>JAYKAV010003454.1:786772-889925 GCA_035582835.1 Phoebastria nigripes
TCAGACGATGTGCACATACAAAGTGCAGCCAAAACACAGGTATATTTATGACATCATTTTGTCGGATGGAAATGCACACGTTTAAACAGCATATTGTCTTGCTCTATTAAAAATCATAGATGTCTGCTACATGTACTCAGTAACCACTTAACCAGAGGAAAAATGCAGTTCACACAAATTAATTTAGACGTGAACTTGGCAAAAACTCAAATACATACACAAAAAATGCAGACAGTGTACCTCCAGTGATTAACACTTCACACTCCCTACTCCAGCAGGGATAAACAGAAAACACAAAGGAGGAGTGCCCCGCGCGTACGCAAGTTAACAACCCGAGTTTAAGAAATGCATATCCGTAAAACGGAAGGAGCTCGGGCAGCAAGGCACGTATCGCGATTTTTAACATTTAAGAGTCGCACCGTCAGGCAGAGCCAGTAAAACCGACGTTTCAAAACGGTACGCCGCCCTCATGCCACCGCAAGGCTGGAAGGCAGCTCCAGGGGTCACCCAGCGCTGGCCAGCAGAGCAGGCAGAGTCGCGGCCCCCGCCCCCATCTATCCAGCACACCTGGCAGCCAGGGGATGGGAGGGGATGCTTCCCCTTCACTCCCCCGCTACCGCCCGCACACTGGGACAGCCCGGCTGCCGCCGGCCTGGCCTGTGGGGAACCCAGGGCAGCGGCTGGGAGCGCAGGCACCGCCGGCGGGCGGGCAGGCCAGCCTGGGGTTAAGGGGGGGGTTCAACGGCCGCTGCTCAGAGCCCTCTTCGGGGAGGGGAGCGAGGCCCGGCCGGCAGCCGGGGCAGGCCCTCCGCCACCCACCTTCTCCCGCAGCCGTCCGGGCTCGCTCGGCGCCCCCCCGCTTCTCCCTCACACACAGGCAGACCCCCCGCCCCCGTGCGCGCCCCCTCCCCAAGCCGACTTGGCGGCAGCGGCCCCTTCTCGCTTACCTCGAGCGAGGCCCGGCGGGGCCGGCGTCAGCCGAGGAGGGACGGATGGATAAGCGGAGGGGAACAGCCAGGGAACGGACGCGGGGAAGGCAGCAGAGGAGAGCAGGGAAAGCCGCGCTCGGCTGGATGCGAACTGCGCCAAGCGGCGGCGGTTGGTGCAGCGCGCGCACGTCCGCGCGCGCTGGCGGCGGGTTGCGGGAGCGCGCCGCCGCGGCGCGGGCGACTGGGCGAGGGCGCGCGCCACCTCAGCGGCGCGGTCCCGCCTCGCCCCGGGCGCCACGTGACCTTGGGGCGACGCGGGGGGGAGGGGGAAGGACACGCGTGGCCCGCGCGCGTGCGCGTGGCCGCGCAGCGCCCCGCGGCGGGGTGCGCGTACTCGCTGCCGCGTTCTGTGCCCCGTCGGGGGTGGGCGGAGCGGGGTCGGTAGCGCGACCGATCCCGCGTAACTTGCGCCGTGTGGGGTTTTAACCGGCGCCAGCGAAGGGGGAAGAGAGGAGCAGAGACTGTGGCGACGGCGGCCTTGCCGAGGCAGTCACCCGCCGCGGGGTGCGGGCGGCCTCCCCCAGGCCTGCCTTCGTCGCCCGTCCTCCCCCTCCCCTTCCCCGGCGCCGCAGAGCTTTTCGGGGGGCGGCGGGAGGCGGTGGCCCGGCCCCGTGTTGCTGTCGCAAGCGCAGAGCGGTTATGGCTTGGGTGAGGGGTCCCGGCTGCCTGCCGCCGTGACCGGGTTCCCGCCCGTTTCCTCGGGCGCGGGGCTGAGGTGATGAGCAGCGAAGTGCTCTCTGCAGCTATTTATAGCCGTAGTCTGAGCCGTGTCTCCGAATTAACCCTTCGTGAGGGGGATGTTTCAAGAGGCTCCGCGTTCAGGGTGTTTGCCACTTCATACACCAGTCACTGCATCCTTCTGAAAGTTAACAGTCTACCCAGAGGAGGCTGGAAAATAATTTCTTTTTTTTTTTTTTTTTAAATGAAAGTGTAGAATTGCAAAATCAAAACGTGTCCAGCAGGCCAGGTATGTATTTCAGGTCAGCAGCTTCAGTGCCCATTGCTTTTGTGATGCACGCCGCTGCTCACTGAAGTTGGCTTGATTATGTCTTATTATTTACTTGAGTCACACTATTGCCCAGAGGCCCCAGATGATACTGAGACATAATATGTACTAAACCAGGATAATATTCTCGCCCCAAACAACTTGCAGTATAGAAAAGGGAAAAGACAAGAGAAGTAGCATAATTGGAAATACAGTTTAGGTTTCACGAATGTGAATTAAGTGTTTTATCACTATCCGTGTTACTTCTTTATTACACTGTACTTCTATTTGTCTACCAATTACTTTTTCATCTGCCAATCTGTTGACAAGCTGGCTTTGCCCCACTTGGTGTTAGAGCCATTTTGGGCTCTCACATAGGTTTTATATAATTGTCACATAAGAAATCAGGCTAGTTAACAGAGTATTCAGTGCCACTGACAAAAAGACATGCTAGCATGCAAAGTAGTGTGTAGACAAAGTTTACGGTGATAGTCCATGTATTTCTAAAAAGATCCTTGACAATCTTTTGTACCAGTCCTACAAAGAGATAAGATCTATTTATTCATCTGTTCCTCCTGGGACAAGCTGCCTGAAAGATTATAGTCAGTGAGTTTGCTTATTTGCATGGAACTAAAAAAAATATTCCTGCATAACATGCAGGCTGGATTTTTAAAGAAAGCAGTTCATGGAAGAAGACACAAACACAGAATTACGTGGATAGGGTGACTATATCATACATATGTAAAAAGGTCAGCTTTCACGCCTGCCCATTTTGATGATGTTATTGTCGTGTCAGAAATTCTGAGTCAATTTTGGAACACTTTCCAGGATTCAGGATACATGGATGCTACACAGACTAATGGAGCAATTTTCCACCCTTCAATGCAACTGTGTTTCAGCTGCAGCAGTTTTCTGAAGAGGCCTCCCATTTGAATATAATGTCATCATAATAATTACCCAGCCACGTTAGCATAACATCTGTCGCAAACATGCAGTCTGTGCTTCAGCTAATAGATCATTTTGCTGCTTTACCAAGTTCCTTGTTTGGCATCTTAGTTGCTTAGTTTGTGAGGGTAACCACATCAGCGGTTGCTCTAACAGAATATTTTTATTTGTGTTCCCGTGATCTTATCTTTGCTGGTCATAACAGCAAGTGATTTTTTTAGTTGAGAGGATTCTCCTTTCCAACACTGGACGGCCCTGTTCACAGGGAGATAAGAGGTACGGGCTAAATCTATCATATGTCCTCAAATATCAATTTTAAGCTAGATCCTATTATAAAATTAAGCCTAATCCAAAAGCAGGCTATCTTCTTAGGTGGCAGAAAAATCTTTACTTCAAAAGGGGTAACAAATTGATAAGTCATACTTTTCTATTTCAGACCTGGAGTAGGCACTTCTGATTAAAGAGCATTTATTTGAAAACACAATGTTTTCCCTTCAGGTAACCTTTTCCATTCCAAAATTATCATCTCCAGACAATCAGAAGGCTACAGAAGTAGACAGCCCTCAGTATTTTCCTTTTGTATTCTCTACTCTTGCACTTATACATAGAAGATTACAATCAAGCTGTAAAAATGGCTTGCATTTTCCACAGCTGTATCAAGTGAGATTTGTTTCCGTTGTGATTGCGTGGAGTTACACACTGTAGTGGTGTAGATAGGATCTCTCTACATCTATGCATGATTTGTGGTCCTTGTTGAACCATATCTCACTGGTAGTTAAACCAGGGCCTCCAGGCCACAGGAAACCTGCCACCTCATTTACGTTCATTTTGCCTTTTCAGCACAAATGTCATTATTATTTTCCCCATCAGGGACAGGGGAGGGCGTGATGAGAGCAACTGCTTACTTTTTTTTTTTTTGTTTTTCGTGGAGGGGAAATAATTTGAAAGCATGTTACCTAGTGCCATACGTAAATCAGTGGCTCTCTGGCTGTTCAACTGCCAGATCGTGTCTAGCAGCAATAGTGTGTGAGAGAGGTAGCCTGCTTAGGGCTAGGCAAGAAAGGATGAAGGGTCTCCAGCAGGTTAGGACACAGCGTGCCAGGGGTAAATCACAGGTCTGGGAGGATATAGGGTGCTAGGCATGATTATGGTGAAATCTTGGAAATTTTGTGGTTCTGCAGATAGTAGAGAGCTATAGATGTAGGGATGTAGCACCAACCCYGGCTTGCATTGGTCTCTGAGTGCTCAACATGTTGCTGACATTTGTAGATGAAAGAAAAAATGGCCTTTTGCTTAGTTGTTACAGCAGTTTAAAAAAAAAAGTCTTTGGTCACATAAGGCAAAAAAAGCTAACATCAGTGATGAGATATTGTTATGTCATTTTGCCTGTTTGTATGAATACAACACCCAGAAACCATTGTTTGGAGCAATCAAGTCTCATGTGAGCAGTATTTCTCCATTCTTTGTCAATCATTAGCAGGTGTTTCACAAACCATTTTCTGATAATAGATATGATAGGGTTTCAGGCCTCCTGTTAAGAGGTTCCTTATCCTTGCCAAAATCACAGCCTAATTAAGTAGGAAGTTTTTCTGCTCCTGTTAGTATGAGTGATGAAACAGTAAATGGAAATGACTGTATCAAATAGGATGGATGGTAGAAGATGCAAGGTGAGGAAAGAGGGAAGGAAGGGTGTTGCATTTGAAAATGTGCAGAAGGAGAAAGATTACAGGAAAGACATCTCGCATAATGCAATGGGAAATGAGACAAGGGGAAAAGTCAGCAGAAGATTGCAGCCAGATCTGGTGCCTGCCTTCCTCTCCTTGCCACTGGTCTCATCCCCTCATGGTCTCTCTCACAGTACCTTCATCTCCAGAAGCCCTTGTGGATCGGAGCAGTTTTCTCTAACGTTTTCCTCTTTACAGCTTTTGTTGCTCTTTTCCCTGGCCAACATTTTGCTTCAGTTCTTAAAACTTACTGTCCTTTTAGCAAGACAAAAAAACTTGTGTGGGAAGATTTGTTTCAGATGTCTGTCTGGTCAGTGTAAGTGCAGCTTAAAGGGAATATTGTTCATGCATTCACCTTATTGTTCAAGGATACAGAGCAGAAATCCACCCTACACTAGTTTAAGGATGCAACTAGCTGCTTCAAAGATTATGGCTTTATGTTTTCCTAAATTATGGTTTGTCAGTCTCAGACCACAGGCAGATCTTCCTCAATAATTGGCTAACAGATCCAGAACTAATTCTCAGAAGAACCCAAGGACACATGGAATCACAATGCCTTTACTACAGTGGAAGACAAAGCCTATTTTTCACAGCTTCTTTCATCTTCAAAAATCACCGTTTGTAACTTTGGAAGGTGATTAGATAATATAGCTTAATGCAACACTTTCCCCCATTGTTAAATACAGTTGTTATAACACAAGAATATGAATTTATAATAGAGTTATAACTTTGAATATAAAGAGTAATGCATGCTGGAATGGAATATGTAGGTGAGAAAGAAGATATTACCCAGAAGTGGCACTTCAGATAAACATTGCAAACAGTGTCTGATTTTAAAAGTAGTCAAATGCTTCTGTGTGCTTGATAGGAGATTCTGTTGCTTCAGAAATAATTTGCATTCTATCATTATGTAATGGACAGATACTGAAACAATTTTTCATAGTTATCATGAAGAATAGAATATAAATTATACATTTAGATTGCAAGAAAAAAATTGCTCAACCATGGTAAAACAATAAACTTTAATATACTCAACAATTCTGTTAATATTAATTTTGAACATTTTGTTATACATTTGTGAACAACTAAAGCTTAAATAATCAAAATTAAAAAAAAAAAGTTTTTTTTTTGATCTTTGCTATGTTTATTTGTGTATTTCATTTACCATGCATAACAACACTATGCTTCTGGATAGCAAATAGTTTCCAGTAGAACAATACTGATGTGACTGCATTTCCAGCTTTTTGAGGAACTGTCCAAATTTAAACAAAAAAACCCCAAACCCTAGTGCATTTTAGTTTAAATTTTTTAAAGTATTTCCGGTAGGTTTTAATTGAAATATCAGGAAGATACTGATTTTTCCTTCAGCAAAAAGCTAAGACCTGATTCTGCTACAAAGACACAAAAGAGAGATCTGCCATTGGCTTCACGGTGAGCAAAATGGGCTTTGTAATCTGAGATTTGGGACATTTTTAGAACATTCTTCTGAGATCCAGCTTGTTTTCTATTAAAACTAATGAAAAGACCCCTGTGGCATTTTGCAAGAATTGGATCAGGCTCTCAGTGGTACTATCTGTTCTATATATAACTTACACACTGTCGTTGATGTTTGTGGGAGATAGACTCCCAACCCGAAGGAGCTGTAAGAAGTGATGGATTTTTAGAGAGGTAAGGCAGGTTGAAATAATTGCCATGGCAAAGAGCAGTTAAGAGTTGTGTGAAACAACCTGCAGCTTCGTAACGTTTTGAAAGGCCAGACTCTGTGACTCTCTGGCAGAGTGATGTAATCGCACATCATTTTCTGTAATAGTTGCCTGAGAACCTACATGCATTAAGGTTCTCATTTAAAAAGTCTCCTACCATGGAAATGCTCCTTACTGCATTTCTGTACGGGACCTACGCTTATGTCGTTCACTGCTGGGCTACTCCAGTTTTCTACTAATTTAAACTATAATACATAGATGTAGAACAAGACGTGATGTAGAACTGAATCAAGCTCTATGTGTCAAACAGTACCTAAGTCTAGTAGGATGATTTTAGTGGTAGTTCAGTCTGTTTTTTAAGTTTCTCCCACCATTTTTTTGTGTAGCAGTCAATATTTTGATTTACATAATTTTTTTCTCTATTGCATCCAACATCTTTCTGTCACTCAGAATGGACCATCCAAATTATTTAAATCCTTTACCTTGTTTACAGAAATGTTACTACTCTAACTGCCTCCATATAAGCCCTCTAACTGGTATTTCATCCAGCAGGAATCTTTCTGTTGGTTTTAAAAAGAGTTGAATAGAACCCTGTTGGAATTCTGCTGGAAGGAAACGGATTTCTTTCCGTCAGAAGTATCAGTGTCTCAGGTGTTACACATTTACATGCTATTAAGTTTCTTTGTTTTCTCATGTTAACAATCCTATAAGGATCACTTTCTAATCAGAAACTGATATTTCTTGTGTTTTCAGTATTTCCGCATTTGTCATAGATCTAGCACCCTAGAAATATCAGCGGAGTTCAGTAATCTTTCATCAATAATCCGTCTGGGAAAAATCAGTATAATATGATTGAGCCTTCTAAGAGTTGAAATCAATAAAAATATTTTCCTAGTAATTAAAATATCTTATTTTTATTTCTTGTATTTAATAATTTCTGGTCACTTAAAAGTTGAACTTAGCTTGCATATTAACAAAATAAATTCTGACCTTTGTTTTTATTGGTTTGTTTTTCAGCTTGAACTCTGCTTCTTCCAAGGTATCTAAGCATCTACAAACGAGTCATATTTTCTTATATCCTCAGTACATAAACATGTGAATGAACACAGTAATGAATGTGAATGCACACAGTAATGATTTAAAGCAGAGATTCTTGGCTTACGTTTATTCCTCACTTACATGAACCACGAAGCTACACTCTTTTATAACAAACCAGTGGGTCTGATCCTAGTGAGGGGAAGAAGGGAAAGTGTTGGGCTGCGTCACTGAGGGGAAGGAGGACAGTGGGTTTAGCAGGTCTTGGAAGCAGAGATATGATTGCTGTAGCAAAAAGGGTGGAGAGAAATGAGCATGTGGGGCAGTTGATACTTAATGGGTTAATGCTATATACACAGTTCCTCACCAAGGCCAGGAGGGAATTAATGAAGTGGAGAGGACTGAAAAGCAGTCATGTGAGTCTCGGTGATAAGAAATGTCCAGATGTCATCCTGATCCACCTGATGAAACAGGTATGCATGAAAGAAACTTGGATCAAAAGAAAACCTACTTATGGCCCCCCTGCATCCATAGGAAATGGTTGTGTTTCTGGAGATCTTCCCCTGTGGCCTAATTGGTCATGGTGAAGAGTGCAGCCCACATGGCATTAAGAGGACTGTATGTATGGTTTCCTTGAGAAAGTAAGCGGGATCTGCCTCAAGCTGTGATRGCCTACAAATATCAATTAACAGAGCCACAACTGTTATCAACATTCTTTTASAGAGTAGTAAATATGTCGGTTCTGGACAAGATTTGCTCTAATAACCTCTGCTTATGATGGACATTTTTTTAGTAATTAAAATCACCTTGTCAGTGCATGGATCATTATTAAGATACTTAGAAATTACTACAGTGCAACTAATCTGGTACTGAGACGTTAAGTGCCCATCTACTATGCATTTAAAGTTATGAAGTATTACAAATGTTATAAAAAAACACTAATAAACTTTTGTGTTAAAATATCATGGCTAGTCTACCACCCATGAAATCTCAACTTGAACTTATTATCCAGATCATAACAAGATCACATACTTCATTCAAGAACAGCAGGGTTTACTCAAGGCTTTTTTTCCAGTGGTTTCTTTCCCTGCCTATCCAAGCTGAGGAACCATTTCTGCTACTGCTGCCTTTCCATCAGTCKTCTTTGCTGCTCGCTGGTTGCTTTTTGTATCCTTTTCTTTTTCCACAGGGGGGATTTCATTTGGATCAGGTGTCTCTTCTGTAGCAATAATTTCTTCTGCGTGTGGCTTAATAAAATCTGATTTAGGAGAAGTAATAAAATTTCCCTTATATTTACTATGCTTAGCAACACAGAGATATGTAGAGTAAGATTTTGCTTTCACATTGGTTATGACCTTATCATGTTCTTTTCCTCTTCCCATACCCATATAAAGAGATTCAGTATCACAAATAATGTTGCTACTTTTTACAGAACCAAAAGCAAGCCCAAGTCTTTATGGTCTCTAATTAAAAAGATTAAGGGGTGGAACCTGCAAAACATTTAGAGATGTAAATAATTGTTTCTCACATAAGTCATCTCATTGACAGGACTGCTCAGAAATGTCTAGGCTACCCATACCAGTAAGGCAAGAGAGGAAAGAAATGCCGTTAAATATTTGTTCTTGCCTTAGGAGCAGAAAGGGGAGGGGAATAAGAGTATAAAATATTCTGTCAGCAATGATATAACATGTATACACCCTGTATACAAAGAAAAAATACTTAGGCAAAAATATGTAAAACACATGTTCTGATAATGTTGGAATTTAAGCCTTATTTGGAGCTAAAATGCTCTACATGAGGAAATGGTAATTGTGAAGAATAAACCAATGTCCAAGTAGCAATTATATAGTAAGAGAACAGTAAAAATCTGTAATATACAAGAATGCTGAATCACCAGAGAGCTTTTCATTTTCCACCCTTTCTCTAAATTGGACAAAAAGTGGTCACTTATAATTCCAACTTTACCATTGCATATGGACATAAAACTAAGAGAGAGAATAATTGATTAATCTCAAATAGTGGCTATACAATCAGGATTTTCTAAAACACACTGGCATTTAGGGTCCCTTAATTAGCAAGGCCTTTTTTTTTTTTGTTAAGTGTCAAATGTGTAGCTGCTGAAATGAGTCTCACTTTGGAAAGTAACACCATCTGTGTATATATACATGCTTAGGAGGTCTTTCCTCTGCATTCAGAAATTTGAAAGTATTTATTATGGCTTAAAAAACTTTCATCAGCCAGGTGAGCCAAGATGAGAACTCACAGCCCAGTGGAAARGTGATTTAAAAGTGTTGATTTAAATCTCTTTCACTGAGGTTTAACCTGGCAATTCATACTTTGCATTTGTTGTTGATTAAGAGCGTGCATACTGTAAACTTGATTGTATGGGACCTGAGAGATATTGATTGGCACAGACTATTAACTGCATAATGTGTAACAATGTTTTCATTGGAGTAGAAGACCATAAAGATGAAAGTGCTCTTACCTTTCTTTTCCCCTTCCTTTCGTTTGCTTGCTGTTATTGTTTTTTTCTTTTTAGATACATTTATGTTATTTTGATCGTGTCCTTGGACTGTGTCAGTCTGTCCTGACACAGAAATCACAATCACCTGAAGCAAAGCAAGAACAAAAAGTGCACAAGCGAGAAATGTGGATGCATCACAAATTCTGTTTGAAACCACCATAACCGAGTCYCTGGCAGCAGTATGTTTAGAAGCAGCTATTACTGTTTCAGGGACAAATATGTCTTCTGAAGCAGAGAGAAGTGGAATCCAGCCTGTTATCTGTGAGATGGCCCACTTTTATTCCCTCGCAGTTCTGCCAAAAGGAGGGAGGCAGGAGGACATACTTTTGAAGATAAAGCAGTAGAAATAAACTGCTGCCAAAATGCAATCATTATTAAAAATATGCTAATGCTAAGTAATAAACATCAGTTAACAGGTATTGCGAAGAGCAAGTCGTATTCTTGTTTGCACTCTGGAGGATGGAAGAGAGATGTGGCACTGTTGCTTTTAAGCTGTATGTCCTGGGACCAAGATGGAGTGACCTGCTTATCATCCTTGAATTGGCTTCATGTCATACTAAGCAAAATTATCAAATAATTTGACATTAGTTCTTTAAACTCAGAAAGCTTGCTGTATCTCAAATTACAGGTATTCTCATGATTATATTTTGAAATTTAAAAATTAAGCTTTTTTACTTTGTCTGATATGCAGCTGTTGTGACTAAATAGTCTGAACCTTTTTTATAACAGATATTGATTCATTAATGTACATAATTACACACTTAAACCTTAAAATTGCAATAATGTCATCAAGTTTGATACTTGAGTTTTAACTATTTTAGGAGATAAGGCTATGTGAACACATACACTGTTTATGTGAAATGCTGAAAACACATTAGTTTTACAYAATTTCATGTTAAAAATCCCTGTGATGTAAAATTTATTCTGGAAGAAAAAAGGTTTATACCAGATAAACTTAACGTTCATTGAAACCGGCAGTACTATTCATGCATAAAGTTAAGCACATGCTAACGTGTTTTGGTAGGTCATAAATCTGATCTGAGTGTGGATTTTTTTTTTTAATGATTGAGATCATAATCATTAGCCCTTTATAGCAACTGATAAAAAAAAACTATTAAAAAATTGCAAAAATCACCACTTTAACCATTGATAACTATGTTGAATCTATTGTTACCTGAGCCATTAAGAATTCCCTCATGCTTCCGCTTCGCCTTTAACATTAGCTGACAGTAAACCTCAGATGGCAAGGGTTTAAGTGAGTGTTAACTGTACAGCACTTAGTGGTGGCATCCTCACAGAAATGCCAATACTGCAGCAAAATGAGTGCCTGGGAAACAGCACTATTTCTGCAGTCACAGTAGCTAAAAATGACAAGAGAAAGCATGTGAAAGGTGCACACAGATCATGCTTATACTGAGAATATATACGTTAGTTCTTTAGATTTTGATGTGAAGAATTGTGCTGTTGTGAGACTAGTAATGAAAAGAATTATTAATATGGCACATTGCTCTCCTAATTAGCAATTGGGCTGATATCTGCTTCTGATCGTGTATACATACGAGATATATACTGTATCACAGGTATATATCTCATATATATATCCAGCAGGATGGACATAGATGTACATTCTGTTGCTCTTCCTCAGCTAATAATAATCAGTGGCATTGTTGTGAAATAGCTGACATGGAGTTTTTAATCTATATTAGTGTATTCAAAGATCTGGACAAACGGGTTTTGTCTGAAACATTTTTATCTGAAAAAAACCACATTTTTTTCTATGTTCCAGTGAAGATTCTTTTTGTAGCTCTAAAAGATCTTGACAAAATATGTTATTTCTGATGTCCAGTGTTAAGTTTGGATGAAATTAACTGAGGTCTCAGTCTAACAAAATACTTACCTAACCTTACCCTTAAATCAAAATTCATGAGCATGTCCATTGAATCGCATGAGACCACTCCTGTGCCTGAATTTGCAAAAATACCTTGTTGAGTTGAGATGTGAGGTAGCGAAGGTCAGGACAGAAAGGTGTGAAGAGATGCCATTGCGGGTTTTGTCGTGAACAGTAAAGTGAAGATTAACAGAGACCTAAAGGAAAGCTAGAGGTAATTACAGTGGCGAAAGCATTAAGACACTAAGATACTGTGCACAACTACCAGAGCTGTGACTAGTAAAACAAGACACAGTGAAACAAGCTTGTGATGGAAGGAAAGAAGTGAATTCAGTTTATTTGTGAACATAGAGGAGAGTTCATACATTTTTGCGGACACACACACACAYATTAGTATTCTGGCCTCCTAAGCCTAATTTTCATTTATGTTACAGTACTTTTACCCTAATTGGGCAGATTAAACAATATTTATGGATGTAAATGACACCCATATTAAGGGCTCTCTAAATTAACACAGCAATACAAAGGGGCCTTAAAGTAGACAAAAACCAGCACTAATTTCTCCATGATTTAATTCTCTAACACATTCCCTCTATGCTACTTTACCAAAGTTGGAACAAATCTAAACTGCTGCTCAAAAATGCCTCAGTCATTTTTTATCTTTCCATCTACCTCATCAGTTGCCCCCATTGAAACGATTCTTCACCCTTTCCATTTTTGTTGTATGCTCAAATGCTCCAGGAAGAGGGTCAAATGGCGGACCTGTGTTTACAGCCAGCATGCATTTGGCCTGGCTGAAGATGCTACAGCTAGGTTCTGTGAAGTTAGCAGTAAGAAAATATTTAGGAAATGCCCTGTTTTCCCTGGCACAATTAAGTGTATTAGAAGCAAAAGTGAAGTGAATGGAAAAATCCAAGGCTGCCTGCTAAAGCAGAAAGCCATTTACACACACGGATTATGTCAGCCTATCATCCAAAATCTCCCCCATACTTCTGTTTCCTAGTCTTAAATTCACGCTTTCGTTTTCTTATCTTCTTTCTTTTTCTCTTGCACAGACTGTGTCTCTTCCTCAGGTATGAACACACTTACAGTGACATCGCTGGTCTCTGTGCCATACTTGTTCTTCACCACAATGCTGTATTTCCCAGAGTCGAGTGTGGACACAGTAGAAATGGTAAAGCTGACGTTTTTTCCAGATTCAAATTTCAGGATGCAATTAGCATCTGATACAAATGATTTTTCATTCTTCAGCCATGAGACCTCTGGGGTAGGATCTCCCCAGACAGTGCAAGAAAGATTAAGTGCCTATAGAAAAAGTACAAAAGGATTATAAGTAARAGTCAGTAAATATTTGCTGTGTTTTTTGATGCCTGACTCTCCAAATGTTCCACTCCCCATTTAGCTTCCTGCTTTTAGTAAATGGATGCATATCACCATCAGTGATCAATGTTTTTTGTCAGTGTCTTCTGTATCATAAAGGAAAAGAAGGAATGCAGTTAATTCAAAAACTCCATTAAAACCTTTCAATATTTTATGGACCTTCTTCTCTACTCTCATAATCATTAGTAGAGCTTTCTCCATGCATATTGTTTAATATAAAATTAGATATTATCTGCATTTGTGTGTTAGATCTGAAATGAGAATTTGAGGAACTGTCAGATGGATTTGTTCACGTTAAGCTCACTATATATTTACCACAGAAGTAAAGAAAGTGTGCCTGCCTTTTTAAATAACTAAGAACAAAGTGTCCCTGGAATATTTTTTTTAATTTAGCATCTTTTTAAACTATGCCCTGACAGCTCTTCCAACAGACTGGAATTGTTTTATGCACTCCTATAAAACTATTTTTAACTGAAATCAGTACAGGCTTTACCCTTTCTTTGGTGTTTGTATAAGTATTTCCCTTTGACATTAGTAGTGTTCCTAAGGGCTGAATTCAGTCCCAGCAGACTGAAGGAAGTCTCTTCATCGTCAGAGAGTCAGTTGTTGGGGACATCCCTGGCAGTTGGATACTTTTTGTAGGCTGGCGAGTCTATTGTGCACACAATGTCCAGGCCCCTTTTTTGGTTGTCAGCTGAGAAATTCATGTCTGGGAGATACCGATACATATAAACGATCCCCTCCTCCGGTCACAGTGCCATGGGAATCTTCTCAAAAGAATTTGCAAAAATGAACATCACATAGAGAGTCAATTGTGAAAAACGTTCATATGAAACTTCAGTGGTATACAGGCCTTTCTCTGGACCTTTATTTAGGAAGGAATCCATTTATGTCTAAGTATTAAATAGTACATTGGTCCGAACTTAAAAAGTTATTCAAAGTAGATTTTTTTTTTTTTTTTTAATGGAAATTGAAGAATTTTTACTGCAGAGAAAATGGTCTTCAGTGGTTCCTTAGGAATGGACAAAGTGATACATAAGGAATGGACAAGATTCCACTGGAATCAAGTTTCTCTTACTTTTTTTTTAAAGGCTCTTGGTAAAAATACATCAAAAATAGAGACAACTGAAGAGCACTCACATTCTTGGCCCTATAGGCTGTCATGATAAAAATCTACTGTGAGAAATCAATTTAACAGGCTACCTTCCCTTCACCTCTCTGATTCTCATCTGGTAGTGTGATGGTGGAAGATGGGACAGAAGAGAGACATCCAGAAGGCTGTTGAAATGAGCAGATCAAAAAAAATTGATACCTCTATACAAATGAAAGATTTTTGTACCTCTGACAACAAAATAAAGATCAAATAAAACCCATATCACCTAAGGACCAAAATGAGAACAAAAGGGAGGGGGAAGTCTTTCCTCCATCAACAACACATAATTCTTGGTACCGAAGGAAAGGCAGATTCCAAGTGAGAGGTGGTTACGGCATGGTGGAGATGGCCTCTATCTGATTTCCTGCAGCACTTAACAGCTGGTGACCGCATTTGGCTGTTGACTGCCTTCTTTCGTAGCCCACTGATGTGAATGTGAATGTGGTTTTGACTGCCATATCAATCCATCTTTTTGAAAAACAAGGGGAAAACAAGAGGTTTTACATTTCCCCCTCTTCCTTATCACTCTCAATACAAACATGCCCTCAGCCTCAGCCTCAGCCAGGCATTGCATATGGATCCCTTCCAGTGCTTGGTATTTTTTTGTTGTCTTCTGATTCTCTAGCAAGCAAGAGATCACCATCGAGTGGCCCCAGCTGCCACTCCAAGATGCTAATGAGCTGATGTCCATGTCCAGACAGCTCTGCTAGTGGCATCATTCAAACCTTGGGTGTTTGAAGTGGTATCAGTACTTCTTAATTCAAAGAGATTCAAGCAGCAGTGATGACTTTTCTTCTTCTAAATCATTCATTAAAAGAGCTGCATTTTGCTTAACCTTGCATCACTAGCTCCTGTTTGACATCAGTGCTCCTCTTGATGTTCCCAATTCTTATTATTTATTTTCCAGCTTCTAATGTGCAGAGATGTATCTTATCTTTCACTATGTAGATGGTGAGATCTTTGGTTTTCTGGAAGGTAATTCCATAATTATGGAGCCTTAGCCAAGGAGAAGTGATTGCCCACTGTGACTGCGCTGATCTGTTTCAGATTTTCTGTTCTTTGGGCAGGAGATTGTCTTTGCTCATGTGTATCTTCATTACTCACTGAAACCCCTGATTATAATGCTGTATTCAACCTGAAATCCTCATCCTGGTAAAAAAAGTGTGTCCTGTACTCCTGGGGGGAAGAGGCACCTTTGCCCTTCAAGATAATCCCCCTTTTCCAGTAGTTGTCTGGCTCTGATGATTGTCTGGGGCAGGGGGCTGGGGAAAAGGACTGGAAACCTGTCTAGATGTCGTGGTGAGCGAATGAAATCTATCAGGAAATCTGATCTATCTGAAAAACACTGGGTGAGTAAACCCCATCTCTTTGAGCCGGATCTCAGTATTTCAGAGCTCCACACAGAAGTTCCCATAACAAGTCTGGACCTGGGGCACTGAGGCACATGCACTTGGAGCAACCAGCAGCTGCAAGTCCAGACCCCTTGTGCCCCCCACTACCTTTTCTGCCTTTCACTGCAGATTATCATGAGTAGGGTAGTACAGGTGGCAGAGGGAAATGTGTCATTGTATTTCAGGTATTGCTGTTCCTCTTGCATATTAGCACAAACTCACATTCATGGGTGGTTTGGGCTAAGATGCCAGTGAATGAATTGAAGCAGCTCAATCAGGGGAACCTGCTCCCTTCTTCCAGCCTACCCGTGAGGGCACCTACCCCTGGCAGAAGGGTCGAATGGGGAGTTGGTGGGCAGAAGGTTGCAACATATTGCTTCTAGGTCTGAAAGTGCGGGTCTGTCAAAACCCTAAGCCTCTCCTGTTAAAAACAAAACCCCTTACTCACTTACATTAAAACAGCCGCTTAGGTTAATTTGGCCAGCTGTATACAAAACTTATGCTAGTATTCTCTGTCAGGTCAAATTCCTCCCTAATATGAAGTGACACTTAGCCTTTTCCAATTATATCGCACTGCTGAAGAGCGTTTCTGTCTATCAGTGGAAGCCTCTTAGGCCATCTGGAACGCTGTTTGGTTAACACTGCGTAAACACTGGTTCATTCGTTCTCACACATATCCTTCAGCTCACATGTAAAAAGCTAATAAATAGCATCACAGTCACGGTGTTAAGTTTAAGTTTAAGACACGCATATGCTTGGAAGTTCAATCTAGGGATACCAATCTGTTCATATAACTCTCTAGTTATGGCTGCACTTGTATTCAGAATCAAAGCTTGCAATTGCCAGTCCTCTGCTACCTCATTTACTGTTTTTCAAAATCCTTGATGATTGTGCAATTTGCCTGAATTACACAACAGAGATCTGCATTCCCCTCTCTCCAGCATATATGCAAACAACAGATAGATGAGCCAACATCACCCAAACAAGCACTGTTTTCCCCGATCACTCTCTGTCCTACTCTGTTTCTCAAAACGATCATCCACTGAATCCAGAAACATAAGGTCAAGGATATTTGTCTCGAGTTCTGGGAGTTTTTCAGTCACTTATTCAAACATTACAAATGTCCTTCCTGTCAAGGACAATGTGTGTCTGGGTAAGATTTTGCAACTCATTTTTTAGAAACTCCCTTTTTATAAACTCTACACATTTTGCTTTAGTGAGCTCATACTCAACTTCATATCAACTCTCTTTTGGCAGAAAGCTTAAAACTGATAATAACCACCCAAATTTATCCCCTGCCAAAGCAGTACGAGAATCTCGTCTCCAAGCACAAGCACTATTAGCTGAGAATCTGCAAATTCATTCTGTTTCTTTGTGTCTTCTAACTACAGTTATGATGCTCGTATGAGTGCTTCTTACTTTTACAGCATTTCCCAAACTGCTAAATCCTTTAATGAAAGGTTTAATCAAATGTTATCTCATTTTGTAATGCAAACATTCTTAATTTTCCCAGAAGCGCTGCAGTCCACTCTCTGTTGGCTATGCTATATCTCACATTGTTAAGTGAATCAGACCAAGATTTTAGATTCTTAGCACTTCTGCTCAGCTTATAATCAAATACTTTTAACCCAGCTGAACTACTGCCAGACAAAGCCAGAAATATCAGGAAGCTGTCTTACTGAAGTTGTCATGTTACAGGTTTCCAATAACATTCACGTGCCCTATTTCAATGTTCACCCACACTGTGAAGAGGAACTGGCTTGTGGCAGACCAGTGGGAAGTGGAGAGCAGGCACTTCTCGGTCTCAGTACTATTAGGCAGCAACTTGCAGAAGCAGTGTGCTGGGAAAAGGTTGCGAGATTGGGAACTGACTTTCTGGGTCATCTATTCTGTGCTCAAGCATCGATGTAGCTGTGTTCCTCTGGGGTTGCCTTACAATAATCTTTCAGCTAAGCTCTGCTAATGTAATCCAGCATAACACCAGTGACTTCTTTTGACTTCCTTCCCATTTACCCTGATGAAATAGGGAAAACGATCTCCTTTTGACTGGGAGAGAATTGAGTTAGAATGGTTTACTAGTTTTACACTGTTTAAAAGCCAGCCTTGACAGGGGTGACTATCTTGCCACGTTGCGAGGAAGTTAACTGCATAAGACATAGAATGACTAGCTATCTTGTAAATAAGGAGTTAAACTTCCCTGATAGCCTGTTACAAAAAAATCTAACTGTGAAACCTGTGCGTGAATTTTTAAAGAGCTGGTTGTGTAAGGAGTTTTAGTCTCAGCTCACATTGTCATCTCACTTTTGTCTAATGCTTAAGAAAAGACACTGCCCTGAATACATAAACCCATCTGTGCAAGACTGTTGAATTATGTACAGAAGGCAGGGGATGAATAAATAATGTAGCAGATTTTAAAGATGGAATCTTTAAAAAAAAGGTGAATATTTTCCCATCATTGAAAGGCATTCAAGTTGTTGGGCTGTTGTGTAAAGCTTCAGTTGATTTACTGTACCTTGCCCTCCTGGATGGTGACAACATCGGGCAAACCTCCAAGTACCCGTGCACGATCTGGAAATAAATAAGCGTAATTTTCTTTAGTGTCTCAAAATCAACTGTGTCCCAGATTCTGTCTCCCCTCTAGTTCTTTCATATTATCTTATTTATGTACAACTTGTCTCTGATGTCTGCGCTAGCAGAGAACTATTCAGCATTCTTAGCACACCATTTGGACTTCAAAAAATGTCAAATTCACAGCAAAAGATGTGTTAATAGCTGGTGTCAGTCACTTACAGAGGGGAATTAAAGTACATGTGCTGTGTCCTGCAGATTTTGCCATCAGTTCAGTGTTACTTCTGAGTGCACAAAAAAAATCTGAATTTTTGAGATCTGGTGCTCTAAATTTTTAGTGTCATAAACTAAAAATGTGTTTCCAAAAGGAAATGAATGACAGCTAATAAAGTGGTGGAGATTAGGTTTTGATCTAAATACAAAAACAGTGTCAGTGACAGCACTGAAATTCCACTGCTTTGCACATATCTGGGTGTAAATGAGATCAATATTTGGTCTACTTTTAAGCTCAAAGTCCCATAGGACTCTTACATAAATACAAATAAGCTGATCACATGCAGGCTTTGGTACACTTGTTCTGGAGTATGGATTTTGTTCGTTATAATTCTTGGTGGAGCCTGGCAGAGGAAGGAYATGACTATACAGAATGTTCCCCTCTAATGTGTTCTGTAAAAGATGTGCTCTGGAGCACAGAGGTAACAACCTTATGAGACCAGGAACGGGACTGTATTATGTCAATTAACATGCCAGCCCCTTATGAATGGTCCAGGGTTAGAAATGAAATACCCAGGGCAGGGCTATTACTGATTCCTTCGTGTCGTCTCAGCTGGGACTCGCAGGGATCACTGCACGTTTCCAAACCCTGCTCTATTTGGAGTGTATGTCCAGGAGGAGTTAGCTCAGATCTCTCTACATATTTTTCTCCAATAAGTTTTCAAATGCCAGTTCTGCCCTCGTTTTTATACAGGTCTAAAAGTCATCTGCAGTGGGAGAACTTTTTGATGTGTTACATTTTTTCCATGCATTTTTCTGTAAATAGGGAGAATATTGAGCTTAATAATTCAAGTTGAATTCTAATGACTTATTCCTTAAGTAATTATTACATACTTCTGTTTTAGTTGCTATGTTGGAACTGAAACACACACAGAAAAGTATCAGGAGATTCAGGGATCGGTCTTTGAGCAATGCAAAAGCTACTGGTGCTTTCTTACCCATCTCTGTATGCAATGCAGCGCCATTTGACATTTTAGATAGTTCAAAACTAGCCAAGTGATTTCCTCCATCTTTGAAAACAAAGTGACTTTTGTGCAGAGAACATGCATGAGAGATCTCAGCAATAAAGATAATTTTTAGAGAAGGCTAACTGGTAATGAGAACAGGAGCTTAGACTGGAAAAATCAACATAACCCATAACTATAGTGGTATTAGCTGCAATGTGCACCAACGTTAAATCACTAAAAGGTCACTCTCCTTGCTTCCCCTTGGTGTAAGGACAAATTCATCTTAGGATGAGCACAAGCACATACGCACGTGTACATGCCCTCTCTCTCCCAACACACAACCTTCCTGGAGAGGAAGAAAACCTTCGTAAACAGTTTATTGCAAMCATTGTCAAAGAAGGCCCACTTACTTTTCTCTGCAATCGCAGCTTGCCTGGAGTTGAAAGAAACAAAAAGGAAGTCCAATTTCAGTTAAGGTTTATTTAGAGTGATTGAAAAATAGCTCATCTTTTTAATTGCCTTTAATCCGTTACGGAAAATCTCTCATCATTTGGCAATACTGCTTATTCTTCATTACCTAACTGTTATATAAAAATTGCACCAAAGAAGTCACATGCAAAACTCCTACAGACTTCTGTAGGACTAGGATTCGTTTCACAGGATATATTTAGCTCCAGCACAAAACAAACAAATACTCTTATCATTTTATGGCTGCTATTACTGTATTTAGATGGCATAATACTTACTTTAATCTCTGGAACTCAGCAAAGGCTTCATCAAATGCTTTGTAAAGAGAAAAGTTGATTTTAAAGGTAGGTTCAGAGAKAAATTATCACAAGTTTAAATTTAGAATGTAGAACTAAATTAAAAACGTAGACATCATTAAAGAAATATTAATGTATGGATGCRTGCATATTGTATAAGCCCTAAGATGCTGAATGGTTTGACTAATAAAGGCCATCTTGTATATGGCAGCTGTTATATATACATATGAGTGCATAAACACACTTTTTTTTCTTCTAAAAGTCAGGCTTTAAGACAAAGAAATAGCAGGGGAACAATAGGCTGAAATTATCTCACAAAACAGAGGAAGAAACCCACAATACACCACCTAAATGATAGCTTACAGCAGTAGTCTCCAAACTTTTTTGATCATGCACCCCTATAGGTAAAAATTTTTTGAGCATGCACCCCCAATATATGTTTCTTTATTTATCTATAAATTATATAGATGTATTATTGAAGTTCTCATATTTTCTTCCCACACCCCGGCACATCATCTTGCACACACACCACTTTGGAGACCACTGACTTACGGAATACAAGAGATCTGTTTTTCCCAATGCCTTTCACATCTGCTCTGAAGCATCACACTGATGGCCATGAACAAACCAGACAGCAAACTGCTGTCTCCTTCATAAATTCAGGCTAAGCTACCATCATGTGGAGGACAACCTCTCCACTTTGAAAGGGAAGAAGAAATCTCTTTTCTCAGAAAGTGGGGATAGAGTACAGAAGGAGCAACATGGAGATGATTATAAGGTTACTGCCCTTTCACAGAGCTTGCAGACCTGAAATGAAGCTTTAGGGATGGGAACAGTGGGGGATGGAAACTCAGCAATTTGGAAGGAGTTAATCTCTTCCCTAGGATCTGAGAGGTCTCTCAGAGTAAAAGCTTCCAACAGCCAATCCGAATAATTATAGCTGTTCCCCTAACATTCCTTCATCGCGCTGATGAAAGGGACCAGTCTTGACATCTCTGAAGAATAAGGAGCCCTATTATATCCATCAAAGAAATGCAGTAGGAAAGTAACAGAACAAACTTATCCCTCACTTCCTCCTCCAAATATTACTCAGAAGGGAGAGATACAGAAGGCATTCAGTGCTACAACTTGTATTTAAAACTGCCAATCAATGCCAGCAACACAAGGAGTTTTGTAAGATAGCTCAGAAACTGGGCTGACGTCTCAGCAGGCAAACTGTAAGCAGGTATTTGGAATAGGAAAAAGCCATTTGTAATTTATGACCYGAGAGCACAGGTTGCGGAAAACATTGCACTGTCCCCACAAATACTGCCAGGCTGCTGGGTACACACACAGACCCTACAACCCAAAGGGTAACGGGTCCGTAGCAAGATCCTGCTGTAGATGCTCCTGTCCTACCACAGTGTAATGCCCACATACAGATGATGTTAGTAGAGGGAATGGCSTACCTTGTCCAGAAAGATCCACTGTCTTTTTGTGTCCTGTTTTACCATCAAAGAGTTCCATTGTGTATTTGCCTTTGTCCTGTGGAGTTGGCTCATTGATCTGCAACCAGATCTGCTCGCCGGTGACACCAGTCTTCACTCGGTCTGTAAACCTAATCTGGGTATCGCTGAAAAATACACAACAATGTCATCCTTTCGTTTTGCTGGAGTATAAATGGATTTGCTCAYGATGAGTCACTGAGTACGTCTGCAGTTACTAAGTGATTTCCAAGGTGCTATGGTGCTATGCCACCATATTTTGAAACTTTTGAAGTCAAATTCTTACTAAAGCTGTGGGCCAACAGAGCAGAATTGACATGACAGTCTTTTCCTGTTCAAGCTCTAGCTCTCCTCAAAGCCTGCAGCAAGGTTATGCATTTTAGTCTGTGACCTGAGCCACAGAAGACTTATACAAATTTAAAACCCAAATCTCTGAAGGGTAATCCATGCATCCTCAAATGTTCATGTTGTCTTCTCAGTATAMGTTTATTCCTCCTTGGGCAAAGCAAAACTATATTGGGCTGTACCTACAACCCCCCCCACTTTTGTCACAAATGGTGTTTGCCTAGTTGGAATGTTTTCTGATGCTCTGCTATGCTTTGGCGTTTACAATTAAACATACTTTGACATAAGTATATCTTCTTCCACAAAAAATATCAATTTCTCAGCTTCCTAGCTAAGCAGTTAATTGCCCTGGATGATGCAAAAGATAGAAGTCAAATAAGCTACTCATTTTCTTTTTATCTTTAAACTGGTAACTTCAAATATACTAGAGGGTCCAAGAACATTTTTACTAGATTAATTTGATGTGCTTCAAGATTAAATCAGTTTCTAAAAATTAAACAGAGGTGGGGGGGTGGAGAGAGAGAGAGAGAGAATTAAGAGAGAGAGAGAAATCCAGAGTACTTCATATTCACTTCCAGTTTTGAAATGCTTAGCATTCCTGGCGATACCAGGTCAAAAAGGGTGCCAAGAAACAGGAAAACCTCAAACTGCTTTCATTTCTCGGACAGCGTTGCTGGTTAGCATCAGTGTCAATAATTACAGCCAGACTGCTACAGCACATCCTGGGTATACTGTGCCTCATTTACATGAGTTTTATTGAAAGATCAGTAATTCAGATTCCATCCTAAAGACTAACTACTACCATGTCCACAGGAAGTGAAGCACCAAGAATAGTAATAATAGATTTGAAGCGATTCAAATATGTTATTACTATTAAATCAAATATAAGTTGTTTACTTCTCTGGGTTTTCCAGTGCATGCTGTTTGCGCTGGCTGAGAATTCAAAGCTGTCTCGTGGATTTGGATATGCAACTCCCATTAATTTTATGGGGAGCTGGGCATTCAAATTCTTTTAAAAAATTGCAGTTCTTCTGTTTGTCTTGGTTAGGTTTGTAGCTCTCACAGGAGGGGCTGTCTGGATTTTACTGCCCCRGTGCACATGCTGAAACTTGCTTTGCCTCCTAAACATGAACCCATGCATTAAGAGGACGTGCCCGCTTGTCCCAGTTCCTGTGAATTGCGGCTTCTAGACAAGCAGACCTCCAGGCTAGGTATCTCTGAACCCGTGGTGCTGGCCTCTTTTAAAGCTTGTCAGTCTCTCAGCTTATATTTGCATCACTCCTTCAAACTGATTCAGGAAAAGATGCAGCTCCYATCCGGGAGGTGGGAAGCGCTCTGAAGCAGCTCGGCCCTGACAGCATCCCATGGCATGGGACTATCTGTCTCACGAGGGAAATGACAGGAGGGCCCTGCACCACCAACACCTGACTCTCGTACTGGTTTCACATGGGTGTAATTCACTGAAACTAACTCATATGAGAGAAGGACTCATGAGAGATGAGAAGAAACCTGGGCCTCGTCTCTCCCATATATCCAGGTTCTTTCTGAGTCTATAAAAACAAAATCGCAATGACTTTTGCAAAGCTTTTGCATACTTACTTGTGCACCCAGCCTACTCTCAGATCTTCCACATAATAAGTAACATAGGAGTACAGTCTGATACCCTCAGCTGTGCTCTGGATTTTCAGGTCTGTTGCAGACAAAGCTGAAAGAAGAGCACATGGTTTTATGCAGCCGTGCAGCCATTCATTGAGGGTCACAATGAGTCATTCATTCGAAAAGAGAATTAAGTGCTTACCAATCCTCCTGCATACTTCATTCATCAGATCTGCAAAAGCTGTGGAAATAAAATCCAGAGACTAAGGCTCTGTGTCTGCAGCTCAAGCACAGTCAATAATAGGACAAGTACTGGCTCTGAAATATCCTCCCCAGTAGGTTTGAAAAAGAAATCGGACCTACCTTATAAAGCATATTAGAAATCAAAGTAATGCAGAAATATAGCCTGTTATTCCACGATTTCCAGACATTATTTAACAGCAGCCTTGATGAATACTGCTGCAGCTGAACAAAACTATATTATCTTTTTTTTTTTTCATAAATGACACTATTCAGTTGGAATGCTAACCTATCTATATATATTCTAATGGATAGGTTTTTCTCCACTTGCTTGGAAACGTAAGTGAAATTTTAAAAATGTAGTAATCACAATGAGTGGAAAGGCCTCTAAATAAATGAATGGCAAAACATAATAAAAATGTGAAATCTTTTAAAATTATCTAGTTCTATAATTTCTTTCTATACTTGTAGACTTCCACTACTGATGGCCCCCTGAGGAAACCTGTTATCATTTTGCTTAGTGTTAGTCATCGTATTCTCCCAAAATTATACAGAATCCAGATGCAATAAGCTGTATTCAAATATTATTTGAACTGAAAAATCTCGGATTTTCTAATGAGATGATCTTGCACACAGGAGGAACAAAGCCACAGGAAGGTGACACACGCAGTTGCCTGTATCAACCCGAACCCGCTCGCAGGTGAGCAATCAGGCTGTCAGCTGGTGTGGCTGACAGCACGCAGAAGGTGGCTCTGACCTGTGTCCTTAAGCTTTAGCTCACTGGAGTCCTTTCCTCTGTCGTCCTTCAGTATGACTTCGTAAGTGCCAGCATCTTTCTTAGAAAACTGCAATATTGTAACGGTAAAACTATTCAGAATAGTTACTGTAGAAAAATTTAGATTTTACTCCTGAACCCCGCTGACATCCCATCCCCATCCCCAGGGAGGTGCCTGATGCCCAGGGCTGGGGCTGCCCCGCTGCCCCCCGGCTGCCCTGCTCCTGGCTGCTGGCTGGGGTGGTGGGATGGGCCCTGGCTGGGGCGGTCCTGGCCTGCAGCCGTGGGGGAGCCCCCGGCCCCAAGGGGCCCTGACACTTCTTCCCTTCCTCAGCCAAAGAACCGAGAGCAAAGAGCTGAAGTGGTGAATGCGAGTCACACCCCCAGTCTGCAGCAAGCCTGGGTACGGACCAGACCTCTGTGGTGACTCCGAGAGGGTGGTCCTCTCAAAGCCTGAGTGACAAGCGCTTTCCAAATGCCGTTCGTAACGTAAATGTGGTCTCTTTCTGTTGTTAAACTGACATGCAAAGGAAGTGACAAGCTTATTATCGCTTCTGTCATCATTTCCTGAAAATCTGAGCGAGCAGTTATAGACATTTGCTTTAGCTAAAACACAGACGCCTTGCAAGTTTTTCCACTTTTAAAACCCACTTCCTTTTTTGATTGTTCTGCTGAATATCAGATTAGATCGTATCTTTCGTCTGAATTCGTAACACTAACTTCAGCTGAGGGCTAACAAGGTCAGTCACTCACCTCTGATATCAGCAGAGTACACACGCCGTCTTTAAAGTCATGTTCTTCATCTACCATTATCTCCCTGTCATCTTTGTACCATACAATGTGTGTTTCCTTCTTAATATTAGCCACCTAAGATGGATGAAAACCATATCGTAAATATTCTCCTCATTTGAGCAGGGGAACTTAGTGTCGCATGGGTTAGCCTGTTCAAGTCTCCCATAAAAGAACAGCAAGCTTTACAACTTGATCGCAGTGAGTGGTTGCAGGCCTCCATTTGATCGCAGTGAGTGGCTGCAGGCCTCCATTTTAAAATGGGGGATGCAAGAGGGAAAACAGCAGGGATGAAAAGAGAGAGAAAAGGACTGCCAACAGCTTCAAGGAGCCCAGGGAACCAGTGGGTCCTGTCCAGGGGATTTCTACACACATAAACTGGCCAAAAATGAGAAAGTCCCAGGATTCACAAATTCTTGTCATTCCTGTTCAGGTGCCTTTTCCTGGGTGGGTAACTGACAGACCTGAAGAAAATGTTCAAGCTATTTTCCAAGGTATTTTGTTACACGCAATGAGCAGTCGCCCCAGCATGATTAGCCTTCAGAGGCTCTGTTGCTACCCAATATGCAGTTGGGAGTACACAAGCAAAGGGCATGTCTTTAGTCCCTTCCCACCCTCACCATCTAAGTAGTGGTAGGTCAAAATGCTTTGAACATCGTACTCCATGTTTTCCTTGCCCCTTACCTTACATTTCAACATCACGTTACAGTCATCGGTAACTTCCCATCCCAGTTTATCCACAAAATGAGGACCTGTTTAAAATTACAGATACATTTTTAAGGATCACATCAATGGTATTCACGACACAAAACCAAAGACAGATGTGTTTTTCTTGACAAGAATACTGTAATATTTTAATGTGGTTTGATTTTTCCTATTTCTCCTTCAGAAGGTAAGCAACCATACAACAGAACAAAAACATCTATTTCAAATTAACATATATAAATATAAACAAACTCTTATACTTAACTAACAAACACATATGTGATTCTTATAAATATCCATATTATCACCTTGTTTCCTGTGCCACTCTTTTCTCTGGAAATCTGCTTCATCCTGAAGCTTCTTGAATACTAGGAATTAAAACCAGCAAGAAATATTAAGGTTATACATCATGTGCCATTTGTACAGTACTGAATGTCACTGTAACAGTGAGGTGCAACTCCGTCCCTTGGAGGTCAATGAGAATCCTGCCATAGGGTCAGGTTTTCACTGAACATTTCAAAGTGTCAGAAGCTGATTACGGCTAACCCAACTTTCCTAGCTGCTTGCAGTCATCAGGATTTTAATGTGTCATGTCTGATGAAGCGTAATCCCCAATCATACAGCTACTTTCCACTCTCGGTAGGAAGGCAAATGAGCGGCAGCAGAGTCAGCAAGCTGCTCAAGCTCTAAGAGGTGCAGCTACTTGTTCCCACCTGAATGGGCTTTTTACATGGGAAATTTTTATTCCGTCCATAGAAAAATAAACCATGACAGGCTGCAATATTTTACATTTCTATAACAATTGCCCTTCCTCCCAGCACTTAAAAAATATCAGTTGACACACATGCCTTGTCCTATATGAGGCAGGCAAGCACTGTGACATGAAAAACCACTGGAACGTCTATTGGTATTGAAAACAGTGGAAAGTGAAGATGACAACTGAGGTAGCCTCGGTATAATTTTTCCAGCCTGCTGTGTAATGTAGATTAGCTTACCATCGCCAATGAGGACAAGGCTGGATTGGTTGGTTGCTTTTCCATCCTGCAGTTGGAAAGTGTAAGTCCCTTCATCCTTGTCCTCAAGTTTATCCATAATCATTTCAACAAGGCCGGTCTTCTGGTCCACCTTCATTTTATATTTCTTCAGGAATGGAAAGTAAAGCAACAGTTAATGGATGCCAGAGTCAGAAAATAATTGTCAAACGTTATATGGTATCTTTAGGTGAAATTTTGTTTTCTTTATTCAGATTCCCACTATCTCTAGCTCCAGCTCTAAACATAAAATCAAATAAATAAGAAATCTGTTAAAGGTGAAGCCTATTTACTGATGCCTTACAAACATGTGACATTCCTGTTGTATGGTGACTACTGTGTTCTTCTTCATTAGAAAGGTTTAGATTTGCAGCTCTTCAGAATGACACTTTCTTTGAGGATGATTATATTTTTATAAGGTTTTGTGTAGAATTCTCCATCTCTGCCTTCTACCTGATATCAGTGTTGCAACAAAAGCATGCCATGTCATGTCTTTGTGAGTAACAAGTTCTGCTGCTGGAAACAACCACTTGGGAATTTTCCCTTGGTGTAATAAATTCCTCCAAACAGCAAAGGGAGGTGAGAACCAAGCACAAGGGTATGCTAGGGCCATAGATGAAGGAGATAGGATGAATCTGAGCTACTGCAGTGACTCCTTGAAGACCACGGTAGTTGCTTACCTGAGACTACCTTATTGCAGGAACTCCTATGGTCCCCACTAGTTAACAGAACACGTGGTACTCACAAAGGTGGCAGGAAGTCTAACTCCACTTTATAAACTGCATCCAGTAGAATTCAGCTGCAGCTCAGAACTACAGACAAAATCTTTCTAATGATGCTTTCAATGACATATGTTATTTCTCATGAAAATGCATTAGTGTGGAACACTAGTTGGAAGTATATTGGAGACAGAGACATTAATACTCATTGATACTCATAAAAATGCATACACATGTAAGCAATGAAAAGGCTTACCTCTCCATTGAAAATCTCTTTATCATTAAATACAAAGTTGGCCTTTGCATTGCCAGACAGTTTTTCAGCTTGCAACCAGAATCTCACTTCTCCTTTTTCCAAAATTTCCACTGCCAACTCAGAGACAAGTGGGACAGCTACAAAGAAGAAAGAAAAGAATGAAGCATATACTTTGCCTGTGCCCCAACAAATATTTTTTTCTGTAATCAGAAAGCCACTTCTTCCTTTCACACTCGGCTACTGTATGCAAGGTAACTAGCTTATGATAGCTCTTCATATAGACAGAATGCCTCTCCACCCACACATACATAGGATGACAGACAAGATTTAATCTTTTGCTCCTTCAATCACTAGGTCTGTACAGACTGGAAGTGTTCAGGATTTGACTTATGCCGGTGCCCCTCCATTCTAATACAAGGCTAAATCTATTTCAAAGGTAAACTGCAAGTATCTCTGCAGCATGATATGAGTCTGTATGGTGCAGACCCGTGTTTAATGAGTCTCTTAACAATGTTACTGTAAGACAGTGAATTGACTCAGCGGAAAAAAACACCAAAAAACCCCAAGCACGAAGCCAGATCAGAAAGTCAGCTGCTGAGCTGCAGGTTGGGAGATTCTTGTAATCACTCTGATCCTTTGCTGGGTGGAACCTCCATCTCCCAGAATTCATTAACTATCACAACACACCCTCCATCTCTCCAATGCATTTTGTGTACATACGAATAATGGAAATCCCCCACGTACAGACTAATTCCTTGTGTTAGCAGGAAAAAAAAATCATGTAAAAAGTACCACAGGTAATTTTAGTCTTTTTTTTTAATTTATTTTTCCTTGCTCTTTTTAGTAAAAGTCCTCAGCTTGCTTTCACTTTAACTTTTTGTTAAGATATCTTAATCAGCAACATTAAACATGAGCATTTAGACTTTGATATTGGGGCATATTGCTCATTTTATTGGCTTTCATCATTTTTAGCTGTCTTAGTGGATGCTCAAATTTTCAACAAAATCATACTCTAGGGAGTACGTATGCTGTATCTGACTCTACCCCAATCTCCACTTTCACAGCAGTGTAAACTCTGCATTGCAAGGGTGTAACATGGAACAGGTGAGGACAGTGTACAAACACATTGCAAAATGCTTGATGATGTAGTTTGGTGATAGTGTAAAGATACATCTCCTCCCAGACAAATCACACGACAGGGTTGTTTTTCCCTTCCAGCTGAAAATATTCTATTCTATTCTATTCTATTCTATTCTATTCTATTCTATTCTACCCTACCCTACCCTACCCTACCCTACCCTACTCTACTCTACTCTACTCTACGCTATTCTATTCAACTTCAGGTATGCAAAGGCCCAGCTACAGCAGGAGAGAACTGGGACTGAGGTAGTGTCTAATTTCTCTCCTCTTTCTATTTGTACCATCCTAAACAACTGGGGTGCCTTCTGGAGCAGAGCTGCCATCCCACCCCACTGCCAGACAAAGTTAGGGGGGTGACGACCTCCCCACATCTTCCTTTCCCACGCTCACCCCTTCCCTGCACCTACACCCGCATGTATGCTTTTGGTGCCTGAGTGGCACAGGACCTGTCTCTGGTGAAAATAAGGCTTCCGGGAGGTGAGGCAATAGCCACAGGAAAAAGAGAGAATTATGAAAAAGGCACAGGCTTAACCAGAGAGAGGAAAATAGTTAAAAAGGAGCCTGGAGGGACAGCGTTACCAGGGGGGAGCAGGGCAAAGAACAACCCCATAGGAATGTGCCCCAGCAGTGCAAATGGTCCGTGTGAAGCTTCCTCACCCAGTGCATCACTTTGCTTGTAAGAAACAAAAGGAATCTCACGTCTTGCATAATTTCTCAAAACAAAGCAACTGAAATGCTACAGGACCCAGTGGAAGCAAGAGGGAGAGGGTGTGAATAGACATCAGGCTGCACTGCCTTTGTCTCACTGTCAGCTCTATGGCAATTTTAAACCCCCACTTGATTTGCATGCAATTAACTATAAATATCTTAGTCTAACATGGAAGAGAGGAAAATATCTCAGAAGCTGTTAAATAAAGGGCTGAAAGGATGCAAAAGGATTCTTTTTTGGGAAAAGGCCATTCACTCCCCAGCCCAAAGGAACTGGATGAATCTGCATTACAGTCCTCCATGAGCAAAAGTCTTATTTTAAAATATTTCCATAAGCACCAACTGACAGCTACTTTAGGCATTTTCCAGCCATTTTGCTTACAAGGTTTTACATCCTGTTTGTATAGCATCACAAATTACTACGAGCACTTGACAGGGAGTCCTCRGGCAGTTGCTAAATTGAAGAGTTGGAACAATTTATTTTTACCTAGCACCAATACACTATCGCGCCCATATGTAGCTGCATTCTGTAAGGCTGCATTATTCAAGCAACCCATTTTTCCCATGGAGTTACTGGCTGCAGATGTTTCTAAGCAGAAGTTACAATTAAATGTAGTTCAGAAGTACAAACAAAGCAACATGCAAGAGCTTATGTTGAATCAGAAATGCCTAGCAACTAGAATAGAATAGAATAATTTTTTTTGTAGAGAATTTGAGTAATCCTCAAACAGATTATCTGGAGATATTACTAAAGTTTTGTGTTGATCCATAGGAGCTCATTATTATTTTTCTAGCCTCATAGCCATAGCCAGATGTATCTTAACCCCTTTTTGTAATTTTTTTTTTTTTTAGTGTCCACAGGGCCTAGAGTGGCCAAAGCAAGTAAGACAGTTTCCTCCTTGAGGATACGTTCTGCAGTGATCTCCCTTTTTGCTGTGCCTCCTGGAAGCTCATGCACAGCTAGAAGTGTACAGTTACCTAACATGATGCAAAAAAGAAGACACTGTCTGTGTCCTGAGGAGCTTATTTTGTGACATTGGTTGTGAACACAGAGGGTGGAAGACCACTCAGAAGAGAAGGTTTGGGGCAAGTAAGGACGTGCGACAACAGTAAGGTTTTGTGATGACTAACTTTCAGCGTGAAGATACAATTAGGAGGAAAAAACTGGGAGGAGCAGGAGTAAACAAGGGGATGCTTGGGCTGTCATTAAACTGTCAAAAGGTGATACAATATGTTGAGAAGAGTAGAGCTGATATGGAAAAACACAGAAGGAAATGAGAAAGAGAGATGATGTGAGCAAAAAGACAGGCCATTTCTGTGGCCAAGCTTTGACTGGGCTGAAGAGGCATGATGTGGGCTGAGCTGTCAGAGGTGCCAGCAGTGCATGCACAAAGCTGAAGATGTTAAACCATAGGCAAGAGTTTTAATGCCTGGAATGAAGAAGAAGAGAATGTAGTGGGAGAAGAGGAGACAAGGTTTAGGTTTCATCTTGTTGTGTGTAATAGGATTCATTATATAATCCAATTTATTATTTTTTTCAATTATTGAATTTACGGTCCAATGAAAATAACCAAGTTGTGCTACTACCAGGATATCACAAAGGTATGGGAGGTCTGTGGAGCTGACAAAAATACCATCCCAAGCAGAAGGAAGGATGTTCATATTGTCAAGTGTTACAGGAAAGAGGGAGGGAATTAATTTCAGCAGGAAAATTCTGTATATATAGATCATTACAGCAGAATTTACTACAGTTGCCTGCTTTGTTATCCTTAAATTTAACTTATGCTAACTTCAGTTGGAGTAAAGTTAGAGAATTTTTCAAATTGAGGTTTTCAAATCAGGTTAGATATGCTGAGTAAGTATAAAAGTCTGTTCTGCAGAAGAAACAAAGCCAATGGGATATTTATTTTCCAACTGTTATATAGACTTATTATATGCCTAGACCAGTAGCCTGCAACAGATCAGGAAGAACATCAATAATACACAAATGTCCTGGAAGAAAGAGAAAAAAAAAAGGAATCTTAGATTTTAAATTCAGAACCACTTTCACTTGAAAGTACTATAGTTACTTCTCTATCTGATGGTGGCAGGAGCTTTGTGATACCCCACTGCATGGAAAACTCTCCCCTATAGATGTTTGATTCACTTACTTGGGAATTTGCGTTCGTGGCTCAGAGCAAGTAGGCGTTTCATTTCTGCAAAAGACATAAAAGAAATAATGTAAGGTGTGCATGCCTTAAGGATCTGAGAGATACAGCAGCAGGGAAAAACAGATGTGAAAGCAAAACAGGCATGCTTAACAGACATTTTGTCTACCTTCCTCGTCAATTGTGTGGCTTGATGAAACTCCATCAGTGTCTGTAACAACACAAGAGTAAATTCCCAAATCATCTTCTCCAAGATCCTTAAAGGTAGCTTTTGACCTTTAGGGAAAAAAAAGGCATTTTGATAAAAAGATGAAATCAGTCTGAACCAAACCCCTCCTTTATGTCTATAAAACCAGATAAAAATAGACTTGTATTAGCTTTTGCTCTGACTGAACAGGCAAATGCGGGGCTCTGGCCAGTATAAACCAGGGTAGGTCCTACCATGTGTGGTACAAATGGAGATGGCACAACTCTCAGATAGTGGAGAAGTGCTCAAAAGCACTGGAGATAGCTGGTTTAACCTAGCTCAAGCATGCTTAAAAACATGTTGTCAAGTCTTTGATGAGCGTGAAAGGATACTATAAGTACAAGGTGATTCAATTTTCACACGCAATACCAGGAGTGTGGTGAGCCACCGTTTCTTTCTGTATGGTTTCTATAACTAGAAGAGCATATAGGTACTTCATAGGCTGAACCTGTGCATTTGCCATTTCTTCCTCTCTGTTAAAAGCCTGAAGAAACAGAGTGGGCTTGTAGAGCATTGTAGAAGTTACCGAATCAGGCCGTGGTGACGCCGTCAGAAGAGAGTCCTGCTTACTCCAGCACCTCCGAAGATTGCAACAGTGTTACATGGTAAAAGCATTTTGCAAGCAGCCAGATAATTTTATCCTTTGGAGATTGAAAATAATAACAATAGGAATAATAATAATAATTTGCCTTGATTGACAGGCTACAAGATGACAGAGCACAGATTTTCTCTCCCTATGCCCAAACATAACTCAATTGCCTAAACAGGAGGCCTGACTCATTCTGTGCAAGGTACAATTTCCAAATGGTCTGCGTATGGACTTGCTGGAAAACAGCATACTCATAAAGTAGCCTTCCAGTAACAGAGGCAGATGTAACTCTTACTGAGGTCGTACATCAAAAAGGCTGGATTTCTGTCACCAGCCTAGATCTCTAAAACATGAGAGTATTGCTACCCTGGAGGGTTCTTACTTTCCGCCTTTGGTATCGATGTTCAGTCGAGAGTCATCCTCAATTGGTTCATAATTCTTGGACCAAACAAACTTAGAGTTTGGAGACATCTGATCACATTCAAAGTTCAAGGAAATGACTCCATTGTCATCTACATCAACCACCACTTCCTTGGTTCCTGAAAGACCAGAACAAGGTGATTCCACTTTATCAGAGAAGCCAGCAAACACATTTATATAGATATCATTCATAGGGTAGATTAAGCAGACCTTTGCCATTTTCTCAGTCGGCACATAAATTGCCGCAAACATTGGCATCCTCAGTCTTTGGTTCACAAGAACAGTTCTTATTCTAATCCATAAAAATAAGGAATAGATTAAAGAGCATCATAAATCAACTGATTTATTTGAGCAAGTCTAAGCACACATGAGAGTTATGATATTTGCTCTGGAAAAACCTGAAGGGGAAAAAAAAAAGGAAGCCTCTAAATCCACTAAATGTTTGAAATACTGAATAGCAATATTTTCCATGGTAAGGGGTAGTCAGAGCTTTCATTATGCAGCATGAATTTCTTACTCCCTAATACGATAAGAGCTCTAAAGGGAATACCGTGTGCAAATGCGGGTGTTTGAAGAGGTGCAGGAGGCAGAAGAGGGAACAATCGAGTTGCCCCATCAGGACTCACTTGTGCAAGTGAGGCACATTTTCAGTGACTCTGGCTTCACTCCGGGAGGTTGGTTTAATTGCTGTGCTTGGCATCCAGCCCTGCCGCCGTCTGCAGCATTAATCCCGGGCCCACAAAGGGAGTGAATATTTGCAATTAGCTGCTTAAGTCGCCCACCCTGTTTTGCCAGTACCTACAGTCCTTGAGCTGGATAAGGTGACCCAGTTTGTCCTTTAAAAGGCCCTGGGGGGTGAATCCCAGATCAGAAACCCGAAGGCACCTCTATCCTGCCCCCTCACACCCCGGTGAAGCTGAGGGAATTTCATCTGGGATTTGGGCAGCTCAGTGAACTCATCATCTGTGGCGTTAACTTTCGTTTCAACAACTTGTCTGAGAATGTCAGGGAGAGCATGTGCGCTGAGAGGTGCTGGAGAACATCCAGCCTCCTTTTCTAAACAGCTCTGAGCTGGGTCTCGCATCTGAATAGGGCACTCATATTACTTAGCCTAAGACAATTCTGGGCTGCCCAGAATGCTAATGACACACTTTCTCCACAAAGTATTGTACCTTAAAGACAAGAGCCTTATTCCTGACATTGAGATTAAATGCTTTATTTTCAGCATAATTCTTAATGAGCCTCAAGCATACAAGGAAATTTTTGTGTTTCATCATCCTAATACTATACACGTCCTTTCCAGCACTGTGAGTAGCTCCTGTAATGACGATTTGTGTACACGCAGCTTTCTTAGTCTTTATAATTTGCCATAACCATTTAATGAAAGATGAGATTAATATTCCCATTTTGGTACTGTTATGTACCAGCCCTTGCAGTAATGAAGCACATAAAGTACCAATATATGATAAATGAAGTCTAAGGTCTACAAATATTTTACTAGGCAGCAGCATATTTGCAAATTTTTTATAATTTAATTTATAATATGCAAATACATCACTTAACATTTCGTTAGTGTTTAGTTTCCTGTAGATCATTAGCACATGAATCTTTTGATGGCAGTTTATGCGATGTGCAAAGAATTAAAGCCAGAAGGTTCATTTGAAGGACAGAATCTTTTATATTTGTTTTAAAGTATTCTCATTATGATAACAATGCATAGCATTTATTTCCAGAAGTGATGATGGCATTTACCTCTAATATTTATATGAGTAAAAAAAAAAATCTTTTAAAATTACTGACCAGAGGTCTCCACCTATCCTACAAAGTGGAACGAAAGAGGCTGCCATAGTAGCAGCAGTCTTAATTTCCCTCCTCTAGATAGCTTGGTGGTTTCAACATATAATCCAGAGCTTCTCATAAAGTCATCATAAGAAATAAAATGCTTAGATGTCATATCAATTCTCCATTTATCTGAGCATTTTATTCCATTGAAAGGAAAGAGATAACATGAAGATAAAGCAGACGGCTTCAAAACACTGGAGTTAATGGCATCATTTTGCATACAGCTAGTCAGAAAAGTTGAATGGGACAGGGTTTCATTAATTTCTGAGGTTCAAGCCCTTGTCAAGTGACTGATGCAGGATCAGAATCTAATTTTGCTTTGCACCAAGATGCACAAGGACTAGGGCAGCAATGAGGAAGAGTTGCAGTCTGCTTTTGGATTTCCCCTGCTTCCTGTGAGATCCCCACACTGAAATGCTTTTGTCTAAAGACAAAGTTACAGCCCAAAGGTGGCCTGGATTGGTATTTGTTTATGTGGATGGGTTTTTTCATTTAATTTTAGAAGATAACTGTAAAAATTAAATGTGGTTTTCAAACAAGAGAAGGTGGATGCAAAGTATCGCATCATTATATTTACACATTTCACTGGATAAAGACAATTGGTACCATTCGTATTAAAGCAAATATTTTCATTCAGGATATTATTTACTTACATTCTTTGATTAGAAAGCTCAGTYGTCTGGCCATTTTACACATTTACCAAAAGCAACATTCCAGCAAGAATTGTCTAGAGAGACCCGACAATATTTTGTCTCCATCCAAGATGGTAATAAAGGCAGCATTCATTGGGCAACACCAAAATACTTGTGGTAATTTAAAAAAAAAGGTATGATTGTTCTTGAGATTTGTGTGGTTTGAGTGAGAAAGGTAGAGCCCTGCCCAAGAGACTGCTTTCTGAAATAATTTTTTTTAATAAGCTTTTGTCCTTTCTTAACACTTTTAAGAAGCTTAGTTTGGTGGATGCCATATCTGCAGATCTCAGCTCAAAATATGGGTCAACCAGATTTGTACAAGTAAATAATTTCCAGCTTCCCTGAGATTTCACTGGGCCAAACCCTGACTTTCCTGTGACCCCTCAGACATTACACCTATGAACCCAAGCCTCGCTTGCAAAAAGGCCATGATCCTGAGATGTACCTCATCCAGGTACCTCAGCAGAACCAAATGTTCTCCTCAAGTTCATATTGCCAGGTGGGCATGTGCCTCATTTGAGTGAACATTGAAAACGCTGTACAATTTTTTTTGTCATGATGATCATCTTCACAAAAGTTTATGTTCATATTTTTTTTGAATTGTAATGGCATGACCAATCCTTTATTTAGTACATTTGAAGATTGTTATCATAAGAAGTTTTTATCAAAAGTTTGACAGATAGATACTAACCCTCAAAGAAAATGCATTAGTAAAGCCAAAAGTTTAGAACTAATACTGGTTTGATTATCTTTTTAGAAGTGGTTCCTGTATATAAGCTGTTTTCAAGAATAAGTTTCTAAGTTTTGCCTTACTCCACTTGCAGGTGATGGAAATAGCCCTAGTGCTTCAGCAGCTTGTAGATCTGAAATTATGGCTACCGTATTTTTGAAAGATCCTGTCCCAAGCCCTTCTTACTCACACACATCCTTTTTTTGTCCTCATTTCCCAATCTTACACCCTCTCAACTTACCATCTACTCCTTCCAGTCCCTCCTTCCCATCCCAGCCTCACTAGCAGTCGCCCCAGTCTCCCCACTCTGAGTTTTCCAGTTCTTTTACACCCACAGCTTCAGACCTCCTTTTTCAGACCTTCTTGACTTACAGCCTTACTGAGAGCTAACTCAAGGCTTCTTAGGATTTTTGCTGCCCTGGTCATAAGGTCCAGGCATTTCTGAGAGCTGGGCCAGTGGTGCTGCAGGAATAGGAGATGTAAAAATGGACCTGGGAGTCAGAAACACGGAAAGGATCCTGGGGAAAAGCTCCTGAGGCAGCCGGGAATGGGAATGGGAACTGATGATTGCCGGTGATGTCTGCTCAACACCTCACAGTCAATACCATCCCAAATAAACCCTGACTATTTCTCCAAGTAGGAGCAGCTATCAGGCAGGGTAGGCAGCTGTTTGCCCAGGTAGTCACCTCGTTTGCCTATGCCCCTGCTCTGCTTCTCATGCTCCCTGTGCCCAGCTGCCCCAGGCCCCCACGCTGTCCTGCCTGCCCGCTGCCTGCCCGCTGCCTGCCCACTGCCTGCCATCGTTCCTGCTCTTTTAGGGCTCTTAGAAACCTTCCCAAGTGGGATCAGATATGAGAGTCTGCAGGTGGAGGAAGGGAACTTGCCAGAGGAAAAGAGGGTGTATGGTGCATCCAGGCTGGGTTGTACCCCTGTACCTTCTTACGTCATGTTTTGGTTGAGCTGATCTTAGTGGGTCCTCTACTTATGCATTTATCTATAGATATATGCAAATCTTATAACTTTATTGTATTTTTATATTCCTGAACCTGTAGTTATGGTAAGAAAATCTGTTCTGACCTTAAAATATACCAGACAAGAAAGTAAGATATGACCCTCAACTCATTTCCTGCTTAGTAAAAAAGTTTGACTTGAAAGGGGTCAGAACTGTTCACGTGCAGCCTGTATGTAAACACATTGCACAAACAGGAACCTGTTTAAATATGACAAAAAAGAGGAAGTATTTCTAACAAACCTGGTCGTGTTTCAGCTACGACAGGATCTGTGACATCTGATGGTTTCCCAACACCAGCCTGGTTTGTTGCCCGCACACGAAACACATAGCTCACACCTTCTTTTAGGCCACCTATCTGGAGGAAGCAAATATACATACATGCATGATGTGTTACAAAACACTGATTTTAATTTCACACTCCTTACAATTCCACATGGATGCTTGACAATCATATTTCCTTTCTTTTTGTTTTTCTCCTTTTCCAGTTGACAAATACTTCTTCCTCGTGGGTTTTTTTCAATTCCAGAGTGACATGACTGATCTATTTGGCTTGCTCCTTCCTTGTATGCATAGCTAACATTTAGACAGTGTCATTACTGTCATTGATTTCTTTGCAAAAGGATCATTGTTATTGGAACAGGATGTTTTTAACTTATGTACATTGACCTCTGAAACAGCATAGTCTTTTACTGCAGGTAAATTCTGGCTTTTAAAAATGAAATCAGGGTAATAAGTGCCAGCCACACCTATTTAGAAGCAGGAGGGCATTTAATTGTACAGATTTAATTGTAGTCACTTGAGGAATCATACTGACATTATAACACCTGCAAATACTCCTTCAAAACATATATGAAAGGATCACACTTAAAAGTGAGTTGTCTTTCAAATATTCTGAAAAGCATACAAATAGCAAACTTAATTAAGACATATCTCTAGATTGGAGATACAGCTGATCCCTTATTTAGAAGTCATTCCACAAAATGCTGTAGCATAATAGTGCAAAAAGCTGGGGTTTAACTTGCCGTGAAATGTGAGGAGAGGGCACTTTGGATTAGAAAGAATCACCTGCCACATTATCACAACATCTATTTTTGTGCCATCTGTTTTTGTGTAGTGATACCTGTCTCGCTCTTTGAGCTAGAAAATGCTAGGGTTGCCTCCTGTGCTATAAGAATGGTATTTGGTTTTAGCAGTGCTTTCTTTTATTTTTAGGCTTATCATACCAGATTGTCTTCTGAGTTACTGTCTTGTCTGACTATACAGGCATTACACGTGTGTATCCTCAGCACAACATAAACTACTATGTATTTCATTAAATGGAACCACGATCAGCACAGGATGATGCTGTCGAAGGCTAACTTCCTCAAGATTATACTGTTATACCAGTATTTGAATCTTAAGCTATTTACCTTCAAGAATTTCTTTTGAAGTGGCTTCTTATTGACACTTCTCCAATGTTCCTCCTTTGCTTCAGTTTCCTTCATATCAACATAATAACCAGCTATGGGACTACGACCAGTATAAACTGGTTCCTTCCACAGTAAAACCAAAGAGTCCTTCCTAACTTCTGTGCATGTGACATCATGGGGTGGCCCTGAAAGGTAAGAGTAAAAGTTGGAGTTGTGGTATTAAAATAAATCCCAAAAGGGCTAATGCGTGAGATTTCAAAAACCAAAACCAGACACCATGTTGTACACCCAGAGCTAACATAACATGTGCAGCTCCTCTGTATCATATCTAGACCTGATATAAATGCCTATTAAACCCATGCCTATTAAAAAGACTAGCCCAAAAACCAATCCAATTTCTTGAGATTTGGTATCTTGATCAAATATTCATGAACAAACAAAAATGACAAATAGTCTCCAAACTCAGGGAAATAAGTTAATTATTAAGCTAATGTGCTGCTTCAAGGACTGCTCTAAAGTCCGCTGAAGTCAATGGAGGTTGTTTTCACTCATTTCAATGAGTGTTAAAAGGCCAGCGATCTGGCCTTGAAGTGATACATTTAGACAAGGCTTACGGGACCTCATTCTCCTCTGCCTTGTGCCTTAGGCAGGTATTTATGACTACCATTTAAACTAGGAAGCAAAGTGGCAGGCACAGTACAGGAACCAAGCAGGAAAGATAAAGAAAATACAAGCTGCTTGTAAAATGCTGCTGATCAAATGGGGATCGTTTAATGCATCAGTGTAAATGTACTAAATCAAAGTGATGGAGATTCAAGCCTGGGTATGAACTTCAGTGCCCATTGACTCTCCTGGAAACTGAAGTCATTGAGAACTTAGATAATGGGTCACAGAGCACCCTTAGGCTGTGAGTAACCTCCACTTCCCACTCAGGATCCTACCAGGTACAGCAATGGTCCATTCTTCACATTTGAAGGGCTGGCTGGGTAGGGAGGGTGTCCCAACCCCAGCCAGGTTAGCAGCAGCCACCTGGAACTGGTACACCATGTTTTCCTTCAGGTTTTGAATCTGCAGAATCAATAATATGGTGCTTATTAACTTTGGATTAAGGCTTTAGGAGAAAGTCACCACAACAGTTATTTGACACGTGAGCATGCTTTTAAGTGCCTGAAGAGACGAAAGCATTATTGACATCATACATAAGGTGATAACTATCTTGGCTTTTCCTCTGATCAGTGGTGGAGCATACATGAATGGTCTTAACATGCTCAAATTGTAAAACCCTTTTCCTATTGATAGACACTTTGGTAGTCAGGGAGGGAGCAGGGTATTGCTCAACAATCATGTTAATCTGTCTTGTGATACAGAGCAAGTTCACTTAAGGCAAGAGTTGTCCTCACAGTGGGGTGAAACTCAGTCCTGGCATTGGTTTTCATTTGTAAAGCAGCTCAACGAGGTTGTAGCTAGCACTATCTCTAAATTGGGTCAAGAACTGATACAAAACATAGCTGGCACAGAGCTGGTTCCAGCACCAGCAAGCACTGGGGTAGGTCCACCAAGCCCAGTAGGAATGCCATTTGTTGTGAGGGCCTGACTTACAAAAATTCAGGCTATGTCTAGAATAGTGCATTCACAGATGACGGTTGGTGCCAGACTAACAGATAAGTGTACAAATAATTTTGCAGAGAAGTTTAACAGAGCTAAATAAATTTACCATCATGGATATAAAACCCTCTGAACAGCAATCTGTACACTGAATCATAATTCATCCCAATCTGTCTTTGAGATCTGTTTTGGAAATATTGTCTGCACCCACAGCAATAACAGAAGTTAACCTCTTACCCTGTATGCCCTTTCACTAATGGCCTTAATGTTCGCCTCCATCCATTTCCCAGGAACTCCATCAACCACTTCACGATAGTTCACGTAGTAGCCAGTAATTTCAGTTCCACCAGTGACTTTAGGTTGTTTCCATCCTAATGCCATCGAGTCACGAACACTCTCAAGTACCATGATGTCATAAGGTGGAGATGGAGCAGCTGTTTCAACATGAATAATACGTAAGTAGGAAGTAATATTTCAGTAGTCAGACTGGCATTCAATTACCGTATTCAGGTGGCTCCCATCCTACATTTCCTAATTAGGACAATATTTATGTGGTTAAGGGAAGTTTCTGGAGCTGGAATAAGAAATGCAGGATAAAAGCTTCCATAAACCAAATGAAAAAGTCCAAACTGCATAGGAATTAGTTTTCAGGATCATTTGTTTTTTGAGAAGCAAGCTGATACATAGTGAAAGAATGTGTTGCAATTGCAGCTCTGATGTAAGTGATCAGGACTTGCTTTAAAACTGTGAAAAATGAGGAACTAAAACTAACATTAAAGGAAAAGTAAAAAAATAAGAGATGCAATGATTTGTTTTCTTTTGCTGAAAGCAAACCCTTTTTCATACGTACAATATTTGTTGTAGTTCCTTTTTTTAAATAGGCCCACATTCTTCCCTTCTGAGAATGGAGTTTATCTGTTCATTCTTTTTTTTTTTCTTTTAAATTTATACACTGTGCGAATTTTATCATTGCACCCATCACATGATCTTACCTTAATGGAAGGAAGCGTGATCATAGGCACTGTAGACTGACCAGAAATGGAACATGTCTGTTACTGGAACTTACATTAAAAAATTTGCTGCATAATGCTCTTTTTAAATTTTTTTTAATACAGAAATCAGTAACTTCATCCCAACCCATTTTCTTATAAAGCCTTTTCTGTATCCAGTGGGGAAATGCTTGCCCACACCCAATAGGTCATGCACCAGTGAAGAGCCCTACTTATGACCCTGAAGACCTACTTTTGATGGAAATCTTACATCATATATGTTTCCTTTTGTCTTTAATGTTTTATATCAGTGTCAGCTAGCCCCAGGTGCCTCTACTTTGTTTTCTGTTCAACACCCTGTACAAGCCTTTTGAATCTCACTTCAGAGGCCTGGGGAGGAATTCAGTTCACTGGCCAGGTACCAGGACTTAAATGAAATTCAAGCCCCACATTTCTCGGGCACAATGGGTGTTTAAGTGTTGACAACATAAAAYGTGATTTTGTGCATGTGCCTTCAACTTGATAGGTTTTCCTCATCACATATTGCTGTCAGTCAGAGGTACAACACAACATTCATCAGCACTGTGTCTCAGAGGATAAGCTGTGGCGTAGGCATAAATCCACAAAGGATCTTCCTATATCCTAACACAACACAGATTTCCATGCTTACCATCATAATCAGATTTTGTTTCCTTCACAAGTACATAACCCAGAGACTAGGTAAGAAGACTCCTAACAAATTACTGAAGTGATTTAGAAATAATACAGTATCTTGGATACATTAATATGTAGTCAAACAAGCTATTAAATTAGTAAACGGATTTATATGTTTCACTTTCAGTAGCCACTAAGTTTGTAAAGTGGGCTTTGATACCATTACATGCATAATGATCTTAACGGAGAGTTGAGCACGTAATTAATGGGTCTGATGGAAGATGCATCACTGGAGAGCACGTTCACTTGTGGCGCGGACAAGCAGAGGTTACAACTGTCTGAAGTGGATGTACCAAAGCAGTGAAATCTATTTATTTTATTAACTCTCACCTGTATCTTTTTTCTTTGTCACTTTTTCCAGTGTCAAAAGATCCCCGGGTCGAGACTTACTTGCCTGCTTAGCAGCAACTTTTTGTGGTGCAGATGTGACAGCGTCCTTAAGCATTTCTCTCATCTTATTGTCTCCTGTACTGCGCAGTTTGTCAGAGCTACTGGGTAGTGTGTCTCTATTAAATTTAGCACTGCATTTTAGCAAAGCATCTGTGTCAAAGACAGGCTGGGAGGACTCATGCATGCCTTCCCAGCTGGTAGTGCGGTCTGTTAGTCCACCAGCTTTACCACTCAGTTCAGGACACACACCATGAAGCAATCCTCCCCCTATAATTGCCAGAAAACAGCAAAGACATTTTGAATTAGAATACATTCTTTTTTCTTCATTTAGTCAACAGAATGAAGACATGCGTATAGTGAACAATACAGCCAAAGTATGACAAATCACAGGGTTTACACACAAAATGTTAAGCTTGAATTCACAAAAATTTGAAACACATAGAATACCTCCAGCTCACAAGTAATGCTCTTTTAATAATGTCTACTTTTCAGAGCAGAAGAATATCGAAAGTTAATAGTAATCTTCATTTGCTACAATTATTTTAGTATTAGGTCTTCCAAGTCATATTTCTGATCTTTTCAAGATGATCTCACAAAATTGCCCTAGGCCACATCTCTCTGCTCTAAGGTTGTGAGGTATGCAGTTTTGATACAAATGAGAGTGAGGATGTTGCAGACGTACAATTTATTCTAGCCCAATGATCTCATTAATCTTTATGGATTAGTTCAGGCAGCGGCAAACAGAAATAATTCATCAACACAGGGAGAACACACAGGGTTATAGAAGGTTTACAAAAGACACATTGCACTGATGATTAGGGTTAGGTATAGAAACAAATTTCTTAGGAACTGACTGTATATAGGATGTTGTGCGTTAGAGGTGATAAATACCACATTACGGAATCAGAATGACATTCCATTTTCCAGGATACCTATAAAGTGAACTTGGCAGTGCTCTCTTACAGTGGTTCACAAGAAACACCTGAAGAAGTCTGGATGGTGAAGGTGAACAGTCTACAAGAGTGCAGTGACTGTGAAACTACGGCTGTGAGACCATAGGATCTATGGATAAATTATTACTTGTGGACAGCGTTGTAAAACAAAAAAATTAGTTACAAATAGTTGCTGAAAACATCCTTACTTAATTAAAAAAAACCATATTTACCATTGAAAAGAGCAATGGAAAATAGCTTACCAATGGCTGCTTGCACTTCTATAGGCTCCGAATCCTGTGAAAATTCACTGAGTCCTGCTGCATTAACAGCTCTGACTCTGAAAATGTACTTCTCACCATTGACGAGCCCATGGCAAATGAATCTAAAACATATCAGTGAGGGAATACTTAGAAAGTATTATGAAGAAAATAAAAATCTTAAAGGGGAAAAGAAAGCATTTCTTCCATAAAATTTATTCTGGTTTCTGAAAACTGAGGATAAACCATGACCCCAGTCACTTAAATGAAGGTCAGAGAATGCAGAATGTATGTAAGCACCTCATTCACACAACGAAGATAATGTCTAAACCCATGTCTCTTTAGACATACCATTTACCAACACTCTTTCCTTCTTAAGACTACACAAGTTTTTGTGTTAGCAGAGGGTCTACCTTACTTCTGGTAGTATACAGAATCCATACTTCCTGATGGAAACAATGTGAAAAACTGCAGACATAAGGTCTATATTTGCTTGTGGGATATCTTCATGACATAAGTAAAAGACACCTGTAGCACAAGTTCCCATAATTCACTTCCAATCATAAATGAAAAATTGCAGTGTTCAAAAAATTACAGGGCATTGTAAAAGAGCTAAAAAAAAATTGTCCAATCTTTTATTTCACTTTCTTGCTTCTATATATGATACAATAACCTACGTCAGACAAAGTCTTTTATTAGAATAGTTTTTCTACTGGATTACCTAATGATCAGATAAAAAACCTCATAAATTTTCTTTGGTGTCCACCCTGAAAACACAAAATTTCCCAAGACAGGAATCATTTATTTCAGAAAAATTGTGTTTTGGCAATTTAAACATTTTATTTAAAACAACATTTATTTATTTATTTTTCAACAGGTATTTTAAGTGTCTTTTATTTCACGTTACTTTTGTTTTGTTCTACTTCATAATGTCATGTCTTGCACTACCAATGCTGACATCGTGCAATCATGTACGAAGTAAATATAATGTGGAAAACAAAATGTATTTCAAAATCAAAATTTTATTTTGGGGAAAAAAATAAAACCTGAATCAAAATTTTCAGAGCAGAATTTTCCCTACCCATTCTACCAGACTTTTCCAAATCATTTGCTTTCACCAGGATGTGTGCAGAAAACAAATTTCAAAAGATCAAAATATACTGCATAATGCAAACTATGAGCTACAGCTAATGCTTTGAGATTGACTCAACCAGAAAAGCCAAGAGTTAACAGACAGCCTGTGCCTGACTGCATTGTACATTGTATCGCATTGACTAAAAATGCAGTGACAGGAACCTAAGCAGTGTAGTTACATCACAATATATAGTAACTCAGAACAATATTTTTATTTCTATAGTGAATAAAGATCATGTTTCGTATTTTAAAATAAGCAAACAGCACAAAACTTCACCAACACTTGAGGTAACCACAATATATATCATAGAAGTATATATGAAAGTATAGAATATTGGCACATACAGCTGTTGCAATATAAATGCACAAAAGAATACTTAAAGGAAATTGTTGTGCTTGTGTTCAAGCAAGTGGGGTTTTAGGTGCTTCTGATATACTAAGCATTTAAAATGCCCTTCTAAACAACAAAGTTGGTCCAAGAGTTGGTCCAAGTAGAGCCTTACTTATTGTAATAAGTGTTGTCATGGATAGCAATTACAAATAAGCATAATCAGTCATAACAAGCAGGGACTGCTTCTGGATTGACATCAATCCACTTGAGATCAAGTTCTGCAATTACTCCTTTAGACTCTGAAGATAACATCCTTATTCAAACAAAACCAAATCTGATTTAGCTTGCAAAGTTTTAAATCTTAATTATTTTTTCTGGCTAGAGACTGAGCTTCACGTCAGTAAGAAATGTGAGTTTATACCCAATATTTAAGTGTTCATTAATATCTTGATAATTGCAAGTGAAAGAGGAGTTAGAAAGTAATATTGTTAGCGTGATATAGTCTACATGACCTCCTGACGTTCTAGATATACAGTCCAGAGATGTTTACAGCAGTCTTCCAAAACAAAGGACTTTTTGCTTCCAAACATTATGCAGTTTAGTTTTCCACATTTGTAACTTCAGTCATTCCTCACTGTACTGCTTTTCATCAAACTGATAGGCTGTACAGCAGCTAGAACTAGCGAGCTGCTTCTCTTTTCTTCACTAGTGATGTCCACGTTTCCTCCCCCTTGATTAATTGTTTCTAATATAAGGTTGATTATAAATTCCTCTTGGACAAGACTCGCAGTTTGAAATACATTTTTATAACTTCTTATGAACTTCACCTGCAAGAGTGATTCCAGCCTGCTGGCTACCACAGAGCGATTAACTCTACTACTAATGGCTGGAAAGCACATATATCCAGTAAATCAAAAACTGGTGACCATAATTTCCATGCTTTAAAATCCATTACCTCGTGCCTTTCACTGGATTGTTGTTGCATGGTTCCCAGCGACCAGATCCAACTACACTTGACTCAATGTAGTACCCAACCAGCTCCTTGGCATCTGGGGGTTCTGTCCAAGTGACAACAACTGAGGTATCTGTATTCCTAGTTGGCATAATACGCCCAGGAGCTTTGGGAATATCTGTGGGGGAGAAACAGAAATAAATTAGTGACCAGCCAGTCAAAATTTATACATAAAATAAGAGTGACATTCTATTCTTGATTATATTAGCACAACTAATACAGATTTAACTTCCCAGAACTCCTCTGATTTCAATCAAGTAATCTGGCACAGCAGGACAGGATCAGTAGGTTCAAGCCTTTGATTGTGAGGTTCCTCATGTCTCCATTGCCTAAGGTTATGGGCATTTCCTTCAAATTAGGTTTAGTTTATTCCCTTGTGCTGAACATTTGCACCAGAGATGTGATTTGGAGCTTTCTAAAAGGGAAAATGTGTTAGGTGCACACTGAAGGATTTTGTGCAGCCCACAGAATAAGTCAGAAACAAATGCCCCTATTAAGTAGCAAAATGCATCTAAAGTGGTTTTCAAGAAGAGATGTTTTACTCTTCTTCTTAAAGAATGTAGTTCATGTGCATCAAACTGCTCTGAGAATTCAACCAACATGAAGTAAACTGAGACAATCTGGGAATTGGATTCAAATCTGCATTGCCATTTGGAAACAAATTGCTAATGTAGACATAGCTACTGATGCTTTACTGTGGTGAACATCTTGGCTTTTCTTCCAGTGGAAGTAGTCTCTGCATTCATGTAAGTATTAAATTCTTCACTTTTGTTTAATTTGGCAAACAAAGAAGGTTAAACTCTGCTGATGTCTGGGCTTATTTTCAATAAAGACTCTAAGTAAAACAAAACATTTTTGTACTTCCTTGAGTTTTCATTTTCTTTCGCTGTTATTTGCAGCCTCTGCAGTTCTTGGCATCACTATTTGCAGCTTAATTCCCGTGGTTTGCATCTGTCATTTGACTACACATTAAAGGTTCAACAACCCAAACCAAAATTATTTTAGCTAAAGGGAATAAATCACTGACTACTCTTCATACTTGAATTAGTTACTGAGCAGCTATCTGTCTTCAGACAAAACAATTACATCATAAACTGAAAAGATACCATGGAGGTAATTTACTACATATGACCACACACTTACCGAGTTTGTCGTCCACCACAGTGGCTTCAGTTGCTTCTGAAGGTTCACCGATTCCAGCTGAATTGCAACAGCGAACTCGGAAGCAGTAGGATTTGCCTTCAGCCAAATCAAAAACTGCAAAGCGAGGAGACTTCACAGGGATCTCGGTGTTCACCCTTTGCCAGTCTTCTGTGCCAGCAACACACTGCAGTCAAACCCAGAAACCGCATTTGGAACAAAAGTCTCTGAAAGCTGAGCGTCTAACCCGACAAGACTTTCTACCCGGACCACCAAATGCATGTCTGCTATGGAGAATGGGGAGTCACATTCCTTTTTTTGGCCTTTCCACAGAATGAGCGTATTTCAAAACTTATCAATCCCAGATGTCCACCTACTCTAGAAAACATACATAAAAGCTTACTGGTTTTGATATATCAAAGCTAAACTCCTCTCCACTGCAAGGAAGTTATGTTATTAACTGCATCCAGTTCTGGACCACTTTCAAAATAAGCTCTGCAGATATTCAACATCATCCAAAGAACAAAACTCTAACATTACCACATTGCTTCTAGATGCTCTTGTGTCACTCTTAATGTTTTTGGGGTGGCTTCCAGAATTAATCAGGATCTGACCTTCATTTTCCAGAAAAAAATTAACATGTGCAAGTAATTTGTGAATTGTTTTTATTTCTGTGGCTAGGAGCTCTACGTGCCGTGATCACCTATACCATTAATATTAGTGATTAATTTTTGCCTGTGATTTACATTAAGGATAATTTCAAGTAATGGTTCTGGTTTCTGAGGGATTTCAAATTCTCAGCAGAACGTTATCTGACTATGTGACATTAGTGCTCAGTACTCAGCCTGCAATAGGTTATTAAAAAGCTTTCTTATATGGAAACTCAAAAATTCATATATTCATCCCCTCTAAGTCTGTTGCTAAGTGAAACTCATTTATTTAGACCAGATTTCATAAGACAGATAAAAAACACATAATAGGAAGATATTTATATCTCCCTTGATGACACCTCTAGACTGATACGGAAAAGCATTGATAAAAAGTTTGTGAGCCATGAGATACAAGTAAAGAGGGTGATGGCTTGAAGAATTTTCTAGGCTAGCAGCCATGCAAAAAACATCTCAGAAAAGCAGGACACTGAAATTAAAACTGATTCTGTTCTAGAAAAGAAATTTTGTCATCTTTGTTGAGTTGGTGAAGCAAATGGAAAGTTAATGTAGAGGATAAATATGAAAAGGCAGCTGGAGGAGAAAGTGCTGATGCCAAGAAACTCTTGCAGAATGCCTCCATCCGAAATGTTAACAATCTGTCCCATCAGACAAGCTTCATTTATACAAATTTTATTTTATATATATATGTATATATATTAAAAAATATAATTTTTTTATATATATATATAATGTGTGTGTGTGTATATATATAAAAACATGTGACTTTGCTCTGTGCTTTCTCATTATAGAGGGAGTTTGTCAGCCTGTCTACTCCAGGGTAGGTCAATGACACAATTCATAAAAGGATATTACAGTGTGTGACACATTCTGCATTTACTTTCCTATTTCCCATCTTTCTTTTTTGCCTAGTTTATATTAATTTACAGTAACAGTTATCTTGATGAAGTTCTAGTCCTGGCCCTAGTTTGAAAGTCTAAGGTGGAAACGAAAGTTAACTAAAAGTCCAGAAGAGTTGGCAAAACAAATGTAAAAGATTGCCACAACATGATTCTGATTTTGTTCAATTTTACCTTTTCCACAAAGTACATGATACCCTCATGTCCCCGCTGTCCAGGAGGCTTCCAGCTAAGCACAACATAGTTCTTGGTGGCTTCAATAACTTGGAGGTCTGTAGGTGGACCAGGAACTACACCCTCTGAAGAACAGGGGAGAAGAATAGGAAAGGGAATTGGGATTTAATTCCTTCATATTTGTATCAGAATTAGTGCCATAATTAAAATATAGAAGGAGTATTAATATACCTTGGCACCTGATATCTTTTTAAAACGTAGAGTTAAAAGTCTTCTAAATATTGGTTTTAAATGTCCTTCTTTTAACTCTAAGCATGTTTATTTGTTAGGTCCTGAATAACGAAATCTCACCTYGACAACCAAGTTGGGAGTTATTCAAGGTCAAATGACTCTCAGAACAACGAACTTTGGGTGCGTGCCAAAGTCCACTGAACTCACTGGGAGTTTTCCTAATTACTCAGCCAGCTTCACATTAGACTTTTGTAGGCAAAAGGGCTGTGTTTACCTGCAGGTTCTTCCTCAGTGACAATAATCTGTCCAGTCCAGGGAGCAGAAGGGTGACCTGAAACAAATATCAGAGGTATCAAGGAAATGGGAGACTTCAGAAACTTTTGAAATAACAAGAAAACCCACTCTTTTGTGGTTCAAAACTAACATTTGCAAGATTCACATGAGCTCCATTTTTGGTTACTGTGACTGTTGCTTATGTAGCGAGCTAGTTACCCAAGCTAGTTGTAGGCTGACCAGCTGGAATATTGAGAGCAGCTAAGCAATCAATACAGCTAGAAAATTTAATCCACTGAAACATCTATTTCTTCCTGAAATGTCACTGAAGTTACCTAGGTGATAAGCAGAGGTATTTGGCTCACTCAGCTCATCGTTTTCAGAGAATTAACTTCAACTTTATTTTCCCTGCTCTATTCATTTGGTTTAACAGCTCACTCATTAAAGGAACAGCCAAATTCCTGCAGGCTGCTCTGTCTCTTTTTAACCACTTTCCTTCACGTTACCAGCTTTCAAATCACGGGTCACAGTCACAAAGAGAAACTGCTCAGCCTGGCTCAACATATCCACTTGACAAGATTTGGGTGGCACTCTCAGCTCCTCTACGTTATCATATTATTTTAGTTATGCATTCAGCTATCAACCAGGTCAATGCACTTTCAGATATAATTTTTGCAAATGCTGTTCTCCACTACCATGTCCTTCACCTTACGTTGGCTGATCTGTTTTGGAGATGTGAGCAGAGAGGGAGCAGGTGGGGAGAAAAGAGGATCATGAGGGACAAGAGGAGGAGATAGCTTCCACACTTCCCAGTGAAAAGAAGAGGCCTCCCCCAGGCTTCAGCACAATATTTCCTGGAGGTGCCAAACCTCCTTCCTCCAGCTTTTTGTTTTTATTTTGAATGGGAACCTTGATCATCTGACTGCAGTCTGTAGCTTGCAGCATTATATACAATAAGACATACAAGCTGGGACTGTGTGAGCCCTGTAGCTTTGCTTCACATTTGACCATTTTAAATACTAAAGCTTCAGAAACAAGTAGAAATAATTGGATTTTAGGTATATGATTTTGGCATATGGGCAGAGAGGTGGATTTGGAAGCAAAATGTCTGGGACATTGCCAGGGCACAGGAAAAATATCCTTGACTTGTAAAATGTTAACTTCAAAGCAGAGAGCTTGGGATCAATTATCTATTGGGCTACGCTGGTATTGTGCTGATGTTACTGCAAGACTTTGATCGTCACATGAGCACAGAATCAGCCACCCTTGTCTGTGGCACAGAGAGAGACTATTCACAAGATCTGTTCAGCTATTTTGCTGGCTGAACAAAAGCAAGTCTCTTCAGGCAATTAGCTCTCCTGTGCCTTTTCCCCCCTTCCTGCAAGTCTGGAGCATAGCACCGCAGCCAGCAAAAGCCATTTGAGCAGATAGAGCACTTTGTGCAAAGAGCACTGAGATGATTTCTTCTTGGCAAAGCTGGCTCCAGAGAAGATTTTGGTTTTGCATTGCTCCCTCTAGTGGGATTTTGAAGGCTTATGAGTAGATAGTCATTCTTTTTTTTTTTTTTTTTTAATGAGTTGTGACTTCTTAAACCTCTCAGGCAATCTGCAAAAGCACATCTTACTTCTAAGCCTGGCTCTGTCAGCAGGATCCAGAGCAGCCACGGGCTCTGACACCCGGGACGGTAGGCTAATGCCAGCTTTGTTCACAGCTCGGACTCGGAAAATGTAGGAACGGCCTTCAATCAGACCAGTGACAGGAAAACGAGCAAACTTCACGGGAGTCTCATTGCACTGTGTCCAGTGGGTGGTGCCAACCTCACACCTGAAAAATACAAACAGCAAGAGCAGTGCTGGGAAGGGAAAAATGCAAACTCGGGGCACCCACCCCCCTTTACAGCTTCACCATCTGTTTGTGTTCATTGGCTGGTCCATACCAGTTTTCTCAGCAGCATCATATACTGGTGACATCAAAGCAGCTGCACCAAGGGGTCAGGGCTGAAGTACCATCTGGGCATGCACTAAATCCCTTGCAGCTGCACTCCTTCTTTCCTGAACTGGGGAAGGGACACGAGCAGAATTCACTTCACTGTTTAAACCCTCCAAAGTATGCTCCAGGATGCTTAGGGAGTGTCAGCTTTAGCATACTTGAGGGGACATGAAATACATGTATCTTTTGCAGTTGCCAGAAGGCGACTAGTTCATCTTTCATGCACAGTGCTCCACTGTACGTCCCGCAAAATGATGGGCTTCATGGGGTGTGGAGACCTCCGTTGTGAGTTCTGTGACCAGCCCAGCACACAGATGGCTGTGAGTAGGGTTAAAATCAGGCACCCAGCCGGACCCTGCTTCAGACATCGCTGGGGCTGACAAGGGAGCCTGCAGTGTGGTGGCTGCAGCCACTGCAACGACAAGACCTAGTGGGGTGGTACTGGTCCCACTGCTGCTAAGCCTCACACCTGGCAGGAGGCTGGTTTCTGGCAGAAGGAAGAGATAACCAGCAGCAGGGAGGGACCGCAGCGACTTCAACTCAGGGAGACAGGAGGAGCCTGTGGGGATGGCTTCCCGGTATCCAGCAACACGGTCGACAGGAACATGAACTAGCAGCTCGGGAATGACTTTTTATTGCTGCTGAGGTATCTGCCAAAGCAAATGTTACAGTGCCTACCCAGATTTCTTGGTAGATGCAAGCATCTCTTTTCTGGGAATTGTTACTGTCTTGCTCAGGGCTGTTTTGTGGCTCTGGTTTCTGCTGGGGGCGAAGAATGCCTGAGCTTCGCCTCTAGTGTTAGCACAGACCGGTTCTGCTGCCTTGGGCGACCCGCTCACACTGCGAGGCAGTTAGGGGCTACCCTGGCTGAATATTTGGGTGCCTAAATACCTTTGGTGGGATCAAATACTGGAAAGCAGTAACAAAGCTTTGAATTTAGGAGCAAATGTAGAATAAAGGAGGTGAACACAAGAGAAAAAGCAAAATGCCATTTGCCTTGCAGTTATTTTCAGTGCTAACATCCCTCAATAGCCTAGTTTTAAAATGAGATATTGTTTTTCAGAGTCTAGTCCTGTCTTTTGTTTAGGATTTTTCAATGAATGTCAAACAGCTGTAGCTTAGACCTAGCACTACCTAGTTACAGCAGCAACTGACACTTGTAAGTTATCAAACCAGTAAAATTATATTTGAATTGAATGTACTGATGTTAGATTTGTTTCACAAAGCAATACCCTCTTTTTACACATATATAATTTATGTATATACAATGGCATAATATAGTGGCATATTTWTATATATATATGTATATATAAAATGTTTGGGGTTTTTTTACGTGCATCTGAATAAGCCCACAGGAACTCCATATTACTAATGATGTATTCTGTTACTGAAATTCAAACAAATATTACCAGCTCTGCAGATCATTGCAAGTCTCAAAATACTGACTGAATTTTTTAAACCCTGAGCTTCTGGAGTCCTGCCACTGTGTGACACATTCAGTTTTCATATTTTTAAAAATTATTTCCAATTCTTATTGTTGCAGAGGAAAACACATAAGCATGATCTGCATGAAGCTTGTGAATCTAAGAGCTTGGAAAACAACAGCATGTAAAAGAAATCCAACTCCCTTTGAGATAATATTTTGCTTTCTGGTAGGTGGTAACTATTTGGAAAGGGGCAGGAGAGCACTGATACAGAAGGAGCCACAGCTGCCTGATGAAGGAGCCAATCTTCTAAGCTACCAAACTGCAAAATCCCGAGGTGTCTTAAGCCTCGCAGGGAGCAGCGAGGGCTGAGCTAGGCAGTCTCGTGCAGAATCCTTTCTATGTAGTTAAATGAAGCAGGACGTAATTATTTCCATGAAAGTTAGATCAGGCCCAGCCAATCTAAAATAAAAAAAGTAATTTTCTTCTGGCCAGCAACAAGAATGAAAATAACAATTATCTCATGCTTTTCAAYGTGCTTTTAGGTTTTTGAGTTAGAATGCGCAGCAATATGAATTCTCCAGTCTGGTGTGCTCACGGACCTGTCAATGAAATATCCGAGGATGGGGTTTCCTCCATCAACAGCGGGCTGCTTCCAGGAGACAATGACATAATCTTTGTTGGCATCTAAGCACTGCACGTCCAGTGGTGCACCAGGGGCTCCGGGGATTTCAGCATCAGCATCTGTGAGGATGGAGACGTACGTTTCCAAATGTGAACCACAGTTCTTTCACAATTATTAATCTTTAAGGACCGAACTCTGTTCTTACTGAGCCAAAAAAAGAAGTCCATCACTGGCTTCTAGGTTTTGGTTTTCTCTTTGCCACATTTACAAATGGTTAATATGTTACAGCATGCTGTAAATGTAATTCACATAGGCATTTTAAATGAAATTAGTAACATGCATTCTGGTTAGGTAGCTGCCAGAGACATAGCTGAACTAAAAACTTGGCAGACTATATATTTACCTGCTATTTTACTTAGGAGAAGAGGCTGATATCTTGCCTTACACCCAGGCAATAGCTCAATCAAAAGTATTCGCCCCTTGGATATACAACACTGAATTAAATATCTTATCTCCACACATAATCCTTCATTGTTTGTTTTTGGTTAGCTATGAACTACAAAGGTATCAAAACCTTTTGAAGTTTAATTATATTACACATACATTATCACTGTGGAATATAACCTTCATAAGGATGAGCATATTGTTCCTTTCAAGTGTTTATCACAAATCTGGGACTGCTGGTGTCAAAGGGCCTTGACTCCAGCATCAGCTCTTGGACATATCTTATCTAAAGCTTTAAGAAACAGAGCACAGTGCTGGGCACTGGGGGATTTTGCTGTTTACACAGTCAGAGTCTGATTTGTGAGACGGGGTAATTTTCGTGTAGAGAAAAATAACCTTTGCAGGAAGATTGTATGAAAGACTTTCAAAGAAGAGATGTTGTTTATCTGCAGAATGACATCAATTTGTACAATTACATGTAGCATTTTTCAAGCCCTGTTGTGAGCTACTTCAAAAGAAGACCTGACTTAGACAAGGAAGATGTATATACCTGAAGAAAAAAAATATTTTGCTAATAAATATTATTCATACATTCCATCTAAACCCCAGACTTCTTAAAAAAGTTCGATGTGTCAAAGCATTCAGGATTTTGTATTACAATATACAGTAATACCTTTTTTTTATGCTTTTGGCTTTCAGAAAAAAATACCTTATAAGAGTATTTAACATGCTTCATTAAGTAACAGTAGTCTTCAGAAAAAAACCCCCACACTTTACACTGTGTCTTCTCTTACAGGCAGAGTAGCATCACATGGAGCTTTTGAAACTGCACCAAAGTTACCACGTCCAAGTTCTAATTACAGCTAACTCGATGCATTTTTAAAAATGATAATGTACAGAGTAAGCAATCCAGTTAACATAACAAAATAATAAGAACATTAAGAGTAATAACAATGTGTCTTCAGTGATCTCCGTACAAAAGGTTTTAATTGCCCATATTTACTGCTTGACGGAACATGAGACACCCCAGTTTCTTTCCAAGACAGACTGGGAAATAGCTGGGACAACCAGCATTGCTGATCAGCCTCAGGGAGTCTGGGATTTCATCCCTGATGGCTTGCTGACAAATGTTGACCTGTAGCCATGGCAGAAGAGCCACACATACTCTCTAAGCCCATCTAAAGACCTAATGTTATGAAACTGATTAGTGCATTGCTCACTTCCATTGATACATAGGGATTTCTATGTGTGACACAGAAAGACAACTGCTTGTGCTTAAATACCATAGCTAGGCATTTACAGCAAATTTGCCTACAATTTAGGAGGAGCAGTGAAAAGAGCACCACTGAAAAGAGCCTGGCTCTGTCTTCCTTTACTCCCCTCCATCAGGTATTTATACATGTGGATAAACTCTCCCTAAGCCCTCTCTTCTCCAGGCTGAACAGCCCAAGCTCTCTCAGCCTTTCCTCATATGAGAGATGCTCCAAGCCCTTAATCACCTTCACAGCCCTTCACTGGAGTCACTCCAGTGAGTCCATGTCTCTCTTGTACTGGGGAGCCCAGAACTGGATCCAGCACTCCAGATGAGTCTCACCAGTGCTCAGCAGAGGGGAAGGATCACCTGCCTTGACCTGCTGGCAACACTCCTCCTAATGCAGCCCAGGATGCTGCTGTCCTTCTTTGCAACAAGGGCACATGTTCACCTTGGTGTCATGGACCAGGTCCCCCAGGTTCTTTTCTGAAAAGCGGCTTTCCAGCCAGTCAGCCCCTAGCCTATACTGGTGCATGAGGTTATTCTTCCCCAGGTGCAGATCTTTGTGTTTCCCTTCCACTGTATTTTTTCCTGCATTGTGCGGAGAGAACGCCTCAAATGATGCACAAAATCTTGATCAAAACAGTGCAGTTCAGCTAGCAGTGAGATGTTTACAAAAGTACATTTTTAAGTTATTATGTAGATTTTTCCTCTTTATGACTTATGTTCAGTACTCTTCACAGGCTGAAATTGATAAAGAGTAGTGAAGTTACATCAATACCCTAAATTTCCTCCTCAGAATGCCAATGGGGTTTAGAAGTCTTCTAGCACGTGACACCAAAGCATAAGATATGCATTCAGTTTTTCCAGAGATAACAACTGGAAGCTATATTGCTGGAATCTATTAACAGAAGATAATTATTCTCTTTTTATTGGGAAAAAAGGCACCTCAAATGTCTGAGACTGATTTTGCCAGCATGTTTTCCTCATTTCTGTAGTGAGTTTCATTCACARGACAGTATCCTACCTCGAACAAAGACATAACTACTGTACTCTTCATAGTAGTCTCCCATCACCACTCGTAGAGTGTAAAGACCTTCATCCTCCTTGTTTGCATGAGTCAGTGTTAATGAAGCTCGTTCCCCACTCCAGTGCATCTGGACCCATTTGGATGGTGTAATAAGAACACCTAGAAATTAGAGAATTTCATGATGAGAACTAGCTGGATCTACTGAGGAATAGATTCTGAACAGGGAGAATATATTGGAATAGATTAGAAACACACAAGAGACCATTCTTATTATGCAACTTTCTGTCTTTGAACACAATCATAAATTACAGCTTATTCTGCTCTCATGGCAATTTTGTCTTTGTTTTCAAAGTGTAACTTTAGAAAGCACAGCTTTTTTATCAGCTGTTGCACAACACATCTGTGCAACTACTTAAGAAATGTCTTGGCATATAAATAAACAGTAAAAGTTATGTGGGCTATGTAGACAGGCCGCACAGATATTGGAGCTGATTGAAATGCTTCTAATTTAAAAATTTTTTAAGAAAGAAAAAATCCCTAGAAGACATTTTCACAGAGCTTCGTCAGTTTTCTAATTGTGGTTCCACTTTCAAATGCTAAATTGAAAAAGAGAAAATACTACTGTTTGGAAATCTGAGACAGTGATGACCAAATCATAACATTCACATATGCTGAAATAAGTAAAGATATAAATGAAAGAAGTTCATATTTCTTCTTGTCAAACATTCTCACCATTTCTGTACCATTCGATGTCTGGTTTGAAGCGCTTGATATCAGGACTGATGACAACTGTGCAGCCCAGACTCATTGTCTCGCCTTCTCTCCCAAAGGCTACATCAAACTTGTCGACAAAGCTGATTTCAAACCTGGAAGCATAGCCATGAGGGGTAACGCCAACTGTATAAGGGAAACAAAAATCTGACTGTTTACTTTTTCTTTCCTTTTGTGACAAGAGTAGGAAGCAAAAGTACCCAATGATTATGAATACAATCTCAGGTAGGAACAATATATATTGAGTCATCATCTTCAGAGGTAATTGCAGTGTTAAATAATCCAAGCCCTTACTATCACAGAGAATCAACTATTTCTTTATTCGTACAACTCTAGTTCTTACAGCTAGTTCATTTTATCGGGGAGAGGCTCCTGCAGAATTTCATTCCAGAATTTCCAAAATTTCAGATCCAGTGTTTTATCATTTTATGATAAGGTTTGTTTTATAACTTAAAACATTTTATAACTTAAAAAGACTTCTATTTATGATTTGTTCAGGCCAAGCTGATATTTAGCTTATATGGTTCTTCTCTTTCCGTGTTTTAACTCCTTGCTCCATCTCAGGGCAGTCATGCGTCCACTCAGTTATAAGCTAAATAAGCCTTTTGGGGGGGCTCTTAATATAAAATGAGCTCTGCATTCCCCCAGGAATTCAGGTAGCCTGCTTCTGTACTTGCTCCTGAATTTATTTTTTCTGATGCTCTGTGACCCAAGTTGTGCAGTATTCCAGATAGAGTATCCTAAGTGCCTTACACTTGCACTGCACATACATGGCACAGGGGCTTCCACGTTTCTTTTGAAAACAGCTCAGCTGATAAAACCTAGGCTCACATTTTCCTTTTTGCACAACTGCCCTACGCTGGTAGCTCTTAGTCTTCCTGTGATCAATGAATATATGCAGATCGTCATCGTCCTTTCCCATAACCAAGTGATAAATCCCGAATTATATTGGAAATGTGTGGTCTTGCATTTTGTAATGTGGTACATAATCTTGTTTCTATTATTTCAGAGCTTCGGTATATAAATGCCAGCTAGTATGCCTTTGCAGCATATCTCTGATGCTATTTGTGCTGCTACAATAAAAGAAATGTCCATAAGTCTCATCTGTCAAGCCTTCCATGCACAGGACCCCTAGGGCACYTCACCCACGTGGCATATGTGGGTGGATTGTCTTAACATCATGGAAGTATCTATGCAATACTTGCATAGATAAGTGTAAATCACTTCAAAATGTGAGGTTCTCAGGTAAAGCAAACTACAATTTTTACCTTGATATATCCAAAATATTCAAACTGGGTGCTGGCTATTTGATTTTTTCTACGTCTTTTTGCAATGCATGGAATCGCATAGCAGCAAAGAACGATTAAGTCAACTACTCTACTTATGCACATGCACCCCCTAGCTTTTTTTCCAGGCCATGTTTTACATATTGCAAAAGATGAAGTGTCTTTGAATCTGTCTTTGACAGATTTTATTCCACAGCGAAGTGCAATATTGAAAGGATGTTTCTTATATAAGCAAATAGCCATAAACCTAGAAGGCAATGCCATTTTCCCCTATAGGTGAGGCTAACACCATCTGAAATTGTAGAGCTCAGTACCTTTGTAAATCAGACCTGCTTCCTTTTTAAATAATGTTACAAAATATTCTGCTTAGTCATTTGTCATGATGTCACAACTGTAAATGGATGTGTCAAACAAACATATATTGCAACTTACAGCCCAGAGGCATGGAAACAGTTCCAGCATGCAAAAGGCTTGCATCAATTTCTCCTTTGTACCCTAGACAGAAAAAGAACAACTGCAGTCACTATCACCAAGAGGTAAAGGCTCTCTGAGCCACAAAACCAAAATTGGTTATGTGCATCTTAACAAAAAAACCCGAAGGCAATATTTTGCAAACCTACTCTTTACCACAAGAGAAGCGTAAGCCGAAATTTCTCCTTTAACATTCATAGCAGAGGCCCGATACTGAGCAGTGTCGTCAAAATCACATCTAAAATGATAGAAATGATTAGGCAGGGCACSCATTTACTCCTTGGCATAGCCTTTCCTATGTTTTAGATTAAAGAAACCATCAGAAATGTGGGTAAAATCTATAAAGAAGTAAAAGCTTGGGAGGCAGACACACTGGACACTGGACTGATTGTAGCCATTAAGTTTTTCTCAATGTTAAAAATCCAGTGTTTGAAATAAATGTCTCTTTTCAAATATCACTTACAGATTTGAAATTGAGAATACAGCAGAAGTAGGAAGAAACTGGCTGATAATATTTATCTAAGTTATCTTTAAGTTATCTCTAATTTACTGTCTCCTATGGAGAGATGCCTAACGTGGAAGCTGTAGAAATGGTAGATACCATAAAATATTTTCAAAGGGCACTTACCAGTATCTAAATTGTCAAATCTAGATTGTTGCTGATTGTCAAATTAGGGGATTAGGTCTCATGTTTTCAATGTTTTTTAATGCAAAGTGACTGCAAAAATTTCCCATTTGGAGGATTAGTACTGTAAAGATCTTTCTTGTGTATAAGTGAGGACATCTCAGTTCTGTTCCTCATTTCATTAAGAATCAGGAACTTCGCTATATTTGAAAAACAGTTAACTCGCATATTTTACCCTGAACTAGATTTTTCTCATGTTTAACTGTACTCATGCAGCAGACAAATGGAAAAAGTAATCACAAATGTCCCATATGTTTCTGACTCAGCCATAAATAGAATAATAATCCAGATAAATTACTCCCTTAGGTAAATTGCGTATCCTCTACTGAGGAAAACCAGAACTGCTTCAACATTCAGTAGACAGCATTCACCTCAGCTGTACAAACTTGATGTCTCTTACATCCCCAAGAGATATGTTCACATTTTGCAGGTCTCAATCTATAGCAACATTTCAGCTTAAGCTATTTGTTAAATTATCTAGTATTCCCTTACGTGCTAATCTCCAGTGAGTGCAGCCCATATCGACTTTCAATGATATACTTGCCAGGGTGAGTCTGTACATTGATGGGCACATTGTTTTTGTACCTATGGAAAAGCAAAGAAACAGTACGTCACAAATGGAAGTGTATAATTATATACTTTAAAAGGTCAAGTGCTTGATGTTTGAAATAGAACATCAGTTTCTGCATGTTTCTCCTAGACAAACTGTAGTCTAATTTCCTGGGAAGACATTACATATCTTTGGAAGCTTAACCTCTCTCTCTTTCTCTTTGACCCACCCCAGGTGAATTTTATTTTCTAATTAAAAGGAGAAAATAGTCTTGAATGGGACGAGAATCAGTTTATATTACCATGAACTTCATGTTACTACTTGTAAAGCAATGGAGGAGTCACGTGAGCAACATCTTAGTGTTTTGTGAATTGCAAACAATGAAAATTCTGTAGCATCCTTACCTACTAGGTATCGTACACATTTTGTTTGGTTTGCATATTTGATCTACTTTTAAAACCTGCATATTCACCAAAATGTCAGGTAGAAAGTTAACTTTTTTTTTTACTTGCATAGCTAAGTTGACAGAAGCCCCGACRGGGTTAGACTGGTAAAGAAAAATTGTCTTGCTGGTGAAGTGCATTGCAGCGAGGGATCTGGCAAAAGCTGTGCTACCAAAAACTTCTCTGCCTTTACAGGTATACAGTATGAGTGTTTTCTGATACAGGTATATCTTCAGGTAGGAAAAGTTTACTGTTCAAAATTCCCAGTAAGTAACTTGAAGGAATGAACCAGTACTGATAAGTAGTGAGCTGGCACTGCTAATTTCAGAATTTATATAAACAGCTTGAGACTCACAGAGGGACAGTTCAGTGGTTCATGGTAAATTCTTCCTCACCAATCGTTGCATAAAAAGTCACTCATTCTGGACAATACATGGTGTAACCAAGTAAATGTTTGCGTGAATCCTGTCTTAAGTACTAGTAATATGGAACAAACTGGCAATAGAGGTCTAATAAAATTACACACTGAATTGTATTCAGTACATTTGGGATTGATTTGAGGTCTATAAAGAAAGAATGTTTCCTAAGATAGTGTCCTCCTTTAACATAGCTTTCCCTGTGCTCCATAACGTACATATATAAGGGAAGTGGAAATATAAATGATGATAGATAAAAGTATCTTCATATCTTACTTTGATGTAGCTTAAATAAACCTTTCTCTTCATAAGTCATAACAGATATCCAGCCAAAGAGCTTTGCTACTTCATTTCAGATTTTAAATTTTAAATCTCTCATCATTTTCAGTCAGGAAAGGGAACTGGTCTGGTGTCAGTGGCTTGCCCCACTTCACCAAACAAGTCAGTAACAAGCAATTTTATTTTTACCAAGAATATTATTAGTTTAATATACACAATAAATATACACAATAAATCTGAAAATTGTCTTTCAGCACTTTCAGTGTTGTGGAATAAAGAATATTTCCCTGGCTACAAATATTTGGGCACAGTAATACACTGGGATTTTTCCAAGTGCCAAAGTGAGCAAGGATCATAAACCCTAACGCTTTTCATCCTGATCTTCCTCTCAGCAAGATGTCTATGAAAAGGGACTCAGTGCAGGGCAATACTCTCTATTCTGGACTTCAAACCATTGCAGAGATGCTTGACCTCATTACAGATCTCCTACTGCATTATCCTGACTTACAGCAAAGAACAATACATGGGTCCAGTAAGAGTAATCCATTCGCCACCACTCTTCACCTCATCTGTGTGATGGTGCCCCCCCAGACTGATCTGTCTGGGAACATCTGGGCATCTTTATATTCCATGTAGTGTGTCAAATAGTTTAGAAAACAGAAAGATGCCATCAGTTCCTAATATTTTCCAGGGAATATGAAATCCTGTGAAACAGGACTTGACTCCATAATCTCTCTAACTTTTCTCCAAAGCGCCTGGCAACCCTTAGATCCTGTTGGCAGTGAAGGCATTTGGTAGCATGTGGTGCTGTGCAGAAGCAAGCTTTAACTGAGTCAAGCCAGCAGCGAGAAGACTTTCACTTCTTTTGTCTTCATTATCAGGTTAGTAAAAAATAATTGATTCAATTTTTGCTTATTTATATTAATCTATGGGAAGAATAGGGCTCATGTGTTAGAAGGACCACTTGTTATTTCTGGAAACACAAATTCCAGAACAGCCAAGTCATTAGCTAATGTTGGACTGCAACCTCCCACTGTCATTATGCACTGATAGTTTATGCTTTCTGCTACTGGTTTCAAATGTCCTGGGTTTTCCATAGGACATTTTTCCAAGGGAGTCAGAACAGCTGCATCAGACAGTAAGGTTTTCTTTAGGAAAGTTCATGAAGCTTTATAATTTTTCAGGCACAGCATGAAAAGGTCTTCATTGCTTATACAAAGAATGACTGTTTGGAATACACGACTGACATTTCATTAGAAATGCTGAATGAAAGCTGACAGATCCAGGTCAGCACTGTTCTGTATCTCAGAGCAAAGACACCTGCTGAAATGGCTGTGAACTCTTTTTTTCCATTGGTAGCCTGTGGCGAACTGAAATCCCTTTGGAATTCAGATGTACGGTAAAATGATGTATTAATTTCCACCATCCACATTTAGCACTTAGATGAAAGGCTGGTTCACAGTGAGAGCAAAGGCAGACAGCTGAAGGCTTGGTTTAACCATGTCAGGTTTTTGGGATAAGATGAATCTCAACCAAATGAGATGGCCCAGCTCTCACGTTCTTGGTTAGGATTCAGGTTACAGAGCTGGATTACAGCCATGAGCATAGCTGACCATTCCTTATGTCCAGCTGAGACCAGACCCGAAGGGTTTGTCTGGAATCCTCTCTAGGAGGAATGTCAAAACAGGGCACTCGCAACCCTTACTTGATGGGAAAAGTGTGTCCGTGCAGAGCCTGGCTACTGGTTGTCATAGTCTAAGGAGAGAGATCAAGTGACTTCATGGGCATCAGCTCTGGCCTATTAATATACCTCCTAGTAGCATTTTTTATCAAGCCCTGAGATTAAGGTTTTTAAGACCTAAATAAACACAGAGTCCATTAAGCAATTCAAGTAGTAAATTGCAAAATATGAGTATTATTTAAGGTCATGATATAGTAGATATTTTCTGTTGTCTCCACAAAGAGAATCTCCATAGGACTTATGCCTAATTAATGCTTAATGCTGAACACAGGCTTATTCTTTGTTCATTTTATAAACACATACACACATTTTATACACACATTCTAGAAGAATCTTTTAAATTAAATAATGAGCATCAAATCTCATTTTATATTTGAAAAAAAGTTATTCCCTATTATCTTAACAACTTGATGGTATCTGTGTAGCATGAAACAGGTAAGAAAGATCAGCTTAATAGATGGTGAGACAGTAAAGCTTCACAAGTCACTGTTAATTAAGCTAAATTCAATTCCAGTCAGGGTAAACTTTAACCCAAAAGTCAAATTAGACATTCAGCTATGACTAAGAGTTTATTTTGGAGTTCTTACAGTAAAGATTTAGTCCAAAGACCATTCAAGTGGATAGAAATTTTCCAATAGACTCCAAAACTTTCGGAAGATTTGGATGGTCCTGGATCTATCTGCAGTCTTTGACTTCAAATAATTATGATGTGTCTGCTATGAACACCCTGCATCATGAGATTTCAGTTTCATGGAGATTCAGTGCTATAACTGCTCAGCAGCCAAGCAGCTGTTCTTAACCAAAGCATGCTTTAATGCTTCAGGGACATTAATGGCATTTGTAGGCTAAACAGAAGTGTTTGGAAAACATTATTTTAAGGATAGTACTGACAATAAATTAAACTGCTATTTTTCCTTCATCAGCAGATAGAAGGAAAATATTGGATGTCTCTAAGAAAAAAAAATCTATGTATTCCTATTGTTGGTACACAAAGTATTATTTTGCCTTTTAATATTTTGCTTTCTTTTTGTACAAGGTGACTTGAAAGGTGTTTGACAGGCCTCTGTACCTGATTTTTTTTATTGAACTTGTATCTTTCTGGAAGAAATACCACATTCACTGAGATGACTTCAGATATTGGTTATATGGTGACTTTCAATGCTAGAGATACAAACTTACCATGTAACACGGGGTGCTGGCCAGCCAGCCACGGAACAATGAAATTTGACATTTTGCTTTTCCCAGATAGTGTGGGAACGAGGCTCGATAATAAACTCAGGAGCATGTAAAAGTTTATCTTGATTCAACTTTTTGTGGAATGCCTGAGTCTCTTCTAGCTGGAAAAGAAACATTTGATTATAAACTCCAGCAGTTATATGTGCAAATTATTAATACACAAAAAGCATATTTTTCTAAAGCAGTAAAAAATATGCAATTTTTATTTAAAAATCCAGATAGACATACTTAATGTATTTATCTCACCTGGACACAGAAAACAAAGTTTTCATCTTCAAGAAGTTCTCCTTCCAAAATAGCTAGATTTGATTTTATTGTTTTTTTTTCCTTAAAACTATTCTAAGTAAAATAATTTTCCACATTTAATTTTTTTTTTTTTTAATACAGAGTGAAAGGTGAAATAGGTCTGAAACTCAGACGTCTTCTGTATTTTTGCTCTAATGCAAGATCGTGTATGCCTAGATTATCTCTGACAGACCTGCTCTCAAACCTTTCCTGCTGATGGGATCTTTCATCCTCCCAGGGTAACGGTTTCAACTTCTATCCGCAGAGCTGGAAAAAAATTCCTAATATACTATAAATCTTGCTTTCTGCAAAACAAACTATTTCTTTTCTGCCCTAGCTTTCACATATATGGAGAATTACAGGTCCCTGTATTAAAGTTATTAAAAGAAAACAGCTTTCATAATCCTCTCAGTCTTTTATAAACTGTGCAGTACCAGTTTTCCTTACAATTGTTGTTTCTCAGTTCTGGATGGGCTCTACTTGTCCTCGACGTTCATAAAACAGTAACTACTCATTATCAGAGGTCCAACAGTCTCCAACACAATTAAATAATTGCCCCCTATGTTTTAATGACAACATTTTTGTTAACACACTCTAGAATGGCATTTGTTTTTATACAACAATGACTGACATTAAATTGACTGACATTAAATTTGTGACCTGTTATAACTCCCAGATCCTCAGCTACTTCTACCTAGCCACGCATTCCTCATTTACTTGTTCTTTTCCTTCTGTGTGTAGTAATTTCCATTGGTTGTTATCAAATTTCACCTTCACAGTTTCTCAATTTTTGAGATTATTTTGAATTTTTACCTTGTCCTTCAAAGTGTTTACACCCTTTCCAACCTCATGTCATGGGGGTATTTTATAAGCATATTGCCAATTCTTCTGCTCAAAACATTAATAAATTTGCTAAATGAAACATATTTGCACTTGATATATTCTGCCAGTCTGGTCATAACGTATTTGTAACTACGCTCTGAGTATTATTTTTTAAGAAGTTGCACAATAATATCAAAGCTACCCACAATTAGAGATTCAGTTCCAGATGCCTTTGGCAATTCCCTCCCTAATTTACACCCTGTGATTAAAATTCTGGGGTAAACACTTTGGACAAGCTTGTTCCCAGGCCATAAAAATCCAGAAATTACCCCATCACCTTCTTATTGGCAAGATACTTATGTTGGCACCTTTCTTCTCTGCCCAGCAACTGCCTCATCGTCCAGGTGAAGGATGCTGTGCCATTTAACTAGGTGTGGGCATGACCAAAGAACGTTCCCTGGCCCTGTTCTCCCTCCCTTTCTCCCAGCACAACAGGAGCATTCCTGGGGCCTACCTCAGGCACAGTCCCTCTTTTCTTATCCACCTGACACCAAGATAACAAGACTTTAAGTCATTGAAAAGATTTCCATTGAAAACACTTTGGTTTTTTACTACCATTATTGTGATTGCCCATGGTGTAAATCAGGGCCCTGTTGTACTAGGCACTTTACAAACACAAAACAAAAAAGACCCACGCTGTTTACGGCCTCGGTGTTCATTTCTACTCTTTTACCGTTTTCTTCAGGGCCACACGTTCGGCAGACTCCCGGATCGCTACTTTCCTTGATTTTTTTTCATGATGTTCCTCTTCAGAAGTTGACTTGGCCACCTTGCTGACACTAACTCCTTCACCTGTGGCAAAAAGGTTCCTCTTGGCAACATAGGCAGCACTTTCTTTAATTCTTTCTTCTTCTGTGTCTGTGATCCCACTGATACTCACTTCTCTGAAAGAATTTTTAAAAAGTAGAATCCCATTGGAAAATGCTGAGAACATATTCTATTTATACTTTCTATCAAATTAGCCAATTACAGTGGCCAACACTCTTATAACATATTTCTGCTATTACAGTCTCATGTGTATTCAAAGCAGAAACATGGAAGGGTACTGCAGAATGACTGAGTATTTCACTGTCTAAAGTCATCGCCGTTTTCAGTGCCCCTCTGTATAACTATGCCATACACATTTTCAGTTTAACCATTATCCTGCTGTGGTTTTATATCTCCATCGCTATAAAGATTAGTGTAAGGCATACCCACAGATCTTCAGTTATTGACTTACGGCTGCGGCATTCATAATAACACTACCAAGGGGGCAGGAGATAATTGTAGCTGTATAAGTGTCCTCATTTGTGATTTATACAAAAAAACACATTACTGTATATCACAACAAGTTCTCTTTATTCATAGAAAATTCAATCCTGTAAAGTTTGTAGAGCGACTGTTCTTCCAAATGTTTTCAAGAAGATGATTAAGGATTTTCTTGAAGCATCCTCCTCAGGCTTTCTACAGAGGCGAGATGCAAGGAACGGTTACTCTCAATGGGTCCAATCCTGTTTCCATATGCACATGTGGAAGTACCATTGCAGCCATATTGTTGGACATTAGAGCTGCTATAGTAGTGCACATACAATGAGAATTCCTTGACTTAAGGAGAAGCATTAATATCCTTCTGCTGAGTTTAGTTACTTCAGGGTAACATTAGATGGCACACTGAAAAGAGGTTCTGTTTAAGTTCTCGTTAAGTGCCATCTTGCAAGCGCTATAGAGAAAGCAGCCTCTGTTTATTTCCAGAATGCACTCAAGCATAGCCTCACTGTTTTATCATAAAACACTACTGCTACAAAGCAAAAAGATTAGGAAGAATGATTTTTTTGTGTTTTCTTTAATATTGGTAATATTATGCATTTGATAGCACATCTCAACACTCAAGAAAATTTGGATTCAAGCCCATAATTAACTGTCCAGCCCCTTATTTTTGGGCTATGAAGTCAGTTCAGTGAGATGCAAGACAGCCAAGCAGTGGGATGTGCTGTAAGCTTAATTATGCATAAAAATTGCTCAAAAGACTAAAAAACTTACTTAACAGCATAGAGCTTTGACCTCCCTTATGCATTCAAACTCTGCCTTGAACTTTCTGTGTTTCAGACTGCTTTAACAGGATGATCCTTAAAAGTATCAGTGGGATGACTGATTCCCTTCACTTAGGCACATCAGCTCCCCCCACAAATATCATCTGAAGATGCAGATATATGGCAGAGATTTCTAAAGACAATTTTGAACAGTTTGATGAATATGAATGTAACTATCTACATTCAGTTTAAATGAATCAGTGGCATTTTTCTTCAAAGGCAAGCTGACATTATTTCCTCCTTAATTACAGTAGTTAAGATCTCAGCAACTTCACAGTATGGACCTGCTCCTCAAGGCATAAAGCATCTTCTGGGAGCTGATGAATATCCTCAGACTAATATAGGACTCAGCCTAGTCATCTGCAGTAGTGCTCTCCAGATGCTTTTGATCAACAGTATTAAACATTTAGATTTGCTAATCATTTCTTCCTGTTATAATCTTCCCAGATCAAAGAGAAACATGTTCCCTAAAATGATGAATGCATCAGAAACAGCACACAGTACCCTTTAAGAATTGATTCTGCAGCCAAGTCTCAGGGGGTTCAGCAGAAAACACTTCTCAAAGAAACAGAAACAATGGGATCAAACCCCAAATGGCACATACAAAATGTTATTTAAAGGGTATCTGCCATCTGCAGTCCTTTGGTGTAGGCTTATTAGTGGTTGCAAATAGTTCCACGAGCCACATTCAGTATCTTTAGCGCCTATGGTATTAAATCAAGCCTTGGGTGGTTTATTATCTAGAATACTAGCTGGCTGTCCTTGATTTTATCTTGCAAGGATTAGGCTAGGTGTTCAAGAAGAATAGTTGTGAAGTGAATAATCTGAGCAAGGAATATTTTTACAGCAGAACCTGAGGGCTCCAAAATAGAACCAAATAATGGAAATGGTGACACAGCGCTGAAGGTCGTCCAGCAGCACGGGCAACAGCTCCGATGAACGCACGGAGAGCTGACCTTTATAAATAACTATTCCTTGTAAAAGCTATCTGCTCATGGGAAACAACACATCAATTTCACAGGGGAATTTGGGAATGACATATAACATGCACATGGTTCAATGGGCTTCAGCTGTTATCTTTCAAACAAAAATAAATATCTGACAGGAATGTGGCATGCAACTTCTGCAGTCTTGGCATGCAGTCATGAACATGATGCCAACAGAAAAAAAGCCTAAAACAGATACCCCAACCATTTCATGCCATGTTGAATTGGGCACCCTAACAATCATCATATGCCCTTTTTATATTTTTTAACTAATTAAAAAAAAAAAACTATTTGGGTCATTTCAGTGGCACAAAAGCACACACAGCTTCCTGAGTTGCCATGTGCAAAAAGTAAGATTGATACCAACAACAGGAAGAAGAAGAAGAAGAAGAGTAACAATGATGTAAGAATCTGACAGTATCTTTTAATGTAGGATCCCAAAGTATTGCACAGGCACAAATACATGAAGCTACACGCCATCACACTGAGTTAGATTTTACTGTATGCATTTTACAAAAAAGTAAAATAAAAAAAGATTATTTGTTAAGATTTGTTAAGATGTTAACATGACGTGTTAAGATCACAGGGGCCTRTAAAAAGGCTAAGATCATCATTCAGGAGTACTAGCCATCAGTTATGATTTTCAGCTATTGACCAACACTATAAATTTTACTTTTGTAGACTCAAGACACAATAAAAAGGGAGGATATTTGTGCTTGAAGGCATGGGAGACAGATGATGGTGAGCTGCAAATCTACTGCTACGTAAGCAGAAACACTGGGTGAGATGCAAAGGTAGTGAGAAGCCTTGAAAATGTGTTACTGCAAGTTTTGTGTGAGACATATTTATGTATTTCTATCACAGAAGATATAGCTGAAACTCCAAAGCAATGGTTTTAAAAGGCAACAGTGTGTGCTTCTGAATGTTGGTTGGATCAAAGAGCAGTGAATCCAACACAGAAACGTACAAGGGGTGAGAAAAAAATTACTCCAGGATAGTGGGAGGGAATGAATAAAAACCAAAACTGCTGGTCTCATCACGAAAGCATCACAAACGCTCAAAAGGCCAAAGCAATAACATCTCCCATTGACAAGGTGGAACTCAGTTTCACATGAAAGCATAAGTTTGGACACAAAGCAGAAGTGACATTGGGTGTTGATTAAGCAGTAGACAGAAAAGCACTGCCTCCCAGAAACAGCTCGGAAGTGTCCCATGAAAAATGCTGTGCTGCAGAAGAAAGACAAGTTGAAGGAAGGTTTCTGTTCAACTGCAGGTGGGCAAGAAGTTTTTCTCCTGGCCTCCAGTCAGGAACCAGTTTTCCACACCACACCCCAGTATGTATTAATCTGAACAAGTGACTATGCTCGAACTGCCGGAGATGCCTAATAAAATCAGTATGGCATACCCCAAAAAGGGCAGGGGAGCCTCCTTGCTCATGTTGGTTCTGGCTTCCACATAAAGTTCACATTCAACTTTACTGAGGACACTGCTGCAGTAAGATGTATTACATCAGTAGTAACCATGCAATAAATACCACCAACACGTGAGATCAGTATGAATCATTACGATGGAGTTGAGAAAGTATTTGGTTTCATTCCAGGTTTTCCCTGTGCCAGGACAAAACATTAACACATCGTTTCATTGTTTCTATGTTTAATGCTTGGTAAGAGACATTGAATTACAGAACAAGTCTTCAAACCAAAAGATAAGCTAAATAATGTGGACAACATGCTTGTCTGGTTCCCAATAAGCAGGGTTATAATTATATCTTAATTTCATAGAAAGTGGCCCTGGCGATGTGTTCAAAACAAAGTCCAGACACGTAGGTTCATTTGTCCTGGCTCTGGATGATCAATGTCTGATTTTCTGCGAGTCAGTTGACTTCTCTTTGTCTTTTTATCACTCATGTGAAGTGCAAACAATCACCTTGAGATCCATGAGTGTAAAAAAAGATTAATGGATTTGTTATTTTATAATTTGTTAATAAAATATTTATCAGAAATAAGATACCAAACAAAAGGAAAATGAACATACCGTCCTGTGAATATGGGCACTGAGTAGTCTATGGCTTCGTTCTCTTTGTCCTCAGATACCAAATTCTGTTTTGCTCTCTTTGCTTTGGGACTCATCTTATAGGATTGATCTTCAATCATTAAATTGGAATCTTTCAGTCTGAAATAAAAATAATATTGTTAAATTCAGGAAAAAAAGCTGTTAAGAAACACTCCAAAATAAGATTAAAGTACTAAAAATTTTTGCTCTCTTGTTTGGTAAGCAAGAAAATATCATTTTTAATAGCCATGGCTTCAGAGTTATTAAACACATAACTAAATGCACTTTTGACAAACTCATCATTACAAATATAACACTGATGCAGCTTGATATTAAATCTAGAGAGAATAAACAATATACCTGATAGTAATGCACATTTAATAGCTTCTTGGTTTGGGACTTGGATTCCCAAACCCATTTGGGATACCCATTCTTGATAGATTCTGAAGTCACTGAGACCACTGAGTAATTCTGAAGATTGTATCTGAACTCATAACATCTACTTTTCCAAAATTTACAGTCCTGAAATTGTCTGGTCTCCAAGCGAAATGTTGGTGTGCAAATATATTCAAAGTAATAAGGCATTTAAATCCCTCTACAGAAATTGTAGGGCAGCGTATTGCTAAGTAACCAGTGTTGCCATTCCCACTGCTCTCCCATACCACCGCAATCCATTGAAAACAGAGAGCTGAGTGAAGTAACACCATTTAATATAGCACACATAAATGGAGAATGAGTGGAAAGAAAGAAGATCAAACCCAGGGAAGGCTTCCCCTCCCCACCAGCCTGGGAGGGATTTTGAAGAGCGTGAAGCATATTTGAGGCAGTCATTTTGGGTTCATTTTAACATGGTTACAAATTGCGTTAACAAAGCTCCAAATACCTCCGTCCTCCTTTCCCAATGCAACASATCTCTCACTCCCAGACCTATGGAATATCCTAATTAGCTGTCAGCCTTTTATAAATCCCCAAAGTGTCTATTCATCTCTGTCTGAACATCGTCAAGGGAAATCATATGTGAGTGTGTTTCTGGTCTGGAGATTCGTCTACACGGCATAAGCTCACCGCTTATGTGCACAGATACAGGAGCAGAATTAAGGCATGTGGTTTCTCAGCAAGTCTCGTTAGCCCAGACATGTACCACTAACATGGCTAACCTGCTTCCCATACCCTGGGTAGCTTACACTGGTGTCTCTATGCAGCATGCTGTACACATGTAATCAAAACTCATGCTAGCACTGGGCCCCTGAGAATGTTACACATGTATAATGTAAGATTACAGGTACATACTTGGGCTAATGTTTTCCTTAGGCTGCAGCCCTGCAAAAGTACCAAGCTCCAGAGGTACCACCAACACAAGTCATACCAGGAAGAGTGCTTAATTTCCAAAATATGTGTTAATAATCTATCCATGTGAGACTGTGTGTGTGAGATCACATGGGTCCAGTTTCATTCTCCCATCTTTCCTTCCTTTGTTTCTTTGTGCCCGTCCCTTTGCTCAGACTGAGTTCTCTCCCTACCCAGTGCCTGTTAAATCAGTCTCCCATTCTCTAGCTCTCTTAGTGGCTTTCTTACTGTCATCTCTTCTCCTTCTCCATCTAGTTCCTTGCCTGAACTTCACATTCCCTCCCACATCTGCTTTCCAGCCCTCATCTCTTTGCCCTGCCACTCCCAGCACCGTCAGTAAGAGTTTCCCTTCCTTTCTGCTTAGTCCCCATCCCATCAGACTTGACTGTTTTTGGCTCGCCCGGCATTGCAGTGAGGCAGCCCTCTCCTCTGTGCTCCCCGGGTACCCACGTTATAGCTGCCATCACCGAGCCTACAGCACCACTGCCAAGAAACGCTCGGTACAGGGTGGGTAAAAGCAACCATGCACCGGTTCTCCTTCCTTCCTCCTCCCCCCGTATCCTGCTTTCCATGCAAACAAAAGCACAGCCAGAGAAGGGGCTGTGGCACACACCGCAGGACTGGGGCCAAGGGTTTACCACGTCAGGCACCACTGGGTCAGCCAAGGCACAGACCTAGTCTACAGGAGAGAGATGCTGTCTGCTCCGGGGTCTGATGCCAGGCGCTGCCCAAGGCAGCCAGGGAGGGAGTCCAAGGGAGGTGGATCCAGTTTTAGGGACAGAAATCCAAGCAGAAAACACTTGGGAACAGTCCAGGCAGAGTAAAATAAAAAGGAAGAGACAGAGTGAAACAGGGTATGCAATGGCCTCACTCCTGGGTTGGGCAACAATGTGGTACAATCACTATGGCCAACCACAAATGCATTGGGAGAACTCGTTGTCAAATAAGTGGTGAGAAACATCAAAGGCAAAGTATTTTCATTATTTTTCATAATTGAGCTATAGTCTGTAAGGAGCTGCAGTTCTTTACTTAGCAGGTGACTTTTATTCCTGTCCTATTTTAAAATGGGACAAACCTGGAATTTTGACTCTGACTGCCATCAGATTTCCTAGGGGCTTTAGACTGAACCCTTTAGGAGGCCACTTGATTCCTGGTTGTTTCTAGATTGAGAAGATCTCAATTTAAATGTCAAGAAGTTTCTATTTTCATAAAAGTAGATGAAATGTGGTGAAAATTTCAGCTCAGGCATTTTCAGCACAGTTAAATCCAGGCTAGCTCTTTGTTCCTAAAGGAGAATTTGGCTGTCCGGTCAGTTTAGTTTTCAGTTAAGGTCTAGATTACACACTCATGTAGGGAATTAATAGGGAGCGTACCTAGCAGTTCCCATCACTCTCTGCTAGGCCTTTTGTTGATGTCTTTCCTACATGTTTTTTTTTTTTTCCTATCTTTCACTTATAACTCTCCAAAATTATTTGAAAAGGAATGAATAAATTGCTATAGGTTCTGTTTGATGTTTTTTTTTTTAATCAAACACTCCAAGTGTTTGAAGTTGAATATCTCACTTTCATTTTTTCTGCCTTCCGCAGCTGGCGTTATGAAAATATCCCCCAAATCCTTCTGACTAATGCCAGAGATCTCCATCACAATGGAGCCTGAGAAACAGGGATGGAACTGGGACTTTTATTGAGGTATGATGACTAGGATAAAAACACCGTACATGTGCAGCTGATTCCCACTCTCTTCCGAGTTTTCTAAACCGTATGTCTCTTGATTGGGGCACCTTTCGCTGCAGCCACCTCATTATTTTCTAGATTAATAATCCTGGATCCTTCATGTTATTGCATCCTTTGGTCAGCCCTTGTGTGTATGTGCTCAGGACGAGAAAAGCACCTTTCTAGATGCCTTTTCCTCTCTTCTTTCTCTGGAAGGGGCAGCTGCAGCGAGAGTTGTTGTGCTATCTTCTAAGAGCAAGGGTTGGGTCCCAATACTTTGTAGTGATACAGAAGAGGGAGCACTCAGCTATCAAAAGCGCAGACGATAACTGTGAGCTGAATAATGGATCCGTGTGGATCCTGTAATTGTCTGCTGTTCTCAGATTGCTAACACAACACTCCGACCAATTTACTTCAGTCATTTGCTCTTCCAGAAACTTACCTGGACTAAGCAAGGCCCCGGTGAGAAGTGTTTCATTGAACAATGCCAATGGTGCTTTTAGACCAGTTTCCTGTTCCAGCAATGGTCAAGAGCAGGTAAAAAGGATGTTTATGTAGAGAAATACTTCCCTTGATAAATCCTTTTGGTTTCAAGCAAAGGCCTAAAGACATCCTGAGCCAGAGGTTGCATCCTGRCTGTGGCAGTGAGCTTACAATTTATTTACATATGAAAATGGCACTTTCTTTTAAACCTGTTTTACTCTGCCACTTTATAGTCTCTTTTGTGCTTACATGCCGCTCTGTGTGAAAAATAGTTCATTGTTCACTCTCTGCACATCTTTCACTATTACATACATTAACGTTACATGCCCATGTTTGCCTCCTTCCCAAGGTAAGAGCCCCAGTGTCTTACCTTCTCCCGACGGAAGGTATGCCACGACTCCCACTAGCCTCCTTGCTGATATCTGACCCTTTTCTAGTTTCAGACTGTACTTTTTGAGATGAGATGATCAGAACTGCACCTAGTATTTCAGCTACGAGCATACCTTGGATTAACACACTGACACAATATGCTTTCTGGTTTATTTTCACTTTCTCTCACAGCTGTTCCTAAATTTCTAATTGCTTCATGACCGCATCAGAGCATCCAGCTGGTGTTTTCAGAGAAGTATCCAGAGTTATTCCAAAATCTTTTTTAGAATTGCACTGCAGAAACCAAGAGCTGAGATGAATAAATTTGAAACAGCAGAAAATGTTTCTCCTTTCCAAATCCTCTTATCATTTGCTTCCGTTCAGGCAGAGCTATACAGAGTCTAGTAGAAATACATATTCAAATGGAGCTCTTTGCATGGGAAAACAAATTGATCACTATTTCTATCATGAGATTTATTTCCCTGTTTTCCTTTTTTGTTATTACTATTTCTTCCTGTGCAACACAAAAACCAAACCCTGCCTACAACCATTATTTAGGTAGCCCAAAGGAGGACTCCGCTTTCTTGAACCAGATTCTAAAATCTTGCCCTTTATTTTAAAATGTTCCAACCTTTTACCTGATATGTGGAACAGAATCTCCYTGGAGGGGAAAGAGCAGGGTATCAGTGCTCTCTAGTTTCACAGGGAGGAACAGTACCATGACCTTTTAACAACTTTCACCCTCATTTGATATGCCCAGCTAGTGTATGTATGTTTTTTTCCAGGTCAGATACTATCTGTACTGCCTTATCAAGGTTGGTGACCCAAGCCTACTGTCCTCGTTTCTTGATGGTTTTCAGCATGTTAAAATATCAACGCCCGCATTTTCCTAGTTTCTCAGTAGAGTCACTGAATTGGGAGTTGGGTGACTGTAAACACTAAAGGCACAGGCATTGTCCTGTAGAGATGTAAAAAACAGATAGACACTACTAGCTTTTCCCTCTAGCCCAACGGAGGAACTAAAGACAACAACACTGTGCAAGGCCTCCGAAACTCCCAAACAGAGGTTTTGTTCTGATGTCTCATTCTCAGATTGAAATACACTTCAATATGTTGGCATTGCCCTTGTCTCTGTGCCTGAACTTTTTCCACCCTACAGAAAGAGAGTCTGTGCCCAGTGGATGTAGAAATGTGTTCTAGGAGTGGACCACAACACCCTATTCCTTAGTTATTCCACCACTGCATGAAAAGGCACCTGTAAGCCCTTTTACACCTAAAGAAAATCATGTATCTTGTCCTTAGCATGCTTTTGTTATGTCTCTCTCTCACTTTATTCCGACAGCAGAAAGGGATGCATTTGGTATACACAACGGTTGTACCAGCTGTACCTGCCGGAGGAGCTCCGTTAGCCAAGAGGCATTTTCCAGGCCCTCTTTCTAGCAGCTGCTTCTTCCCTAATATGCAATATTTCAATTTACTCACCGTAAAGAGGAGATAGTGGATTGGCAAACCCAGTTACCGGAAAGAAAAAAAAAGGGATTTTCGGAAGAGAGCTCTTTAAAGCCGACCTCTAAAGATGAGAGGCGCTCTCCGGTGACTATATTCGTTTTAAGTTGCTGACAGATTTGTCACAGGCCCAGGCAATATTGCTGGCAATAATCATGCTGTTCCCTAACACAGCTTCCACAACAAATTTTTTTAGAGGGGAATTGTTTCCACTTAGCAGGTCTCATTAAAACAATTTCCATGCTTGGCTATGACGTTTGGAAGCCACCTTCTTAACCCTCACCTATAATAAACCAAAGGACGAGCAGTGCCAAGATCATGGTCTTCTCATGTTTCTTAAAGTGTATTATTTACTCAGCTCCGTCCTGATCCTGGTTACAATATTGCTCAGAAGAGCGTTCACTCTTACTGTCTGGCAGCCTAATTAATTGCAAGTTAGTAAGGCATCTCTCCTCTGTTTGCTTGGTTCACCTGAATTATGCCACGTCTTCTTCGCTATTTCGCTTGACCTGCAAAATATATGCAAATGCCTGAGCCACACCAATAACTTCTCTTTTCTCTCTAAGCAAGTCTCTGGCCCATTTGGTGGCAGATAACCTGTCTGTGACACAATGGGATTATCTGATGCTGCTGGCCAGGAAAATAACACGTGGAAAAGCAGTGAAAGTTTGAGCAAAGGCAAATGACTGAGCTTCCAAAAAAAGAGGTAAATGGGTTTAATCCAGCAGTCCCGTTTGACAGGCCTGTAGTGCCATAAGCAGCTTTGGCAGACCTGACTCAAAGCTTCTCAGAAGCACATGGAGGATGGAACGGTGCTGTGGGAAGAAGGCTCTCTCACAGGAGCCAACCTGCCTATGCCGGCAGCCCCTGAGGATGGGACAGGGAAGAGGACAGGTGGCCACAACAACAGCTTTTGGGAGAAAGCTGCCAGCCCTCGCCTGTACAGACCCTGCCCGCTCCTCAGGGGAAGCAGCACACCTCCTGGCTCTGCGGAGGCCAAAGAAGCAGCGTATGGCTAGAGACGGCCCCGTGAGCTGGTAGGGAGGGCTAGGTGTGAAGTGGCAGCCTTTACCCGGTGAGACTCGCTTTCTTTTAGGAGCCCAGGGTTTTGCAGCTTTGGCAAACTGTAACCAGCAAAGCTGCAAGCTTCCGTACTTGCTCTCGGTTTTGCCAGTTTTCATTTCTCTCCTTTTACTTCTTCATGCTGTCATGGTGTGAAGAAGACTTGAAATGTGGGGAAGGGACAGCTCACTTGCAAACAGAGACTTTTTTGTCCTCACGAAAAAGCAAGCTGCAGCTCCTTCAAGCTGTCTATGTCCATGCTCTGGGCATGTTTTCCACTCAAGTGAGGCTTCAACATCAGAGAATTGGGTTCAGGTCAAGGTCTTGCAGGTTACCTAGTCCCTCATCCTTTTCCACTGTTTTCCCGTGATAAATTCCTCACATAGCACTAACTGCATGTCAACAGTCTTGCTTTATGAACACTCTCCTCTGTACAGTGGCTACAGAAAAGGATGAGACTTAAATTTTGCAAGTATAGTAAAGTTTAGCAGAAGCCACTTTAGATAAAAATAAGAAGTGACCTGAATAAAAGCTTAGTATTTGAATAGTATACTTTTCCTTTTGGGCTTAATGGGGTTTATCCACAAAACTATATCCATTATACTTAAATGTTTATTTGATGTTAAAATCCAGTGATATGCAATAATCAGTTGTTAGCCAAAGAATTTTATCCGGATTTGGATTCGTGTGTCCATTAGGGTTTCAAGCAACCACCACTGTTGTAGGTCATTTAGATATAGCATTTCAATTCAAGGCCCTTTCTACTTTTTGAAAACTGAAAGAGTTTGAAGACTTACTTTCTTTTTTTTGCTACACCGTTCCTTTCATACAGATGAAAACAGAAAGTCTTTGATTTTCCTAATTTATTTTAGCAACACTTTTTGTCTCCACATTATCCCTTGAAGTGTTTTGGGCTATCTGGGGAAGACAGTACAAACTTGGAAAGAACTACTTCAAATTGGCACTACATTTAATTGTATAGTTGCATTATTTGTTCTACTTTATCTCTTGCAAATTGCAGCAAAATGGGCTGCAAAACCCAAATAAATAGAGGCCATATTAACCATAAAATTAGGTTAAATATTGAGATTATCATTCAGAACTGTATTCTCTCCTGTATTAAGTTTTGTGCAAGAGAGATTTAAATCGCGTGGGTCTAATCTCCTGAGTCCTAGTCTTACATAGCAGCACTGAGTTTCTCAAACCTCCAACACAAGGACAGGATCGCAGAAAAAAAGAAGTTACAGCTGAGACATTCTTATCTCTGATTACCAGGATAGTGTATCAACCTGTTGGCAAGTCTTGTACTACAGAGTAGCTTGGAAGTATCACCAAGTATGCTGCTTTAAAACAAAAGCTATTACCTCGAACAAAACCTCAGGAAACCTGGAAATGTTTTAACTTCCCTCCCAAATAAGCAATTCCATTTCCTTTAATATTACTTTGCTGACGTTAGAGTTCTTCTTGGTGAGAATATACAGGTTTCAGAAGAAACTCATCTGACAAAGCAGAGTCACTGAAGTGTTTGTAACTGGGACTCGGAAGCAGGTTTTTTTACAATCATTTTTTGCAACTTCAAGTAATATTCCCATTTCTTATGGGAACATTTTCTGAGAGAAGAAGGAGGCTTTGGGTTAGGATCAGCAACAGCATGTAGGCACAGCTGCATCACTGCAGAAATTTGGGATATCTTCCCCTACCCAACTCTCTCTGGAAACATAACCCTCAGTCCCAGCATCTCCAGTTTGCTTGCCTTCATCAGCAGATTATAAATGAGCTTCTCGCTGCTCCACTCAGTGGTTAATTATTTGCACAAGTGAAATTGTTTCAACAGCAAAGACTGGATATTACCCAGCCCAAGACAGTCAAGTAGTCAAGTCATTCATCTGGGCTCTAACAGCCCGAGGTTCAAATTCCTGAACAGACCCTGGCAAATAGAGACTTGACCCTGAACTTCCTGAAAGCCAAGTGAAGGCTGTAATCACAAGGTATCGTTTACTGCGGTACAGGTAGTCTTTCCCTCAGTGGTTTTGGCCAAAATTCCATCTTTATCCACAATGCTTGGAGAATATTCAGTTTTCAAAATTTAAATTTTCTGATGGACAAGTCTTGATCAGTTCTGCTAATAATACTCTAAATTTTATATTAAAATAACAGTGAGCAGATGTTTTGGGCTATAATTTGTTGATCATTTCCTCTATTGCTAACAGCTGCTCTAATCTTACTTTAATACTCCCCTAATTTCTGTAAATCTCTGAGATACATACAAATAATGTGAAGCTATGATATCTAAAATATTCTGCTAATGTAATTGCTTGAGCAATATTTACTATCTTAATTAAACAAAAAACATGCTAAGCATAGCTGCTCTTCTAGTGCAAGATGAACACTTCAGGGTATTCCTACTTTGAAAATAGTATGCCTCAACCAATATACAGTGTGAAAATTTCAATTTCTTGAATCACTCAGCATAAAAGTGAAACCATTAGGCCAAAGAAGAATTGTTTAATGATATATGGACATGTCAGCTCAAACTTGCGTGAACAGCCCTAAGTTCTTTTACTGCTCCAACCTGGCCAGATAAGAGCCAGCCTCAACCGAAAAGCTATCTCAACACTGCGTATTAAATTCAGCTGTTCTAACATGGCTAAACAACTTGGAAGGAGAGGTGGCTCATGCCTAACCAGTTTGGAGCGTGAATATGTCATCATTCAGCCACATCAGCATTGCCAGTGCTCTTCTTATGCTAATCCAACCATCACACATGAATTAGTCCAACAAACTAAGCTGACCACAGCCCTTCCCATTGTCAAAGCCAAAGGAAAACACCAAGCCTGGAAAATATATTAGCACCAAGTTACAGAGACAATTTCTGTGGAAGAGGAGGAGAGTTTTGCCATTGATTTCAATGGGACATGGTTGGACATTTTTGTTTCGGAATATTGTTTCAAAGACAGATTTACTTACCCGAGACTGTAGGCTTCAGATCCCAGCCTGTAGGCTGCAGCCAGCTTGTTGATGGATTCAGATCCATGGCTGTAGGCAGCTGAGCTCTTGCTGAGGGATTCGGAGTCAAGACTGTAGGCAGCAGATCTTTTACTTTGTGCAGCAGAGTGATCATAGGCTGTAGATCCATAGCTGTAGGCTGCCGACTCAAGGTCATAGGCTGAAGAGCCATGACTGTATGCTGCTGAAGAGTCAAGGCTGAAGTCTGCTGCAGATGCATGGCGATAGGCTGCAGAGCCCCTAGCGTAAGCTGTAGATCCTTGAGCATAGACAGCAGATTTGCTCTTTGTTTCCTTTTGGTACTGGCTTACAGTGGACTGCAGTGCTTTATGGCGGTACGCACGGTCATAGTGCTCATGGTGTCTTTGGTAGAAAGGTAAAGACATCATGGGTGTCTTCTAATTTTGTTTTTTACTGCACGTTTCTGAGTGTAAATAAATGGGACAGTGTCTGAAAAAGAACAGATCAAACATAAGGACTGTTATCAAAGAAACGTCTGAGTTAGCATACAAATAATATACAACTTAATACAAACTAACRCAGAACTTAAAACTTCAAAAACCAAATGCAATGAATTTAGGGTATCTTTTTATGATGTGTTTTAGACTTTAAGATAGGTTCATATTTAAGTTTCAAGACACTCATATGTCATTCATCATGACCAGAAAACCTTGCACTATTGTGTCCTTTCATCTGTAGTTGGTCTCCCTGTTACTGCAAACTATTCAAGTTTTACGTGTTCAACTTCTCCACACATTACTGTGAACTAATGAAATTTTATGTGCTCAGCTTCTTCGGAGATAGTGTAAATATTTTTGTTAAATTATAAAAGAGAGAATAAAGTAATACATTATTTAAAAAGGCATGAGCAATTGCAACAAGGCTATAAAAGCTGAAATAAAAATATATTAACATTTCATTCATTTTTGTAATCCAATTTTCAGATTGAATTTAATATTCCATTTAATATTTTAGCAGTGAATTAAAAACATTAAGATTGAGAAGGATGTCACTTTTTCTGTAAACATGCATTACATTGATTATTTTGTATGTGATACCAGAGATCCATTTAAAATGGCTTATCATGCTTGCAAGTATGCAATGACTAAAATAATATCATGCTCCTCGCTCCAAATGACCCTTTTTTTTAACCTAGAATGTCATGTTCAAGATCCTCAAGAAAATTCCTCCAGATGATAGCCCCAACTAAGTTTTACTTTGCACAGTCATCAGTAGATTGTCTTGCAGTTGCTTGTAGTAGGAAATTTGATCAGGTGAGAGGTAGTTCCCCTCTCAAAATGGGATGAGGGTTGAGTGCAGAAAGGATTTCTCTTAGGTTTTTTTAAGCTGGCAATTCAGTCTTTATTTTGTTATTGTTTTATTTTGCTGTTGTTAAAACTGACATTTTCTTCCTTGACATGCAAGCTTGCCTCTACTGATCCCTATGATAACCTTTCTTTCTCTTATCACTGGTGATTAGGCTTACAACATGGCTAGGATTGTCCCTGAAAAGGCATATGATTATGAATAGAAATGAGCTACCATGGGGAAATGTTTAGAAGAATTTAAGGAAGATCCAAAAACAATGGTGAGATGTGTTTGTTATTGTTTTTTTTTAATATCAATTACAACAATAGGAGACTTGTTCTGCTTCTGGTTTTGTTCATGTTAAYGAACAATGATCTGATGTTTTCACATAAAATACACTTACAGAGCTGGAGTGTAATCATGATTTCATGAAAATCAAGAATTTTTTTTCCCCCTGGTCTTTATGCTTTCTAGATTTCAGTCCTTGGCTTTTTCTTTAGTATTTGGTTCTGATAGCAAGTCAACAAATTGCAAACTGTTCTCTTTGGTAACTGCTCAGGTACTCACCCTGACTAAGGCAAATTATGAAAAAAAACCCCCAATGTTTCATCTTTCTTATATTTCAGGGCTCTCTCAAGGGAACTGCTCTTTGTGTGATAACAGAACAGACCACTTGTTTGCAGAAAGTCAGTAAGTAAGAAAGTCATTCAGAAGTCTTTAAGTATGTAAAAGAAATTGCTGATATCCTGACCACAGTGAAACTGTGACTTCAAGGAGGCCAGTTTAGGCATTTACTTTATTTTTATCTGAGGAAGGGGGAGGAATGGGAAAGAGTTTTAGCCCATTGTTCTCTATGGCAAAAACTGATGTTCCGTTTTAATTCCCTTATTTCTCCTGCTGGCTATTTTTTCATGTAAGTCTTGTCATGGTTTAACCCCAGTTGGCAACTAGGAAGAAAATTATCTCTATCCCAGCCGAAACCAGGACAGTATAAAGAACACAATTATTCTGTCTAGTAGCCTTGTTTCTAATACCTATAAATATTTTGTGTTGTTATTTATTTTACTTTGCTAGCTTCCGGTAGTATGTAGTTCCTCTTAATTTCCCTAGTTTCAGAAGATTTTTTTCTCCATTTTTCTTCATTGCTTTCTCTCCCATCTCTGCAGAGCTAGGTTTAGGGTTTGCAAGCCATTGTGATCTCTGCTGAGCAAAGTTAAGGTGTACAGATGAGTATTGTCTTGCACACTGAAAGGGAAAGAACATGAGAACATCCTGTTTTCCTTCTGTAGAGTACTACAGTTGTCTCCCTTCATCTTCACCAGCTTTATTTGCAGCGTTGGCTGGCTTCATCACGGATACAACAGCCACAATGCTAACAGCCATTCAGTCCTGTCACTCAGGGATTCCCACCTTCCAGGCTTCAAAGTAAGGAAGGTGATCCAAAAGTATAAAGCACTGCATGTGTTTCCCATTAAGGAGAAGTTAAATGAGGCATTTCATTTACATCTCATCAGAGCAAAAGAACAAGCAGTGGACTTAAAGTCATTTAAATGTACAAAGGCAACCTTTTTCTTCCAAACATAAAAGGTCTGGACCTCACTGTCCTCAGGAGTAAGAGGAGGAGTCTATGATAGGAGTAAGAACTAAGGCAGTAAGGCAGGAGCTGAGCACGAAGTTAGCTCTCCTGGTTCAAATCAAAGGCCAACTCTCACTCACGTCATATAAGAGGAAACTCCTTGTATAGGTATTTTGTCACACTRTGAGTTGTGTTTTATATTTCCTCTGAAACATCAAGCATTGCTCACAAGTCAGGATCCGTTAGTTACACTAGTCTGATCAGATATAGTAGTGTGACGCTATTGGAGATGACAAGAAACTCTGAACCTTGTAAGGATTTTGCTCCTATTTGGAGCACTGTCTGATTATTGGGTTGACTCCCATCTCTTAAGTTTTGTAAAATCCATGCTGCCTGCACCTACCTAGTTTGTGTCCACTGATCAGCCCCCTTTAGTGTGAGGGCAACACTCCCTCTCAAGATCTGTGTAGGATTTCATAACTGCAGAGCTTGGCCTAAAAATATTAGTGGCCATAGATGAATGTGGAGGGTTTGGAGCTATATGTTAGCAGCTGTTGGACTGAATTTTCAAAACGACTACTGAGCAGACAGACAGTTCTGTTCTTGTTCATAGGTCATGGCTACACATTAAAGGAAGTGATTTTATTGGCATTACCTCTTGCACTGTTTACCAGTCTGTGTAATTCTTTAAAGATCTACTCCATCAATCAGTGAAAATAGTGAGATACATAAAAACCAGAAACACTTATAAGCAGGAAAAAAAATTATAACACTTCCTTCAGCTCAGTCAATGGCTTTACAAATGACAAAACATGCTATGCAACTAGAAAATATTTAGATTATTTACACATTCTCTAAGCCCAAAGGAGGTTACATGACAAATTCCTCCTGTATCTCAGTAACCCATGCTTCATTTGAGAGTACTGTGATAATATGCAAGGATAGCCGAGTTGATAATAAGTGAACCCTTGCACTACTTTGCTTTGTTTCACAGCTGAACCCTCAGATGTCTTCAGTTCATGTCCACAAGTCCCTCAAATAACTGCTGAACTGAGAAGAATAAAGGGAGCTACTATCAGCTCGGCATTACAGATTCAGATTAAAAATATTTGAACACATAAAATCTTCTGTCATAAAGGAACACTTACCAGGGCCCAAATGAATGGCAGCAAATGGAATAGCTATCAAGTGGATGAATAGCAGAAAAATACAGCAACGATGAAGCCAGCAAAGAAAGAAGTAGTCAGGACGAGGGGTAAGGACTGGACTTCAAGGTCCAGAACAAAAATAATGCCTGCAGTCAGTGGAATGTCAGAGCCCCAGTCCAGACCTTTTATGGCCAGAAGGGTGATAAATATAGCATCGAAGAGGAAGAGAGACAGAGACAGATACCAATACCCTGTGCTATCTCTGTGCAAAGACACGATGACAGCAGCTTCAAACTGAGAGCACTCCCTTTTAAGTATTTTACTAAATTCACTATAAAATCAGCAATCCAATTCAAAATTATTTCTAGGATTTTTTTCCTTAGTTAAATCAGATTTAGGAGAGAAAAAAAATGTTTTGTGTCATGAACCAGAAAGTAGGAACCAGTCCCTGTACCGACCTTTGCCATGGTACAAGAATATGAATGTTTTATGGGTTCCTTTCTTCTTTTTTTTTTATGCCAAGCCACAGTACATGTAATGCAGATATTTCGGCTTAATGACAGACAACCTAGAGAAGTAGTTAGCAGCAAAACTCTATAAAGCCATACAATGTGTTACAATTCAATAAAAATGTACTTTCTTTGTTCTGTTGACAAGATGCAGCCCAGAAGGCCAACCGTCTCCTGGGCTGCATCAAAAGAAGCATGGCCAGCAGGTTGAGGAAGGTGATTCTCCCCTCTACTCCGCTCTGGTGGGGCCCCACCTGGAGTACTGCGTCCAGCTCTGGAGCCCTCAGCACAGGAAAGACATGGACCTGTTGGAGCGGGTCCAGAGGAGGGCCATGAAAATGATCAGGGGGATGGAACGCCTCTCCAGTGAAGAAAGGCTGAGAGTTGGGGTTGTTCAGCCTGGAGAAGAGAAGGCTCCGGGGAGACCTTATTGCGGCCTTTCAGTATTTAAAGGGGGCTTATAAGAAAGATGGGGACAGACTTTTTAGTAGGGCCTGTAGCAATAGGACAAGGAGTAATGGTTTTAAACTAAAGGAGGGTAGATTCAGACCAGATATAAGGAAGAAATTTTTTACGCTGAGGGTGGTGAAACACTGGAACAGGTTGCCCAGAGAGGTGGTGGATGCCCCATCCCTGGAAACGTTCAAGGTCAGGTTGGACGGGGCTCTGGGCAACCTGATCTAGTTGAAGATGTCCCTGCCCACGGCAGGGGGGTTGGACTAGATGACCTTCAACGGTCCCTTCCAACCCAAACTATTCTATCATTCCATGATTCTATGATGTCCCACAAGGGGAGCTGCTCAGCTACATTAACCGTATGGGCATTTGGTCTTTGCTCCYGAGCACAGAAAGTATGGCCAGCAAAAAGTTGTACAGTCATAGAAATTGTATCTTGGCTCAGGAAACTGGCCAAACCTGCAACAGGCAGAATGAAAAAYGGGGACCCTAATATAACCTTTTCTTCCCCCCAATTCTGTGCCAATGGGAGTGCCACTGAGCTATAGAATCTGGGCTATAATATACATTTTTAATTAGAGAAGGTAGGGGCCTCAGTGGATGGACTCCTGGATCCTATTACAGACTCCTGATCCACTCCTTCCCCGTGGGTCATTTGCACTGGCATCTTAAAATACTTAATGATATGCAAATTGCTTTTGAAAATTTCAGAGAGAGATGCAGAGAAATGAAAACAATTAAATATCTTGTTTCTCTGCTGTCATTGCAATACAATTTGTATAGATCACAAGTGGGATATAAAAATCTAAACAACATTTTTCAGTGTTTTTCTGGGTATAATGGCACTACCAAGTCCAATAGAGTTTTCAAATTCTGTGCTGACTCTCCTTATTCTGTAAATAAAATGGAGATAGAGTGTGACAGCAAAATCTTTTGGGTTCTTTAATTATTTTGGCACTTAAATTTACACACTTCTATCTGGCTTTAAAATGAGATAATATCCACAGCTAATTTTAAACCACTTAACTCCTATTTGAATATCAGAGTGCATGTTTCAAACCACTTGGAGCTCTGTAAGTCTCAGAATCCCTGCAGCACTGTGTATCCACGTTTAGTTACATCAGTCCTGGGAGACAGAGTCTTTGGAAATGTTAGTTCTGTCTAGTTAGAATTACATAGTGCCAAAGACCAGTTTGTTTTTCTGAGTGGGAAAGCTGGAAGTTAAATTTAGAACCTGACACAGYGGAATAGATAACTTTTTAGACTGTTTGTCCATTGAAGTTTTGAGAGCTACAGCATTAGTCAAATTCCACAGCATCCAAGTCCATCTCTTTCATTAGTCAAGTCCTAAATAAAACTAGCGAAATATTTTTTGGAGGACAGAGTTTTTGAGTATGTGTGTTGTCTTCCGGAATTTAGTTTCAATCTTGGGTCCAATTTCCTGAATGGATTCCCCAAAAAAGACATTTTTCTCCAGAAAAAAATCACTTTGGGAAGATGTGCTATTCTCCATTATACCCTAACTAGCTGTCTTCCCACTGAAGACAAGGGAGATCTGTGTTCCCTTACCTTCACCCATGAGAAAGTCTTAATCTCCAGGTAAAGTCAATCTCTGTTTCTGTTTATTCTCTGCATCTCTCTCAGTTCATATATTTCACATGGAGTCAGACTTGTAATGGAAGGGACTAAGAGCAGCCTACTGCAGCTTGAGCGTTTGGCCTCAAAGGCATGCAAAAGTAGGGGGAAATAAATTAGGTATGAAATGAACCAACACTGGTGCAAGTTCTTCATTAGGAGTGCTGAACGTTACTGTTTTGCATCGGGAGGTGCTGGTCCATTATGAACCCAGTAAGAAAGGCATTCAGACTCTGTAAGGTATCAGTCAAAACGTTATGTATTAGAGCTAACATTATAAGAAGAAAATAGTGTAGATAATCTGACATCCCCTTATATGCTGTGAACCCCAAGCAGTGCAGCAACAAGCAGGACTCCAACCCATGTGCAGCACACCATGCAGACCCTGTCAGGAGAAGAGGATCCCCCATTTCAGTCATTTGAGCTATTACAGGATTTTCTTACAAGAAAACAACACTATTTATCATTTCCACTGTCAAACAGAAAGGATGTTTACATGGGAACTTCTCGCTGCACTGTGGGACACAGGCAAGGCCACGCAGGTGGTGTAATCACTGGTACCGTGTGGGAGCTGCCTGCAGGCTCCTCTGTGCAATTAGTTGGCAAAGTTTATCCTGCAGCACAACACAGCCTGAAGGCCACACCGCACCTGCAGCACAGCCTGGCACAGCACAGCACAGGCCTGGTCATGCTCTAGTTAATCGCTGTGTGGATCACTGACTCTCCATGTAGAGAGGTCTCCAGTCAGGACCACTGCACGGCTCCACCTCTGGTCCCGGTTTCCTCACTGCCAGCGCGTTCAGAGCAGAGACCAGTCTGTGCTCCTTCCTTCTGCCTGCTGACAGGCAATGATGGAAAATCATTTTTTCATAAATTTAGCAAAGCCCACCTGTACCTGGTCCTGCTTGAAGTTTTCTTTCTACACCATGGATGGCCTGAATCATACACAGTACTCCAGAAGAAGGTTTCATTAGAAACCATTACCCTCATACTGTGACACATTTCTGTCTCTGCTGGGAAAAAAGCTTAACTGATAAACTTTAGAATTGCATTGGCCTTTTTCACACATACATTACATTGGCAGCTCACAGTCATCCTGACTGATTAACGTCTCCAGATCTCTTTAGTCCTCTGTCACTTCCAGCAGAGGCAATCTAATGACATCTTACATCTGATGACCTTACACTTTGTACTACTGAATTTCATATCTATTACTCTAAGCCTTACTCCTATACAATATTCTAATCCTTCTTTGCAGGGCGGATGCCCCTCAATGTTATGTAGTCAGTAAATTACATTAGCACCCTCCTATTTTTTGATAATAAGATCACCAGCAAAAACATTAAATATTGGTCTCAAGACTGTTCCTTTGCTACTAAAATCTCTCCCCCGATTCTTCCCCTTTCAACAAAACCTGGTATTGCTCATCTAGCCATTGAGCTAGTGTAGGGCTTGTCTGCCCTACACCTTTTGTGTAAATTCTCCATTTTAACTAACAGTTTTCCAGGTGCTRGTGTATCAAATCCAGATGGACTCAATCAGTTGCATTTCTATTGTACGGAAAATGATTTATCATGTAATTAAAAAAAATAGGTTACTTCTTGATTTTGTTCTTCTTGCTCTAGATGGGTTACATGATTTATTCTTACTGAGCACATTCCATCCAGATTTCCATTTCCCTCCAAATCTTTGATAACTTTTTCTTCAAAACCTCTTTTAAAGCACAATTTTTCCAAAAGCCTTTCAAGCTATTGACTGTTGGTGCCTACATCAATTTTTCATTATACAGAAATATTTGCCTTACCATTATTAGTAACATTTATTCTGCAGTGTCTCTCTGGGAACTGGAAGTGTCCCATAACAAGTCAGTTGCTGGCAGCATTTATTTTCCTTCATAACATTTTAAAGATTTCTGTTCGTATTAAAACCTCACCCAGAGAGTCTATAGCAGACTCCTAGAGCCATTCCAACAGAAAATCCTTATCATTTCTTTAAGTGCCTTTGGCACTTACATGGTTTTTCAATCCATAGTATCTCCTGTCATTTTAAATGACATACCGAAACAGATGGTTGTTAAATGTTGTCCCATACTGTGTCTGTCAGTCTTTCCTAAACACCACAGATCCTTCAATACCTTTATTCCAATAACGATGGATAGTTTCTGTTATCCTCACTCTATTTAGTTTTGCATCGTGGAAAGGCTGGCCAAAACACCTTGACACACGACTGCTGAAGGACCAGAGGGTCGCTCCAACCGCAGATAACCCAAAGCCAGAAAACTTGACTGAGGTAAAATATTTGAGCTCTTGCCATTTAGTTAGCTTTTAGAAGCAGATAATATACTTCAAAATATGAGTTAAGTAGTTTGGCCAGGATATTTGTCAAAYGGAGGTGCCCGATGCCCAGGGCTGGGGCTGCCCTGGTGCCCCCCGGCTGCCCTGCTCCTGGCTGGGGCAGTGGGACGGGCCCTGGCTGCCAGGCCCTGCCCTGACGGACCCCATGGATGGACCCCATGGGCAACCCCCACGGTCCCTGGGGAGCCCGGGCACTTAAACAGTGACTTTGTATTGATTGTCTTCCCCTTTCCTGTTATCAAAAGTCTGTTTAACTGCACTATTTCATTACAAAGAAAACAAACTGGAGATACCATCTCATTCAGATTTAAGCCACTATTGCAATAATATGAAGAAATTGCCTCAGGTATTACAATAATCATTACCACAATCATTCAGGCATAGCTAACACAAATTTACCACCCAGTACGCAATAACAACTTTCATTTTCCTTGTCCTCACATTGATGTATGAAATACTTTTGAATCAATCAAATGTTTCCATTAAAGGAAAGGATAGTGGCAATGTCTCAATAGAAAAAAAAAAATGGTTTTAGCTATCACACTTGGAAATTATTTCCAATATAATAATTAAGCTGAACAAACTCTCRAGGAAAATTTGCATCAGAAATTTACAAACTGATTGTTTTATTCAACACTCCCTGCAGGACAGAGCCATCAAATTTAAAACATCGATTACAAATGAAAAACTCTTCCAAAAGTTGGGGACGTAATGCAAAAAGGCCTGGTGAAGACAAAGAGGGGAAAATAGACTGGAGCTTAGTATTTGAGGAAGAGAAGGAGATACAGTGAAGAAAAGAAGGAACTGAGATTAGAAGGATCTGGTGGGTGAAGGCACAAGTCAGAGATAATTCTGGTGATTATTTGCCATGTGTGATTTAGCTTTAAATGAAGTAGCTCAAACATCAACAGCGTAAGTTGCAGCAGCAAATGATTTTGAGACAACTGCCAAACCCACCAGGACTTTTTAGAAATATTTAGACAGTTAATCAAATTATTTGAGTAGTTTTTTCCGGTCACTTAAAGCATCTGCTATAGCTGGTGGCTTCAGGCTGCAGTGCAGTCATATTCCACGAGGGCAGCAGTGTATTTAACTTTGAAATGGATCAATTCTGATTTTTATGTGATGGGCCGGTACTCTTGTTTCTCCATCCCTTCTGTAGGACAAGTTTCCTATGTTTCTGAGCAAGTTCAAGTTTGGAGACTCAACAAAAGGGACCAGCATCAGCTAAAATAAGATGCTTCAAAGACTGGAGAATGTATGAATTTGCAGGGCAAGATCAGTCCAGTTTCCTGACTGCTGGTGGTCAGTACTAGATGGTTCAGGAAAAGATGCAAGAAATCACATAGTGGACAGGTTTGCAATATCCTTTCCAAGGGGATGTTTCACCTTAACATTTGCTGTTTATCAGTTATTTTATGATCTTATAACTCAYGTGACTTATAGGAGACATTGTGGTGGCTTAACAAAGTCCTTTATCAAAAAAAAAAAAAGATTTGAAATAGCTGTTTATAGCAAAATTTCAGAATTCAGTATAACATTAGTCCTACAGGTGAGAGCTCAACCTTTACTGACTCTCTGAAAATCAATTTGGATTTGGTTACTTTACAAGCTGTCGAAACTTACTAGTTCCCATCTGTCTTTTTCTCACCGTAGCTTGTTCCCAGCTTTCTACCAGAAGCTGTCAATGTCCTGTTAGCACGTCCGTGCCTCTTCCTCTGAAATCTCCTTCAGCAGGACACATCAGCAAGGTGGCAGCAGTCTTCCTCCACAGCGACTGGAAAGGAGCAGAGACCTCTGCCTTGTTTCTAATGACTGGGATTCACAACCCAGCATCGTTATACCCAAAGCAAGCCTCATAACTCACTGTAAGGTTAAACAACAGCGGTGGCAAAATGCAAATCCTAATCTAGCAAACCCATCTCCTCCAAGTCATTTAGCCACACTAAATTTCAGAAGTGCTCCTCCAAAATACTGTGCTTGCGTATGCCACCAGTGAAAAATAATTACTTCTGGATGTGTCATTTACACCTCTTTTTGGTATTTCCACCATGTATGTAAGCTGCAGTGATGCTGAGTGGGAGACATACACCATATGGGCAACAGATGTGCCCAAACCCCACTGGCTGCTGTGGCTCCCAAGGAAAAGGGACCGCAGGTTCACTGCCAGAGAGAGAAATCTCTGTGACTGCAGGTGGGGGAACTAAGAGGAGGTACAAAAAGCAACTTACAGGGCAGGGGAGGGCCAAGCAGGGGGTGAGTTTCAGCTATTAAAATACCCTCCTCTGCCTAGGCAAGCAGGTGGCTTAAAAAGCAGAACATCTTTTTTTTCCTGATAGATCACAAAGTATAGATTTATCCATGCTAGATTTAGCTAGCTAAACCCAGCATCAGTGATGGTGTAGCTTTGGCAACACGAAGCTCAGCATAGGACCTTTTCACCTGCTATTTACTGAGCTAATCAGTTTGGGGTGAGTTTTTCAGTCAGCCCTGATCTCAGCACTGCTGCAGCTCAGATGAACTAGTTAGTTTAAAGCTCTCTCAAGCATCTCTCTAGATGATGGCTGTTTTTTCAGCRCAAGAACTTGAGGTCGTCAAGGCTCTGTTAAAACCCAAAGGAGGCATATCACAACTGCACATAATGAAAAAGCCCTGCCTCCTAGTGAAAACAACAAAAAAGAAAATTACTTACCTAACACAAAGAGTGCTGTTGAGTCAAGGCTGTGCTTATACAGCCTTAATTCTGTCCCTGTGTCTGATCACGTGTCTATACTTTCTACCACTTCTCCCAGTACACAGCACGTCCACGCTACTTGGATGTGGATGCACATCGATCGCCTGCTCCCTCCCTCTCTCTCTCTCTCTCCTTCTTGTGCTATTCTTAAAACCTCTACTCTTGTTTACTTTTCATCTCCAAGTTTTCACCTTTCTGCATGCTGATGTTGTTCCTCACCATTTCAGACAAAATACTAAACCATAATATTTGGCATGCCTTATTTGGTCTCAGAAATATATATATAAAGTTACTATTCTACATGCTGTCAAACAGGTAAATGGTATCCCAGGAGCTCAATTTCTGAAACCTTAAATAAGGTCTTAAAAGGCTAAGATATGACATAATATGGCAGAAACAAGTGACATATGGACCATTTCTGTTGTGCAAAGCACAGGCTGTAGCACTGTTGAGTGTACAGCCTGGCCCATTCTGCATACTCGRCTTCTCATCTACAGTATTTTTCGTTTAGTGCTTCAGTCATTTTAAATGGATGCTGAAAACAAATCATTGTCCAATTGAGCTAAAAATCCTTCTATTAAAAATCTTTGTACTGTTTCACACCAAATACTTTGAATCTTTTCCACACTTTGTCACTGCTCAATCTCTGTGTGGAAACTGTACGAAGATTTTATCTGTGCTTGTAAATTTGACAGGCATATGTAATACAAATTTATTCAGAATATGCAAATCATTAAGGAGAAACATTCTCTCACTCTGGTTTTTTTTCTGACTCTGATGATGATTACTGTTGCTTTGCATAAATCACAGCAGAGCTGTGGGAGCTGGAGAGATATAAGATTCAAGCTTCCCGTGTGAAGTCATTTGTTGAAAAACTTCCACATGCTGATGTGCTTTCAAAAGAATCACCATTTTAGATTTAAGATATTGTATCTCACATCTCCCAGTTGTTTTGTATTTTAATATTGCTTCATTTAACTTTTAGTTATGAGCCTGGATTTTTCATCAGTTCTTATTTTCTTATGTCAAAACTTTTCCATGTAGTACCTGTCATGGCCATCTCAGCTAAACTGGAATTCCCTATATGTTTTAAATTGGACCTCTTTCCATTTGAAAGAACAGTTGGGGGTTTTTTTACCCATTTTATGAATTTTTAAATAAAGAATTTCTGAATGTTGGCCCATAAAGTATTATATTCTTGCCATATTTTAAAACAGGCAGGAAGACTGCAAATATAAATGAAACTTATTTTAAATCATTTTTATTTTAAAAAGTCTTTTATTTAAAAACATCAAAGATCAGTCTAGCAGACAAAGAAAATTTCATGTGGAATCTGAAAGAAAACCCAGCTGCAATATAATGGTTTGCAAAAGGAAAAACTGATTTTTTCCATGCCTGTGGGTCCTGTTCTTGCAGCCACTGGCTTTTCTAAAGTATTAAGTAAACATGAGCTGGAGAAACCCTGCTGGAGGCTCTCACAGTAACTGTCAGGTGTTGCTAGTAGGCTTAGAAAAAAACATTCTCAGCACCAGATAAAAAAATGAACCTTGAGAATGTGATTAATTTCCCGTTCTTTTCTGAAGTCCAAGAAAACAAACTCACCCAATGACTGGGGTAAAACACCCCCATTTTGCTGGCCCACGTGGTAATTTGGTACTGGTCCCTTTACCAAACCATAGGAATCTGGGAAATTTTCYCAGTCTGTAACCATCACTGCTGCATGCTACCCACGGCATAAGAATCAGAAGACTTTGGTTCATATTTCTTCTTTTTTATAGAACTTTTTGTTTCGTTATTCTGTGCTCTTCCTTTATTTTCTTCTCTTTTTCCTCTCTTTCCCCTGAGTATTTTGCTCTTCACAGGATCTTGGTATTGCTTGACTGCGCAAAATTGATTTCTAAATTTTCCTTACACCAGAGGGAATTACTATGTAAAACAATGCACCACCAGCAGAATTTCTAAATCTAGCTCTACTTCAGTTGTGGTTTTCAATCACACTTCTCTCTAATGAGTCTGAATTGCGTGCAGCAGTATAAGACCAGCCTTTTAAGCTACTCTGATTGGTTTGCATGTCTGAAGTAAAATAAAAGAGAGGTTATTACTTTTATTGGATTGCATTTACGCACTTGGAACAATATTCAATGGCCAAGAAAGTCATGCTGATCTTAAGCAGAGAAAAATCTCTCTTGGAAAAAATTAAGCCTATGTGTAAGTGAAGAACTTCAGAAATTGGTCATATATTTTTGTAAGATAAGATTGCTGGTACTAGACAGAGGACAACTGTCCCATCATTTTACTGTGATCTCTCTGTTGGCCATTATTTCTAATTAACCTTACGTTTGTAGAAATTTGCATACCGTTTTCCATCTCAGGGTACCATAATGCTAGTCCAGCTAATAATTTCTAGTAATTAGTTTACTATCAACATACAGTAAAGCACATCTGAATGGCAATTTGGATCTACAATGAGAATCGCAGAATCACAAAATAATTCAGGCTGGAAGAGACCTGGGAGGTCTCTTGTCGAACCTCTGGCCCAAAGCAGGGTCAGCTGTGAGATTCAGCTATGAGATGGTCCATGGCTTTGTTGAGTTGGGTCTTGAAAACCTCCAGCGATAGAGACTGCACAACCTCCCTGAGCAGCCTGTCCTAGCCCTTGACTATTTTAACAGCTCAGAGACAGGAGCATCATCCATAGATGCTCACAAATTTGGGGTTTCCCCTCCAGAATCATAGTTTGATTCTTTGTTTGCATTTTTTAAAAACTGTGACGTGTTTCTGGCTCTACAGTCTGGTGTTTGAACTCCTCCAGATAACCCCAATGCACACAGGTTGCCAGCACTCTGAAAGTTGCAGAACAATAACAACAGACCATTTGGAGGTCTGATGACAGGTTTGTTTTCAAAATCTCTGCAGTTTAAACAGTTCTGTATTTTACTATTGTTACCGGTTCAGATCTGCTAGGACCAAAGTCATCCCTGAAGCCAGCAATTTATCAATGGCACAAAGCAAAGCAATTTTGCTCCWTTACACAAGTTTCCAGTGTTTACCCATGGATGCAAAGCTTTTCTTCAACATAAGGGCTGACTTTTGACAGTGACAGGCTCTAAAGAAGATTTCAAAGGTATTTTTATATAGCAACCTACTCGCCCAATTTTCCATCTCCCATCCTATGTCCTTACCTCATGCTTTCCGAGCTTTGCCTTACCCTGGAAACTCAGCGGCAGAGCTCAAGTCACCGGGCTGGCAGCATTTGAAGGGATGCAGCTGGTGAAAGCCTCTCAGGAGAACAGGTTGCCCTACAGTCAGTTGGGTGCTATCACCAGAGGGGAGTTTTCTCCTAAGAAGGTAAACCTTGACATCTGGACGATCTCTGGACATAGCTCCAGGAAGGGTTAGTTCTGCATCACTGCTAGATTGTCATGAGGGCTCACAGAGTTACAAACACTTAGTATTAGCAAGCATATGATGTCCAGAAGTGTGGTTAGGTGTTCAGCTGCATGTCCAGATAAAGGATGGGGACCTGAGAAGAAGGAAATAATCTTTCCATAGATTCTGAAGGAGCTGTATACCAATCCACAGAAGCTGAAGTGGTTTCAGGAGTTTAATGACCCGTATGAAGGAAGATTAACTTCTTCATGCTGGACAATGGCAAGGGAAAGCCACTGATAACAGTTGTCAATGTTAGAGAAAAGCAATCTGTATTTACCTTACTTAACACTGAAAGCACTGAGCTGTACAGGTATTGCAAGCTGTGAGAACACGGAGCTGTGGCGATAGGCATTTTAAAATTTGAATCTGCTCACTAAACTTGCTGAATAACATTAATTTTCAGAGCACTGCATCTCCAAATTATGTGCATAACTAACAGATCAGTATTCTGAATGTAAGCTCAGACTAGCTAATCAACCACATGGTTATTTGCATAGCTCAGTGAAAACTGCTGAAAGCAATATTGATATTCACAATCTTTAGCAAACACAGCAATGCCTTATTTGTTTTTTAGTTTTTCTTTCCAAGTGTCAGATACAAGCATAATATTATTTCACTGAAAATAACTTTAAAGTAATGAGCAAACAGAAATGAACTGTACAATTCACAAAGCTCTTTAGTTTCAGTCGCTTCTCAGCACAAGTTCTTAAAACAAGCTTGTAATGCAAATTGATTTTGGAATTCAAATAATTTTACCTAGGAGAAGCAATTACCTGGGAAAGACACATCTTAAGAATCCCAAAATACTTCAAGGAAGAAAGACTATACGTTAGGGCATTACTATTCAAGATGTAGTATTTGGGGAGTTTGTCAACAGCACTCACTAGGTGAGCTACATATACACTTAACTAACAGCCAGCTTTTTATGGAGGACTTAGAGTTCATGGGGAACTAAAGATTCATTCAACATTACCACAACTTGAGCAGGGCTGCCAAATCTGAATACAGTCTCAGGGAAAGGCTCTGGTAGGGTCCGGGCACACAGGGGTTATCCTCTCCCTGCCTTTTCCACACTGTGATCTCTGTCTTTTCAGTCTGCCCGTGGAGGTGGAAGGTGACAAGGAGACACCACATAAGAGCCAAATATGTGCAAGACTGACCAAAGAATAAAGCGCTGGAAATGTATTTCAACCTCCAGTCATCTAAGTCAAATTTGCAAACATTAAAATCCTGCCACTTAACTGGCTTTGCAATTTTCCTTTCTGTTTTCTCTCCTTTCCCTGTAGCACAATTAAATGGAGATCTATTTCCAAAGTGCATTTGCAAACTACTTGGTATTTAAAGCTTTTGAGTCACAATCACTTTGCTGCTGCATAGCTACATCTTATTCTGAAAACGGTTTCTCTTTGAACGGTTTGTTCAGTGGAGCAAGTCCACCTCACTTAGTGCCAGTATTAACTTTGCTGGCCAAGGAAGATGTTGCAACCTAATTCTCTGCAACAACTGGAAGGCTGGTGATCTCCTCGCTTTGCTTGGGTTTCTCCTGCTCACCTAGTAAACGTGCTAGATGGCCAGCTTGGCAGCCATTTGAAACCTGCCTGGGATCTGGCATTAATAATTCTGCATTTTTGTCACAGAATGTCTTTCATTCTGGTGTCCTTATATACACTTCTTTTGTGACTAACATTAGCTGTCTCCAGTTCAAGAAGCTGGAGAGATACCAGCATCCTGCTTTCTGTGAGTCTCTGAATTGTTCTGATAAGTGTATTATAAAAATCTTTGTCTGCATATGCCCTTATTACTTGATCTCACTGTTGCTGGTAGTGAGCTGGCAATGGGGTGGAAAAGTCTCTTTTGCCGAGGTGCTTTCTGCTTTTGAACTTCTTATAATAATAGTTCCTCCAGCACTCGTCCCCTGTGTATTAAAACAGGCTAGATGAGTAATTCAGAGAACTACACACAGAGAGCTGCACTCTTTATGGATAGGCACGCACTGTACATGATCCTAAAATGCCTGCTAACATAATTGCAACACAATCTCTTTATCGCAAGAGATGCTGCTCTGCATGGCCCATTACACTGCTAACCCCAACAGATACGATTCCTAATCTTTATATTTATCATGAGAAAAACAGTGGAAGGAAGATAGCCTCTAGAATTATTATCTCTATATACATACAGTCTTTGGATTAATTAGAAACACTCTTACAGATAACAGCATAATCTTTGTAGGAATAATTAGAAGCGTGATACAGACCCACAACACTCAAAGTTATTAGATAAAGTTAGAAGAGTGTGGAGTCTGGAGTCCATATGATTCACTGTGTTATAAAGCTGATACCAACCCAAGGACTAAATGTGCACAGCAGAAAATATGGGGTGTAACTCTGTTTACTATTTATAGTCACATGCAAAAACAGAGGGAAAGCATTTGTCCACTAGATGTCTTATTTTCTATGAGATGGTCCGAATTTGAGCCCATCTGTTGACCATTTATCACCTCCTGGCAGCTCTTTGAAGCTTTGCCACAGTTACTGTATTTGCTCTTGCAAAAAAGATTTATTTAAACATCCTTTAGCTCTGGCCAAAGGCCAAAGAAAATTCAAGTTAGCTACAAGGGAGAGATCAAACTGAATAGTTCGAGCCTATTTTCACATTCTGTGGTTTTATGAATTAAAGTTTTAGGTTACTTAACTTGCAGAGGCTGAACTTCTTGAAAGTTTCAGACTCTGATGGGATTTTGAGAAAAATCTTTGCAATTATTCCACACTGGGGGAAAATGGCAATATTTTGGGACCAGAAACATATTATTCTTAAAGATTTCTGCCAGTATTTTCTTTTATTTATCTATATATGATGAAGAAACAGTTTTCATCAAGCCATTCAGAGACACCTTGAAATTTTTAATACATTTATTTATCATTACTYCTGAAGGTCTGAAAGTGTCACTAAAATAAAATACACAATGAACATTTTTCAGATTTCTTTCATTTTGCCTACAGAAAAAACGTTAACTTATTAAGTGTACCACAGTACTTTACATTTCCCATTGACAAAGAAGTCCTGTGTTTGGGGTTTCAGAGAGGAAGGGTGTGTGCTGCTCCGACAGCCACCGCGGGCAGACAGCTGAATCCTCAGCCCCCGGCTGCAAGTGCAGGGCACGGCTGAGAACAGCCCTGCAAAAGGTATTAGTGGCTTCCTGATGCAGGGCTGATTTTCTGCTTACCCTCCTGCATCTGCCTAAAATTATATTCTTTCATTATAGCTCTCTAGGGACTGTTGCGCTAGCTGGCAGAGTAAATACAGAGGGAATATGTCCCTTCTCTTTGCTAATGCCAGCAGGGACTCAACGACCAAGCGCAGATGYGAAATGACTGCTAGAGGGTTAATAACAGCTGCTGATGAGCTCCAGAAATTCCTGGTGGAGCAATTAAATTTTTTTTGCTGCCAGGTTGCTAATGAAGAGGGGAACAAGTCTGCCTGCCGGCAAAGCTCAAGTCAGCAGTGTCTGGTCTTGTGCCTGCGCTGCCTCCCCTAGCAGGGGGGTACCTCGCCAGGAGGGTGCAGGAGCAGTGGGAAACCCAACCTGCAGCAAGGAAGCCAGGGTCCCCTGTTCCCTCGGCAGCAGCTCCAGAGAAAGCAGCGAGGGCTGGGCGAGCGGAGCCTGGTGGGAAAAGGGCCCRACAAGGGCTTCAAAACTTCCAGTCRGAAAAGTGGGAGCTTGTCCTTTTTTTTTCCTTGAAATCGGTACAAGGGGAGGAAAAGGGGAAAAAAAAMATTATTACATCTGTCAGATACCCCAAGGAAGCCTTTTTGGGGTGCAGTCTTGGGGGAGCACGGTCTGTCAGCAGCTATTCTGCAATATCAGACGCTCACAAGAAGACTACCTTTAAAATGTGAGTATCTAGAGGGACTGCAAAACAGTTTTTTCAGTTCCCCCTACCATTTGCAGTCAGCTCCTGTTCACTATTATCACTCCAGAGCCATGGGTCAGATTACAGTTTTGGGTGGAGCGTTTGGAAAATTATTATGCTTTCTCTTATCCCCACTTTCAGTTGGAGAAGTTGAGTCAAGTTACACATGCCATTTCACCTTATCGTCTGGCTTCTGGTCTCAAGGCTGCTTTCATGCGTAAAATGTCCAGAGACTTAATACCTTGTTTTTTAAAGTGAGATTTCCTTTTAAAAAGCCCAAAAGCCGGCGCTCTAAACAAGGGCTTTTGAGACATCTTCCCAGGTCATCAACAGAAAAAATCGTATTTCCTTCCATAGCTGGCAACAGGGAGCTAGTGGAGTCCTGGGTGCAAGCAGAACATCCAGATAATGTTCATTGGCATAGGCTTACAAATAGGAAAATTTCAAGATATTTTATTTTAAAAGCATTTATGTCTTTCATCAATTTTTCACAGTCCTCATTACTTTTCCTATGCTACACACGGGAGAGAACATGTTCTTAATCCTAACATCAAAATTAACATGTTCCTGTGGGCTATCCAGGTAGATTTGAACTAGGAAGCATAGCTAGAGAAGGAAGGTGTACCTAGAGCTTTGTGAAGCTGGGTTTAATTTTCTATGTTCATTTGCTCATTTTTTCATTGTAATTTGTTTGTTTGTTCACTGCTGTCCATGTGCTCATTTCATCAATTCTCGCTGAAAAGGGTTCGTAAACTATGAGTTCTCCATTGGCTTTCAGATTTGAATGAAACTCACCCCAAATCTCATTTTTTCCAGCTCTTGGCCTACTCTAGAATATTTGTTTTCATATACTTTCTAAGCACTTGGATATTTTATTCAACCCAGATTTATTCAAAATTTCCTTCTGGCCTGTTCTAAATTCAGTCCAGATTCAGAGGAAGATTTTCAAACCTCATTCAAGTGGTAGGTCAGCTCTGGCTCATCACACTCACACGGGTACCTCTGCTGAAAACAAGGAGGCTAATTCTGTCATACAAGCAGAAAGCATACTTACCATAGCTAGTGTTGATTACTATGATGTTGTACCTGTTATTGCATTTGTAACTTTGATTGCAATACTGTAAAACAAAATGCTTTCCATCCCAGAAAAAAATATCTGAGCTTTTCATAAAATGAACACACTGATTCCCAGCCTGTACCGAAACCAGAGAGGCTGCTCAGGGTTTCATCACAGGTGAAACTGTGATGTCAGGTTTCACAGAGCTTTAACAGCTGTGATAAACCAAGCTCTGAGGACAGCTTCTGAAGCAACCAGAGCTTGGAGACACTTCTCTAAGTTTCTGGTGATTGGGAAAAAGCAATTAACAGCAGTGAAGCAGAGCAAAGAGGGGCTACTATAGCAAGGCGGACCCCCGCTTTGTAAAACGTCCAGCAATTTCTCTCGGTAGAGGCAGGCAGACGCTCGCTACAGGCGTTTGAGGAACTCAGAAGCACCTTGGGAGCCCGCAGCACTTGTAGGGTCTTGCCCCTTCCCTTCCCAGGCCACAGCAGGACTTAGCCCCAGGTCCATTTAATGTTTTACAGCGTCCTCTCCTGTCTGCGGCGGTACCGGACCTCGCCTGTCTCTCGGTTCCCACCCAAATGCGGAGCTCCCCTTGCTGGTGGCCGCCGGAACGGGAGCTGCCCGCCCGCTGCCCGCGGTGCTCCCGCCGGCCGGGCCCCTTGTCGTGACACAACCGTGCCCAGCTCAAGGTCGGAATTAGAAATCAGGGTGAGTAGATTATCCCCAGCCTCCCCAGAGCCTGAAAGCAGGCAGCAGCAGGGCTCCGGTGCGGGTTTCTGGCAGTGGGGCGAGAAGGGAGCTGCCGGGAGGATGGACTCACGGTGCACGTACTGCCGCGCTGCCTCGCAGGTGGATGGAGTCTCTCTGTCCCAGGCTTTGTAAGGACGGTACGGAAAGGTAGCAGACTACTGCTGTCAATAAAACAGACATCTTCCTCCTGGAGCAAGGTGCAGGCATAAGAGCTGTTTCATCTTAAACATAGTACAGTCAACATCCACAGCCATCAGGGAAAGAAATAACCTGGAAAAAATAAAACATTTATAGTACAAGACATACATAAATTACAGGCTAGAGATTACAACAGGGGCTTAACGAATGAAGGAATGCTGCTGCAGAGAGCAGGGACGTCTCACCTGCCAACCAGGGAGGCCTGGGAGTTATCACCGTCAGTGAGATCTGCTCACACAGCATCCGCATCGGGTTTGTTGCACCCCCAGTTACTGCACAACCTGCATACCCGCCCACAGATAAGTAAGGTGTGACAGGAGCTGTCACAGAGCAGAATGGGCATAGAGGATGGATGGGCCGCTTCTCCTTTTACTTCCAGTGTTTGCAATGCCCAGCACGTGGCTTGACTCTTTGCATTCAACATTAGAACCAGGTTTTGTTCCAAAATGAAAGGACGAATCTACTTCACATGTAACGCAACAGTACCAAATGAGACAGAGATGCATTTGCAAAATTAAAAAAAAAAACATTGCAGAGATCTTCAAACTAAAAACCTTCCTGTGGTACTGATCATGGCTGGGAAAAAAGTAATGTGGCCTGCAAGAAAAGTAATGTAGCAGATAGAAGTCTCTGGAAAGAGCAAGAGAGATAAATATAAGATCTGCTGTCATCCAGCATACTGTAATCAAAGGTAACTGTATTTTTAATCATTACTTTGTAGTTATTTGCTGTTCAGCAATACCAGAGGAGTAACTCACTACATAGACAGAGCTGTTCAGTATGGACAGCCCACCAAAGTGCTCTTTTTTAACACTTCAGACACTTCGGTCATTTCTCTTTCACTTGCTATCGCTCATGGCCTCATGGTGCGGGAGAACAGCAGCTTGGCTTAGACAGCACTTTTGTTTGGTTTGTTCTCAAGTGTATTGACGTCACTTTGCATTTTCAAAATGTTTCTTTACTTCAGCTGTGAGTGGGACATCCAAGTTGTGCAAGAAGCAAACGGACAATAAGGATAAAGCAGCTCAGCCTGCATGGAGTGAGCAAGCAGCAGCACCTCTGACTTCTCCACAGGCACATCTTCACGGGTCAGTGAGGCGCAGGGCCATATTCCCATGCTAGGAATGCCCTCGGAATGGCACCGCCAGGCCCGCGATGTGGCACCCGCCTTCCATGTGCTGGTATCAGCTGGAGTTGCACTGTTGAAGTAAACTCATGTTATTCACTGTAGTGTGGAAGATGTGCCTTGATTGCTGGAATTGGTAACAAGTTAGAGCATGTTCCTTCTTTCCTGACTGTCAGTATTGGTGATTCCCAGAATGTAGCTGTAGTCTGGCTTCCTTGGTTTATTTTATTTAATAATCTGACTACACTATTGTTTACATAACTGAATACCATAAAATAATATATTCTCCTGACCTTTGTTGCAAATGTATTAAGCTATTATTATTATTATTATATTACATTATATTTTATTTTGCTATTGTTATTATTTAACTACTTTGGTAATTGTTTCATTACTAGAGAAAGATAACAAAACATTTAGAATCATAGAATCATTAAGGTTGGAAAAGACCTCTAAGATCATCGAGTCCAACTGTCAACCCAACACCACCATGCCCACTAAACCATGTCTCTAAGCACCTCATCTACACATCTTTTAAATACTTCCAGGGGTGGTGACTCCACCACTTCCCTGGGCAGCCTGTTCCAATGTTTAACCACTCTTTCAGTAAAGAAATTTTTCCTAATGTCCAATCTAAACCTCCCCTGGCACA
>JAYKAV010003454.1:891425-927209 GCA_035582835.1 Phoebastria nigripes
TAGCTGGGCTTTTGCCTTTCTGATTTCCTCTCTGCATGACCTAATGAGATCCCTGTACTCTTCTTGAGTCGCCTGCCCCTTCTTCCACAAGTGGTAAACGCTCCTTTTTTTCCTGAGTCCTAGCAAGAGCTCCCGGTTCAGCCAGGCCGGTCGTCTTCCCCGCCCGTTCTTCTTACAGCACATGGGGACAGCCTGCTCCTGCACCTTTAAGACTTCCTTCTTGAACAACATCCAGCTTTCCTGGACCCCTTTGCCCTTCAGGACCGTCTCCCAAGGGACTCTCTCAACCAGTGTCCTGAACAGGCCAAAGTCCACCCTGTGGAAGTCCATGGTAGCAGTTTTGCTGGCCCCCCTCCTTACTTCACCAAGAATTTGAAAAGCATTAGACAAATTGCTAAATTTGACATATGGTTAGAGTAGGTAAATCATCTACTTGAAGACAGCRCTCAGCTTTGGTTTCTTTGAATGCTCTAGGTCCCACTGAGTTGTTTGGGGATTTTTTTATGAAGCATGAGCTTCATTAAAGTATGCAGTTTATTAAAGTATGCTTCTCCCAGTAAAATACATCCTCACAGAGGAGACACACTGATGAAGAGGTGTGACATTCTGGCCCTTTACTTTACTTCCGAATGGCCAGGATTTTGCTGGCTGCAGACTCTTCCTGGTAAATTGATATAATTCATTTTAGGCTGCTATTGCCAGCCTGGATTGCAATATGATCATTTCCATGGAAGGGAATCGTATTGTATGTATGTGGAAAATACCGATATACATGCAGAATAAGGTATTATTGAGAGTGAGAACTTCCCCAAAAGTATATAGAAAGCAGCAGTGGAGATCCTTACAACAGTGGAGCGTGAAAACACATGGAAGATGCAAAACGTGATGATGCTAGTGACCAATCAAGCCCAGGAAGGCAGAGCCTTCCCCAAACAAGCCACCGCAGAAGAGTTCCCGGGCAGATTGCCTGCCAGCCAAGAGAGGAGCCTGGTTACTCCTTTAACAGTGTATTTACTGCAATGAGACTACCCACGCATACAAAAGAGACACCAACCCAGAAGGATTAGCCCAAGTCTAGCATATATTCAAGACTGAGTTTACAAGCAGCCTTGGAAAACTTTCTCCTTTAGGAACCTCTGGCCTCTGAGGAAGCAGCAGGTAAGTCACTTTAAGGTAGATATTAAAGTTATTTAGGTGTCCAAAGATCAGAAGTTCATAGGTGGTTTGGAAGTGTGCAAGCTTCTAAATCCCATTGAAGGTAGACTCCGAAACTACTTATTGAATATCCTTTTACATTCCCGCCCGCAGCCTTTATGTATCGCTGGTTGTCTAGCCCACCTGTGCTTCAGTTTCACCATCTGTAAAGTGGAACTCGTGATGCTTTTATACCATCTAAAGAAGTTTAATGAGAGCTAATGAAGAAGAATGTTACAAATGAACCATGTATTTTTTTATAACTGGTTAATTATTTTTTCTGGAAACAGGAATGCTCTTCATGAATCAATATTACTGCCGTCTGTATTTCTTAAAGATGCCTGAAATCTAGCGAGTCTCTAAATTTCTCCCTACTTCTCAAAATAAAAGGTTGCACACCTTTTCCCATTAAGAAATGATTTAGAAAAAAATCTTGCAAAAGGTCAATGGGCAATAAGATAAACTCAGCTATGGTAATTTAGAGCATAGGCTGAAGTCCTCTGTGGTTAGTCAATTTATTAAGTATTGCTCATTATGTTGAATATCAAACCTGGCAGCTACTCATATCCAGACACTTCAGACACAGATCCCAGGTATGAAGGCTTATTCTGACAGGTCTTCCTACATATTTGTTATTCACATTTTAGCCTTTGATTGTTCTTTTATGCGTAATAATTTTTCATTATTTCAATTTTGGGTAAGCTAAAAAAATTATTTTAGAATAGGTCATTAAAATAAATATACTTACAAATCATTGAGTTAATGTTGTATCAAGCTTTGAAGGAAAAAATTAGGAAATCATTGTTATCGAATATTATTTATTTCATTGTTGGATAAAACACAACCTCTAATATAGATGAAGATTCCCCTTCCTGCTCTTATCAAGGCTAACTCTGCTAAATCACACGTCAGTTTTGCCTCTGACTCCAGCAGTAGAAGCATTGGACTCTAGGCAGATAAGAAACAAAGACTGAAAAAAGTGGTTCAGAACAGGCACGAGTTTCGTGTGCGGCACGAGGAACGACCCTGTTCCTGGATGACGAGAGGAAAGGTTGCCTCAGCTTCCGCAGCACAGTCGCTCTGCGACAGAAACGCATGTGCTCGGGGTCAGGCACCGCCCGCCACGACGCAGAAGACTTATCCCGCGCGGGCGGCCTGCAGCATCCCGCCAGCGCGCGAGAGAAACGCAGGAGATGTGACAGAAACCACCACGCTTCCCTAGGAATAAAAAATACTGCCGGCAGCACCAGCGACAGGGAAAACCGTGCACGCAGTCTTGGCTTGGCGGGTGCTTGGCAGCCGAGCGGAGGGGATGTTCCCCCAGAGCCACCCTCTCTCCCCCAGCCCTCCTCTCTCTGCCCCGGCCAGGGGAGCCCCTGCAGGGCACAGCCCGGCTGCTGCGCCTCCCCGTCACTCGGTTAAGTTCATTTCCCTCAATAAAGTCCGAAATAGGGGTAACGTCCCGCTGTCTTCACAACCTGTGTGAGAATTGGGTATATCCCAGACCTCTGGCCGCCTGCTACACCCACCGGCATTGGCCAAGGCGGGTAAAAATGATTCCATGATGGGAGGACACACAGACGACAAACCAGCACAAGCCCTTTTACGTGGGAAGCCAGGCCAGGTACGCAGCCTCGCTTATCGTCCCCGAACCCGAGACAGATGAGTCATTGGCTTGTCAAAAACAGCCATCCAGATAGACCCGCTCCATCCCCTGCTGCGAGGTACCGCCTCCCGGGTACGCGCGACAGCGTAATAAAATAATGTTTTTACGTTTTATTGGGCTGGTTGCCGGCCCCCCCGGACCACCATGCTGTCTGGGATATTCAAAGACAACAGGGAACAGGATTCAGTTTTCTGTCAGAAAACGGGAACAGCGGAGGTCTGTGACGCTTTATGAGGCAATTGTAACTGTAATTAAAAGGAGGTCCTTGGAAAGGCGGTACAGCCGCTTGGGAACGCTAGTTGTGCGGCCGGTGTGCGGCGACGGGTGTTTTGCGGCCGGTGTGCGGGCGGGACGCGCGGTTCCCCGGGACCCTGGGGCTGGCGGGGCTGGGCCCGGGGAGATGGGGTAACACCCTGCGGGGCGAGGAAATGAGGAGGCGAGGAGGCGAGGAGATGAGGCCCGGCCCGGCCCCGCCCGTCGCCGCGAGCCGGGCGAGCAGGAAACTCCCGCCGTTGCCTTATAAGGGCAGACGCGGCGCTCCCTCCGCCCCCCGCCTCTGGAATGCGGTGACCGCACCGCCGCTGCACCAACGCTCCGCTCCGCCGGGGGGGACGACGACGGGACAGAGGCCGAGCCCGTGACCTTGACCTCATCCTCCTGMGGAGGGGAGAGACCCCTGAGAGGAAGCGCGAAACACACAATCACCGCCGGGACACACTCTTGCACGGTTTGCGCGGTCTCGCCGCTGAAGCTACGAGCCTCGTCGCCACCCCTTCCCCCCGCCTCTCCGCGCGGATGGTCTCGCCCACGCCTGCCTTCCTCTGCGCCGGCGGGGCGGTGGCCGCTCGCTCTCCGGAAGTGCTGTTGCCGCCGCAGCCGCTCCCCGCCGCGCTCGGACGAGGACCCTCTCCCGYAGCCGCCAGGTGAGGCGCGGCCGCCGTCAGCGCTGAGGGGTGGGGGGCGGCTCAGCCACCGCCCGCGGGGTCTGGAGCCGGGGGAGGTGAGGGGTGCGGCGGGCCGGGGCCGCCTGAGGAGCCGGGCCGGCGCCAGGCCGGGGGTCGCTTGCGGCACCACCCGCCTCGGGAGCAGCTTGCCTCGGCCCTCGCCTCGCCGCTGCCGGGCCCGGCTGGAGCCGCGTGTGGCGCGGGCCCTGCGGCTCTCCCTCAGCGGGGCGCTGGCCGCAGCCCGCACCCCTCAGTGGGGAGCCGCCCTGCGCGGCCGGGGCTGGAGCGGGGGACACCGCCTTGGTGGTGGCCGGCGGCCCGCCCTGCGAGCCGGGCGGTGGGCCGTCACCGCGGGCACAGGCGGCAGCGCCCGTTGGCACGAGCCCTCTGTCGGGAGGGATCAGCCGCCTTCCGGCCGCATCGGCCCTCTCCAGCCGTTTCCTCGCCATTGTTAGAGCAGGGGAAGGGCCAGTCCGAAGCTCCTGCGGTTGGAAGAGGTTGAGGTAGCAGGAGAGGTCGTGAGTCTGTCCTTCCCTGCTTACGTTTTGAAATAATTATGGCCGCAGCAAAGCTATTAGCGACGGTTCGCAGTGGTTTCTACTCTCTAACTTGCAGACAGGGGCTTTGTTGAGTCACAAAAACTAGATTTTGAGGCAGGTTTGACTCCTGCACAAGGGCCTAGGAAAACTTATTGATGAGGAGTGTATTAAGATGGCTTTCAAGACTAGGTGAGATTGCATAGGGTATTTTTTTTTTTTTTCCGAAGCGTAATCTGCTCTTTATTGAGCTTTGCCACAGATCTGCTGGAGTGCCTTGGTCTTATCCTCTCTTCCTGCTACCACCCAGACTGCGATGGATACATCATTACTGATGCTGTAATTGATTACATGGACAGAACTTGGGATTTAGCTTTGAGGCTGACTTTTGAATTTGATGATTTAAGAGAAGGTGGCTATTATATCTTAGTTTAATAAAGTTCCCAAATAATTGGCAGTGTTAAAATAAAATATTCAGTACTGAATTTTATGTAGAGACTTTCTTTGTGTTTGTTGTGATGTGGGTTTTTTGGTGGTTTTTTTTTTTTTATTTTGAGTGATAGACATTCACAGTCATTATAAAACCACTGTTGAAACACGAGGCTGTTTTCTGAAGCATAACTTTTGGTCACTGCCTCTAAACAGATCAAACTTGCACTGCTGTTAGTGGGTTGTAAAATTTCTTATCTTATTGTCTGGCTCAAGCTCTTTAGTTGCTCAGTTTTGTCTTCTTCTAGGGTTTATCTTTTTCCCAGATATAAGGAGCATAAGATGACTTTCTGTGCTTCTGTACTTTGATATCCATTGCTATTGYTTGACTAAACAAATGAATATACATGTACAAGCAGCACAGTGCTGTTACCACCTCTAGTCCAGTGGGTGCAATTTATTCATTTTTTTAATATGTGAAAATCTTCCTAAATAAAAGTTATGTTTTTGGAAATATCTTATGGTAAGTCTTACAGGCAAGATCTTACTTTAGAAGTTTCTTGAACAGTTTCCAAAACAAGGCCCAGACCATTTGGTGCATCATATTATTAAACAACAGACTAAACCTGCCTGTCATGACTTGTACTATCTAATGTGAAGTATTTCCACTTTTTATCTACTGAAATTCTTCTATTTTCAGCCTATACTTACCCTATTTAGATTATAAAAGCATTATTTTTTTTTAATAAATGACCTGGTGGATTTATCAGATGGAATCCTATTTTCTCTAAAATYAGTGGGTCCAGTGCTTGACTCAAATGAGGTTAGTTCTTGCTCATTACACCATTCACTGTTATACACAGAGAGATAGTAAAAAGTGTAAACACTTTGAACTTTTTCATCATAAATTGATCTCTTTGGCTAACTGGGGGATTGATGTCCTTGTTTTCCTGAACACGCTCCAATTTATCATCCTCTTTCTAATAGAGTTTTCCTGAGTTGAGTGCAGTATTTCATGGAATCATAGAATCATTTAGGTTGGAAAAGACCTTTAAGATCATCAAGTCCAACCGTTAACCTAACACTGCCAAGTCCACCACTAAACCATGTCCCCAGGTGCCACATCTACGTGTCTTTTAAATACCTCCAGGGATGGTGACTCCACCACTTCCCCGGGCAGCCTGTTCCAGTGCTTGACAACCCTTTTGGTAAAGAAATTTTTCCTAATGTCCAATCTAAACCTCCCCTGGTGCAACTTGAGGCCGTTTCCTCTYGTCCTATCGCTTGTTACTTGGGAGAAGAGACCGACCCCCCACCTCGCTACAACCTCCTTTCAGGTAGTTGTAGGGAGCGATAAGGTCTCCCCTCAGCCTCCTCCTCTCCAGGCTAACCCTGGAGCCTCCTCCAGGAACCCCAGTTCCCTCAGCCGCTCCTCATAAGACTTGTGCTCTACACCCTTCACCAGCTTCGTTGCCCTTCTTTGGACACGCTCCAGCACCTCAATGTCTTTCTTGTAGTGAGGGGCCCAAAACKGAACACMGTATTCRAGGTGCGGCCTCACCAGTGCCGAGTACAGGGGCACGATCACTTCCCTAGTCCTGCTGGCCACACTATTTCTGATACAGGCCAGGAAGCTATTGGCATTCTTGGCCACCTGGGCACACTGCCGGCTCATTCTCAGCTGGCTGTCGACCAGCACCCCCAGGTCCTTTTCTGCCAGGCAGCTTTCTAGCCACTCTTCCCCCAGCCTGTAGCRTTGCATGGGGTTGTTGTGGCCAAAGTGCAGGACCCGGCACTTGGCCTTGTTGAACCTCATGCAGTTGGCCTTGGCCCATCGATCCAGCCTGTCCAGATCCCTCTGGAGAGCCTTCCTACCCTCAAGCACATCAACACTCCYGCCCAACTTGGTGTCGTCTGCAAACTTACTGAGGTGCACTCGATCCCCTCATGCAGATCATTGATAAAGGTATTAAACAGAACTGGCCCCAATACTGAGCCCTGGGGAACACCGCTTGTGACCGGCCGCCAACTGGATTTAACTCCATTCACCACAACTCCTTGGGCCTGGCCGTCCAGCCAGGTTTTTTTACTATTTCAGGCATAGCTGCACCAACCTTGGGCTGAAAGGCACTACAGTCTTGTGAGACTTAATGTTTCTCTGTATGCAGGCTGACAGGTCTCTTCAAGTGAAAGTTGTGCCTTCTTGTATCCTGTATGGCTGCCTCCCAAGCCTGGTTGAGAGAAACTTAGAAAATAGTAATGCAAGCATTGGCAAATTTTTCATCTTCTCTAGTATATTCTGATATGGCAATCTTCTGAACAGAATTAGGAAGAATTCTAACTGCTTTCTTCCCACCATGTGTAGCTACAGTCAGCAGTAGTCTGCTTTTGTTATCTCCTCTCGATTAGGATTGAATTATACCCAAGAGAATTGCAGGTAGTGGCTTGCTGGGAGCACTGCCTTGCAGCACATGCAAAGTAAACTTTTTAGTTTACTTTGAATGGGCCATATCCTGAAAACTATGAATTATCTCAGAGAACAGTTATTAACAGATATTGTTTGACTTTATTCTGGGTAGTGGAACTTTTAATCAATAATTCAGAGTTTAACAGTAACTTGTATGAGTGTTTTTACAGAGGTAAGAAGAAGACTGAAGTTATGCACAACCCTTGACTGCAGCTTGAAAGCAAATTACCTTTATTGTCAGCTGTCTTCATAAATATCTAGATGTTAGGAGTTCATCTTTATTTGTTGTAAAGATCTGTTGTTAARTGTTGTTGGAGGCCAAACATCTCGGATAGCTTGTGGTTAGTGAATGCAATGAAGAGAACTTCAGTGTTGTTGAATGATGCGCAGTTGCATTTCATAGGCTATTTTTAGTTCAGGACATAATGGTTTTTTTTATACGTCAGAAGAACGTTGTATATGCACGTAGGATTTAAAAGTGTGGAATCAGCAGGGGAAATCAGTACCGCTCTTTGTAGACAGACAGAGARGGACGTAACCATGGAATATCCTTTTATGATCCAGATGCTTGGTACAGCATGTCATGTATCTGATACAAAGCAAGGTAAAATGTCTTTCCTTTAATTAAAAACAAAAACTAACTGCTTTTTGCCTGAATATTGGATTGATTGACCATGTAAGGGAGTTACTTTCCTTAATTTTACTCCCTTTTTTTTAAGGATGAATCCAAGTTAGTGACTTTACTCTTGCTTTTCAGGAGTCTAACAGAAAATATATTAACTTTGAGCAAACTATCTGAGAAACTGTTAGAACTGTGCTGTGACTCCAATTAGAATTGCATTTCTGACCAGATAATTTTTTTTAAAGTTATAAAATTAATACTTAGTGTAAATTTCAAAATGTTGGCATTCTTGTGACTACAGGTGAAGCTTAAATTTGTCCTCTTGCAGGACGCTTGCTGCAGGTGCTTCCTGTAAAATTCAAAATCAAGGGTAGAAGGAATCTGGTTTGCATAACATTTGGTTTGGGTATAATAAAGGATTATAGCAGCATGGATGGCTTGCATTAGATAAATCTAAAGCATAGAAGTATACAAGACTTTTAGAAACAAGGTTAAACAGGGTCTACCTTACTTTGATCCAATAGCAATGTTGAGGTCTTTGCGTTTGCATTTCAGTGAATGACTCRGCTTTTTGTGTTTGTACCATCAACCATAGTTGAACACTAAATGTATCTTTCCAGCTAAAAAGAAGCAGTTAACTTGAAAGCCTCACTTCTACCCTGATTGTATTAGTGTTATAACATGTAAACTACCACGTTTATTTCTTCATTTGACAGCTCAAGGGAAACAATGAAATTAGTGTATTTGTGATACATGAAACTATATAAAGATTCTATGAGAATATATAAATGTTTTAAAAGGTTGATAATTTAAAAGAAACAATCTTCCGATTTTTAGAACTATTATGTCATTAATTCATTTTAAAAAAGAGTATGCTTGCATTTGCATATGTATTGTGTAATAGTTCCACTGTGTAAGAGAATCACAATGTAGTGCTTTTGAACCACATCAGTGTCCTTTTTCTAACACACACAATCCTCTAGTTGACTTTGATGAAAGCACTCTAGTAGCAGTTGTTTGGCAGATCTCTCTCCCAGCCCCAGCACCATCCAACAATCTTCACAAAAACATTAGGCTCTTGTTGGGGTCATTCTGTGTCCTGAGACCTACTGCTCTTTTAACAGCAGCTATTCTAACAAAATGCTATTCAGAGCCTAAAATACTTCCACCCCACCCCACCCCCCAAATGTTAGTTTAGCATTCTGCTTGATTTATTTAACTACTACATATTATACTAGGTTAGCAGCCCATATCCTTATATGTGGTAGGTCAACAGTGCATCCTAAACTGCTAAGTATGTAGTCATCTTAATTTGTGGAAGATGCAGATAGAGTATTGAATCAGCCATACAAGCACTGTGTGAGTTTCATTTTAAGAACTACGATTTGATTTGTTTTTTAATGTAGCCTGCTATTGGCCTACAGTGCCAGTCCCTGAATCCTGAAGGACATTATGCTTAATAGCAAGTGAAGTCCAAATGCAAGAAAATAGAGCAGGAGATATTAAAATAAATGTGTATTTTGGGGTATTTGCTTATAACATGGAATTTGATACTCCTTTATCCATCTCTCCCCTAAGGACTTTTAATCTGATTTAATAGGCTAAATCTTGGATATGTTTCTGTCTCCCTAGAACCAACAGCCAACATGTCTAGCAAAAGGGCAAAGACGAAGACCACCAAGAAGCGCCCTCAGCGTGCCACTTCCAATGTATTTGCAATGTTTGATCAGTCGCAGATTCAAGAATTCAAGGAGGCCTTCAACATGATCGACCAGAACAGGGATGGCTTCATTGACAAAGAGGACTTGCACGATATGCTCGCCTCCCTTGGTAATGTCACTTTCCTGTTTATGGTTGCCAAGCAAATTTGTGCTGTTATAATTAAAATATTGAGTTTGGGATMGTTCACGAGAGGTGTCTCAGTTTGTATTACGCTATTCAGATTACTACTTCTTTTAGTTTGAAAGCTAAAACCAAGATGGATCCCTTTATTTGTAGGAAAGAATCCAACGGATGAATACCTAGATGCCATGATGAATGAGGCTCCAGGCCCCATAAACTTCACAATGTTCCTCACAATGTTTGGTGAGAAGTTAAATGGCACAGACCCAGAAGATGTGATCAGGAATGCTTTTGCTTGCTTTGATGAAGAAGCAACAGGTAAGTGAGTAAAATAACAGTGTACATGTATTATTTCTACTTACTTTTGTAACAATAAATACCTGTATTTGTAGAAGTCGTGATGCATTTTTTAACTCTGAAAATTCTGATTTCTGCAAACTAAAAATCATGCCATGTATCCTCAGCAGCTGAAATTACCTTTTCAAACACTGTAAAACTTAAAATCCCAAACTTCTGGTGCTTTGGTGCTGTTGTTCAAGATAGGAGAAAGGGAAAAAAAGATGTTGATTGGGAAGCAGGGTCTTAAATTTTTCTGAACTTAAAATTCAGCTTCGGGGCAACTTTTGTAAGGGGAATCCTTGTCTTCAAAGCTGTTGTAGTTTTATGAAGAACTTGTTTCCTGTCAGCAACTTGTATCCACCTTCCCTCTGTTAAGCTGCACTTAAAGGAGAAGAAAATTTATACAAGAAAAACCTTGCATGACTCACAAGAGTGCTGACAGAAGGAATCACAAGTTGTGTAAGGCTGCTTGTTTAATAAACAATGCCAAAAATGTATTCTTTGCAACCAGTCTAGTAAATCTGAGTTTTGTCACTGATTTAAGATCAATTTAAAGTCTTTGAAATATTTTAAACTTCCCTGTGTTTCATGCACTTGTTGAACATTGGTGGTCAAGTTCCATCATTATTTTTTTTTTAATGGTTTTCATCAGGAATGTTCAAGACAAACAGATCCCATTTGTGTAAAATATACAGTGGTTAGAAGGCTCTCAGTACTACCAGGAGCATAGCCCTGCTGTTGGGAAGAAGGTCCAATATGTATACTGACAGATTTGTATATTCTTTGAAACAACACAGGCAAATCATAAAATGGCCTTTACTTGAAGTAGTGAGACCATGCAGATTAACTAAGAGGCTTGACTTGATTGAATGCTTGCAATGATTTGGCAATTATAGTAATAGGCTTTAATGGCTTTGTTTTCATTTGGCAACAAAGGCTGTAGGTCTCTTTAACTGAAACAAAGAATTCAAAGAAAGAAATTACCATCCATCTATCAGCAGATAAATGTAAAAACTCCTTTTTCTTATGTCCTCTTACATCGTGTTCTAGGGTTCATCCAGGAAGACTACCTGCGAGAGCTGCTGACGACAATGGGAGACAGGTTCACAGATGAAGAGGTAGATGAGCTGTACAGAGAGGCACCCATTGACAAAAAGGGGAATTTCAACTACATTGAATTCACGCGCATCCTGAAACACGGAGCAAAAGACAAGGATGACTGAGCTAAATCCCTGGATACCTGCAGATTATCTCTGCTTTACACTTACGTCTATTTTTGAGGGTTTCTTTCTCATAGAACTTGTTGCATGCATTTAGCTTTATGGCTTTTGCCTTTCTCAATGTATTTATCTATTCCAGGCCATGTAGGCACATTTGCACCTGTGTAATCAGACTGGAAGTGGGGAAAATATTGTGAGGAAAAGGAGATGGGGACAAAGATCTGTGGACTTGATAGTCCAGGAAAATAATCTCAATGTTTCTGGTTTAGCTGGATTTTTACATTTTTGTAATAAATGCCATTTTGAAATAAAGATTGCTATATAGATAAAATACCTCCAATTCTTTTGTGAAGAATGACATTTCTATTATGCATTTACAAATGCAGGTGTGTTAATTGTATTTTACTTGAAGTTGCAAATCAAGCTGGAAAACTCATTTTCATAATGTTTTGTGCAGTGTCACACAGTTCTGAAATGCTCCTAGCAGTCTGTGCTGGTGTCTTCAAAAATGCAGCTGTACAAAGCTCTTATCTCAGGTTTTTGAAGTGGTGTCTGACTGGTATAAGTAGTTAGCCAAATAAATGGTTAGGGAAGATTGCTAGCCGTTAGGCAATTTTAACAGAGAACACTTATGATGCCCAGCTTTTATTTCCTTTTAATATTGGTAGTTTTTTAGCAATATTTTCATGCCAAAGTTTGCATTCCTGTTTGCTAAGTTTTTATGCTGGCAGTAAGTGGGAATTAGGTATGTTTTTTCCCTTCTGCTGAAGGAAGCTTGTGCAAAGTAATCAGTCTCTGAGCTACAGTGTCTGTGCTGGCACTAATTAACAGTAATACATGGCCAGAAAACCTACATAAAGCTTTCTTGTTCTGCATCTTTTAATTTGCATGTGAGAATGTGAGCAAAGTAGTTCTGAGATTAACTTGGTAAAACCCTATACATGCTAAAGTCCCTCTCACTTTTTACAAATCATACATTTTGTCAGCTACATTGATAAGATGGCTTTTAAGCAAGCAAGACTCATTTATTCAAAAACAGCTGTGCTGATGCTGTTGTCTCAAATACCAAGGAAAGAGGAAGGTTGCTCTCTTAGTTCTTTGCATGACTATGTCATTCCATGTGTCTCATTCTCTTTGCTACTGCAAGCTGAAAAGCGTAAGGGGAATTTATCTTGCCTACATACTTATCAATTAAAGTGATGACYTCTTTTCCAGAAACCATGCCCTGAGCTATTTCACATGACTTAAAAGACCTCGAGGAATAGGGATTTTACTTCAGCTAAAGGGCTTGTAAAAGCTGGGACAGCATATACTGTAAGGAGGGTTTGTCTCATGTTCCATGTGGTAGCACAAAGGCTTGGTTACTTAATCTTGCTTGTGTTCCCAGTATGGCAGTTCTTGAAGATATTCTGGCTTTAGCTTTGTAAATAAGTTAACTTGACAAAGTATACTCAGTAGGCATACTTTGGTTTTTTGGGGGTTTTTTTTGTTTGTGGTTTTTTTTTTTATTATTATTCCTGGGTGGTTTATTCTACTTCTGGGCTTAAATAAAATGAGTTTTCAGCCATTCTTTTCCCAATTTTGTGTTTTATCTGCTAACTGGAACTTAGCCTCAATTTTTCTTTTCCTCCTACCCTATGTTCTTTGCTGTACTACTTCAGACTGCCACACCTGCTCCTTTTCTCAAAAGTTTGTTTTTAAACTATCTCAGTGCTCTTCAGTATGGTTGCTGAGATATTTCTCCATGGGATGCCTGCAAGGTTCTAGCAACAGCTGATTTTTTTTGGAAGGTAGTTTACAAGTATGCATGGAAGTTTTCACCTACAATGCCCATGTGACAGTCAACAGTGTAGAGATCTAGGAAACACTGTCTTGTTGAAATGTTGCTATGTAACATTAAGCTGAAGAACAGTTACACTGTTGCTTCTTTAGACTGATCTTGTCACATCTGTGCAATTCAATATTGTRTGCATGCATGCAAGCAGCCTGCACTAAGGATAGATGTTAGGCTATCTTGATTATTTTTTTCCCTTTGAATGTCTAAATGGTGTAAGATTCAGAGGATCAGTTTTCTTCTGTTATGAACACTGGGTCCCCAAACCATTCTTCTCCTGATCCTGTCTTCTCAGGAAATTTTAGGTGCCAGTATGTTAGTTACACTGAGTAATCGGCAGACAAGCTAGCTGGATTTTTCTTGCTGGAAATAAGTTTTGAAGTAGTGATTTTTAAATCATAAATACGAGTTATATAAAAGAGAATCTGGTATCCTCCTTGAGAGGAAAGTGTTCACTTCAAACCCTTCTGTACTGCTGCTCTCAATTTTTGAACACCCAGCTGAAATGTGGGACGTAGCTGCTTTGTCCCTTGTTGCACTGTGTGGGCACTACATTCTTGGTTGCTTTCTCTAGTTAGGGGGTGGGGATGGGGAACTGTATTAATGTAAAGATACCTTCTCAGGAAGACRTGTTATTGAGAAAGAATTTCCAAGGATGTTTGAGTATAACTAATGATGACCTTCCAAGTTCAGGTTTCCCTAGTATCTGTATTGTAATGTAGGAGACCAGTTAACCTGCAAGTGGGCACAAACCCCTTAACTGCCAGAAGGCTACGAGACCTACAGACCCAGCCAAGAGACCATATAAGAGCATCAGCTGTGTTTTGTAGCTAGGCAGCAAGGAATGTCCAGACAGCTGAGGTTGCGTGCTGAGGGCTGTAGGGATGTGTCATCAATAATCCACTTCCAAAAATAAAAATAACTTCGGTCACTGAAACAGCTTAAGATTCTGATGACTTAGACTTAGCATTTCACAGTCAAAAGCTTGGAACCTAATCTCTTCTCCCTTGGGGTTCATACATAATGGTCTCAAGCTCCACGCCAGACTAAGCTTATGATGAAAAACTATTTTCATAGGCTGATGCACACATTTAATAGTCTTACATCTACAGTGATATATAATGCCCTGCAAAGCACTATTGAAAAGCTGTGATTTATTTTACACGACCCATTTACCCTGTTCTAAGGCCACATCCGCAAAGGTCGAACTGAAGCCAAAGAGCTATTGCAGCTGCATGAGAAACCTCCAAAGAGGACTACATTTGTGTGAAGTGCTGCCAGTATATGCTTGCCTGCTGCTTTTCCCCCCCACCCCTCCTCTGACTGTTGCTGGAGATACTGGTAATATGCAATATTTTAACCGCTCAGGATACCCTTGTTTCTGCTCTTTACGCTGCATTTAAGCAAATAAAACCATCTTTAATCACAGAGTGATCCAATGACTCAAGCATTTCACAACATGAAGTCAGCTTAATATACTAGCTCAGCAACAAACTGATGTCACAGAGGTGTTCGTACACTCTGAAGTAAGGATTCGTTTCACCACTGACCTCAGAACTATCTTTAGATCGCTTGTTTCTAGGATCACTATCATCTGTTGAGGACCAAAATGTAACAGAGGGGCCCCATCCTGGCACAGGACATCAGTCACAGTATGCCTTTGTGTCCTGCCCAGTGCATTTGTGCCAAAAGCTGGAAAATATCTGAAATCTTGTCATCACATGTTTCTCCTGGCCATGGTGTTTTCTTGTCTGCAGTGTTACTAACCTATTAATTGGTATGTTCCTAGGGAGTTTCAAATGGCAACAAATAGCTCTTTTACCATACTGAAGGCATTCAGACAATGTAAGTCCAAATAGCAGGTGAGTAACAATCAAAGTAGAGTCAGGAACATTTTAGATATCAGCAGTTAATCTGCCATTGGTATTGCCTATGTACCCATGCTCCTATTTTGGCTTGCTTACTTAATTTTTCCAACTCTACTGTCATTTTTAGATAACCTCCTCCTTTGGAAAAATGATTTAGGACGACAGTAACTCAGAAACAGTAGCCAGGAACAATATAAAGGCAAAAAGAAATCAGTAAATGCCTCTCAAAATGCAGCTTAAAAATAAGCTATCATGTTGAAAAGCAATACTGGGGGAAAAAACCAAATTCCACACAGCTCATTTTTGTTGTGCTCTGAGCAGCAACTCCATAGAGATCACTGTTCTCCCAAACTTTTGATATATTAGATAGAAAACTTTTCATCTTCCAAAAAAAAAAAAAAAAAAAAAAAAAAAAAATATATATATAAAAAAAAAAAAAAAAAAAAAAAAAAGAAAAAAAAAGTGGCAGCACATGGCTGCTCTTCCTATATTCCTCTGCAGCCCGTGGGCCTGTACACACATCGCTCCCTGGGACAACCCATTTTGGGTAGGAGCGAGCTCAGTCGCCGCGGGCAGACAAAGCAGGCAGGCTGCTGGGGTAGCACACCCTTTGGGAATCCCTGCGCTAGACCTTGAAAAAAATAGCTTGTATTGCAAATTTCAACAATACAGAAAAAAATACTGCCAAGGAATGTTTTCAGACCAAATGTGTGATATTCCCTAGAGAACAGATCATACATCACAGACGTTGCATCACAGGGCTTAAGGGGTCACGCAGTTTGTATGAATGTAATAAATCTAAGGGGAGATGTTTACATGTTTCTCGGAAGCATGTAATGAACAGGAGAGCAGGAAATCAAACTGCCTCCTGGAAAATCCCAACCGCTTGCTGCATGCAGACTCCTCTGCCACGCAGCCGTGACTTGGTCCCTTAGTAAACCAGCCTTGCACTTTGATAAAGCTCGAAAGCCAGTTACAAATACTACAGGATTATGCAGGTCAAGACTAACTTCAATACGCGTGCCTAAAGGAGCAGATGGTATGTGACAGCAGCATTCATTTTAGCATTCTTGTAAGCTGTCACTGCTCACTTTTGCAAGCTTTATTTAATCCTTAATTTGTAATTTCCTCACTTTGACTATTTTAGGGTATGAGTGAGTACAACCTCATTAAATACTGAACTACATTTTGTTTTGGTTTTTCCCTTATGCATGCTGTGGGCATAGCTCCTTGGGAGTTAAGAGACAGCATTTCACAACAATTTCCAGCCTCTGTCTGGCATATTCAAGTGAGTGGGTATAAAATGAGGCCTGCGAGCCCTGTCTTAATGTTTGCTAAAATAGAGTTGGCGTCAGACATGAGTAACTTGAGCCTTGACTTAGCATTGTATCTAACAGATACCGGGGTTTTTTTTCCTCTATCAAATTCTTCTTCCTTAGTTGTGAGCTAACCATCTCTAACRCAATAGGTTTTATACTGGCAACATACTACCACCCCACAAGAAGCATGTTGATTTTGAAATAGCTCCACCAGCCAAGCAAACTTGCATAGGCATCAGCTAATAAGAAAACTGGTAACAGCTTACTTTTTATGTCAAACACCTGACTAAATACACTCCTCCTTGTTTTCTGGGTGTGTTTTAAAATACCATTTAAGGCCTTCGGCCAAGCATTGAGCACATTTCATTTTCTTCCTTATTTGTACACACACATTGTCAGATAGATACAAACACTAATTTAACATGCGAGGAGAGGACACACATGTATGTCCTTATGTTTAGCAGAATTAATTACATATGTTTGAAAGACTGGAGGCCTCACTCTCTTCTTACTAAGAATACCTTATCAACACTTACTTTTGCATTTCACTTATAAACATTGTGGAATCGCGGTGTCTGGCAATATTTCTGTTTCAAACTAAACTAGTGCAAAAAGGGGAGAAAAACCCACAAAGATTTGGCTAAAATTATTGCAACTTACCAGCTGGGATAAAAAGCAAGTGATGGACATACAGCACAAGTGGCAGTACAGTGACTTCTTTATCATAGAGAAGAGGTAGCAAGGGACAAAAACCTAGCAGAAATCAACAGCCCGAGATGTACTTTTCAGCATTTTCTTTCTTTTTTTTTTAAATTTGTGTTCTTATATATAAAGGACTTTGGACTTGGGAATGCAAGGAGCACCTTGTCTGCTGAGTCCAGTCCCTCGATACTCCTTCAAATATGTTTCAGTGCCCATTCATACAATGATCGAGCTGCAGATTTAAATAATTATATTGGGACCTTTCGTTTTCTCCTGTTTTAGAACACTTCAGAGACTGACTTTATTTTATTTATGTTCCATTACATTTCTCTGCTTTGTCCTTGGCCCTGGCATATCRTTGTCATACGATGCTCTAGAGAACTTACGTTCTCGCCTTTTCCTCAGCCACGCAGCCTGGAAGTTACCAGAAAGTCAAAACAGAGCTATTTCTCATTTTCACTATGGAGAAAGAATATATCTTTCTACATTCTCTGAGAGCCTTTATTTTTCATGCTTCAGCATCTACACTGTGGCAGGGACCACCTGGGAAAGCAGTAACTTACCATTTTTATTCATGAAGTCTTTGAATGAAAACAGGGAATACCCCGCAGCAGTTAGAAGTCTTGCTCTGAGGCCCTCCAAGAGACCCAAGCGAAGACATGCATTCAGAATCCCTTCTTTCACCCACAACTTCTCAAACATTCTCCCTTTGGATCACAGCGCTGGAGCTATTTTTGGAGAAATTCCAGAACAACTCTGGGACACTCCCGGCATCACAAAAAGAATGACTGTCACTCTGACTGATGCAGCACTGCACTTGGGATAGCCTGACAGAGACAACACATGCCAGCTGGAATCAGGGAAGAAGGGATGGAAAGGCAGAGGGATGAGCCAAAATAGTAGGTGAAGCAATTGACAGTCTAAATGCTTTTGTTAAATGACTGTTTTGACCTAGAAATGACTTAGAAGACAATTTGGAAATATTTGATTGTGCTGTCAATACTTAACCTCTGTAAGTAGCATTTGCTACTGTTGTTAACAGTGGTAATACACTCAGAAAAATATCTTAACTGCCAAAACCATCCAACTTTCACACATTTTTAATTCTTAATTCAATGTGAAAAATCACAAATATGCTTTTTCAGGTAGTCTCCTTTTTTTATACTCTTTTGTTTGTTTCCTATGCATATCCTCAGTCTTACTTCTATGATGACCAAGGGTATGGAATAGCTTCTGTACAAGAAAAACTGCCTAAGCGGGACTTTTTGCTACAGTTGATGGAACATGCAAGAGCTCTGTAGAAGCAAAAGTAACACAAAAGAGGTGGACACACAATTCAGCCTCAGCATTTCTTCCAATACAAAGTCTAGAGCATCAAATAAAAATAGAAATAGGTAGGTTCAAAATTAATAAGGTGAAGTTCTTCATGTGACAAATAGCAACCTTGCAAAGGAATCCAAAAACACCTGCAAAGGATATTGTGGATGCGAAATTTACATCAATTCAAGGAATACATATTAGGCAAGCTCACGAAAGAAGTTCTTCATGGGTTACTAAATACCACATCTGGCTCAGGGCGGCTTACCCCTCCATCAGCTAAAAGTAGTAGAGGTTGGGAGAGGATTCTGGGAAGATATCATAGGCTTCCCTGATTCTTATTCTTCCCTCAGTACGTGCAGATGGCCACTGCTGCTGCTCTCCCCTTAAGAATAGGCTAAAAGCACTCGGTGCTCTCTCTGATCCAAAAAGAAGAGGAAGCATAGAGAAAGATTTTCAAAAAACCTGATGATTCCAAGTTTCAGAAAAACCAAACCAAAACAAAACCCCCAAAACAAAACAATAAAACCCTCCAGGGACCTGGCAGGGGAGACCTCACAGGATCTATTACTTGTTAAAGGCATCCAAGGAACCAGTAGACACATCCCAGTGGTGCTCCACCTAGAAATGCAGGAAGCAGAAAGAGGACACAGCTGCTGGGCTTCCCCCTCCCCACTTTGTGGGCCAGTTTTGACTYGCTGAAAAATCAGGGTGAGACTTGGACTATCTCATTTAACCCCAGCTTCATGGTTCTCACCTTCTTAGGAGGCAGCAAGATCTGAATGTTAAGCAAAACTCCAGCCTGAGCAATCCTGACAGGCTTGCTCTGCTCCTCGCTGTTGTGTGTGGCCAAATGCAGCCGCTGGGGATGATCCTGGTATTTTTTCTGGCCTTGCAGCGAGCAAGCGGTACACCATGACCACAAACAAGTAGACCACTCCCCTGGCTCCCACTCATTCAGTGCAGTTGCTTTTGTGGAGCAGACAGTGCAGACACAGTCCATGGGAACGGCAGCTCACCAAAGCATGGCCAAGACTTTGCTCCCTTCTTTCCACATCCAGAATACACATCTCTTTACAGCTAGGGCACACTGGACTAGGCAGACTTTTACTGTGAGCCAGTGCAGCTGTTCCTCTAACATTAATTAGATTCATAAAGAAACATCACATGACAAAGACTGATTCTGCTTCATTAAGCAACCAAGTTAATCACAGATATTTGCACTGTCATCATAACTCAGCAGAGGTGGGGAAATGGAGAGAATTAAATGAAAGGAGGGAAAAGGTTTACTGTAAATTGCTTGCTGTCTATAACAGCCTTAGAACTTAAGTATGAAACAGATAACTTTGAAGGCTTTTAGACAATCCAAAGAAAACAAGCCTAGGAAACCATTTCAACAGCACCAAAGTATTTGAGTATTTTAGATGGAAAGGATAGGAAAATTTTATATATTTTGCTTAAAAGAGTTTTTTCTTAAGCAAGACTGACATAAATGAGAAAGAAGATGGGAGTAATGAGGAAAAAGTAGTAGAAAGAAGAAAACTGAAGGAGTTAAGAACTCAACATTTAAAAAAAAAATCATGTTTTCAGAATGGATAAATTAATTCCTATTCTGTATGGTTTATGCAGGAAATTATGCGGTACTGAGAAATAATTTTTGGCATACATTCTTGGACATGGAAGTGCAAGCATTTTTCTCCAGCCCACAGAACAAACGCTGCATGAAACTGAAGCTCATCACTAGGCGGCACTATTTCTTGGTACACCACCATCGGCCACACCAGCATCCTTTCAGCCCACCCAGCCCGACACCTCCCTGGACCCGAAGGCTCTCGCCGTGCCCGGCCTGCACTCGGGACGGCAGGGAGGGCACGCTCTCTCTGCAGAGCGGGTGTAGAAACGCTTCGCTCTGGACATACTTTGCACTGCGTGGTGGCAAAAGGCTGGATGAATCGCTTAGCAGCAGAGCTACCCATTTCAACCTCGGGCTTCCCAGAACGTGCTCTCCCTAGGATGTGCCTAGACTGTTCCGCCTTCAAGACCAGGCCTGCTGTCCCATCAGATAGTGATCTGCAAGCACAGCTCTCTGCGCAGTCAGGGAGCACTATCAGAGTGGAGAGGAGCCTGCGTACTCAAGAAACAGCCCATGGCTTCATTGTACTCGCAGAAACAGTCTGTAAGGCAGCAGGAAGTGGGATTACAGCCACGCTGTTCTCCAGCAACAGCCAGGGATGCACAGTCACAGGGAACTAAGCACTGTTCAGGGCTGCAGGCAGCTCACAGGTATCATCCGCAAGCAGCATCCTCTCCAGAGGGAGATTTAAACAGCAGAAACAAGGTCCTGTTCACCCGAGAGATCATCACAACAGATCTTATTAAGAGCTGAAGCACAAGCTAATACATTCACAAAAAAAGACCTTTACTTTTTTTTTTTCTTTTCTTTTTAAGATTTGTGTCAATGAGTAAAAAAATATTCTCCAAATACTGTAAGAGGCAAAACAAATCCCTTTTTTCCCCTTTGAATTTCTTTAGTGGTATCATGAATGCTGGAATCAAGTAAAATTGAACCATTCGTAAAAGCATTATCTAGATTTACATCGCACTGAAAATGGTCTGCATTTAGCAACTGCTTCTCATTCCATTATGATGCGACAAATTGGAGACAAAAGCTTTAAGAGAGACAGAGAGACACAGACAGACAATTTCGTCACTAAGAACTGATCTCATACTGGGCGAGTAGTATTACTGTACCTATTCTCACATCTTTGAAAGTTAAACACTGGGAACAACATACACGTTGACAGGTTTCATATAACACCTTTTTAATAGCATGAAAAACAATACAATACAGTAGCATGTTTGCAGCACTGGTTCAATTTACAGTAAACGATGAAAGGATTTTAAATTAAGACATCAAATAACTATTTTCATAATTAAATTTCAACACACAAGTCAGTTGTTAAAGATTATCACGGAGTATTTTAATAACTCTATCACTATCTTGGTGTTTCTAACTGCTTTTCTGCCCACTCACGCTTTGCATGTAATTATCCTGAAACTATGCGCCATATCAAGTAAGCACAGAGGATTTTTCCCCAATACTTTTTCCATGAGCATGTTCTCGATTCATCAAAGTTTAATTTTTTTTCTTCCCTTGAATTTCGAGGCAAATTTTAGAAGAGTGGTATTAAAATTCATTGGGAAAGTATTCTTATAAGCTAATTAGGCCAAATTTCCAGACCTCATGAAGTAACTCTTCTGGTTTGAGGAGAGGGCAGGGAAAGAAAATTGGGCCTTTTAGCAATTAAAGTGTCTCCCTTCGCATCTGGGACCGCAACTTCTAGATTATATATTAACTTCAGTATGCACAGTGCCTAAATGTAATCCATTTACATTTGTAAATATAATTGGTAATTTCAGCAAAAGCCTGTTCATCTATTTTTTCCTTTCTTCCTTAAGAGTTATTGTTTCCCAAGATATCGATTGTGTACCAACAAAACTGATAACAGGTAGGAAAGGAGTTAAAAGAAGGATGAACTGACAGCTTTCCCATCTGACAATACTTCAGAATCTTTTTGTGTACTAAACAACAACTTCTTGAAACCCAAGTGATTTATATGGGACTTCAATATGCAAAATGTGAATAAGCATTCCGTTCAGAAAAATTTCAAAAATGCAGAAGCGGTCATGGGCTAAAACCGAACTGCTTCTGAAGTCATTTCAGACCCCATCCTCAGGGGACCACTAAAAAGAGCTTGTACCTCAATTTCTTTAGTTCCTACCTCAGTAAATCAAGAAAGAAAAAAAAATAGTGTTATCCTTTGCACTGTTTTCATGAAGAAAATGTAAGCAAGAAGTCTTATAATCTATGGCTGCGAGAGGTGTTAAGTCTTGTTCATGCGGGAGTACTCATTTTGAAGACTTAAGAGATGCAAACTAGAATTTTTCTGATCCCTTAAGCGAAACACGAGGAAGACTGAGTGTAATGATAACACCTTACACTTAATTCAGGCAGTATGTTACCAAATGATCAGGCTTCATTTACCTCACTGCTATGACACCATGAACCCGTTAACTCCGCGGTCGCCGGCTGAGGCTTCAGGAACACGGACCGAAGCTCCATCTTCAACGTGATACATAAAAAATAAGCACACGGGAAGAACTCGCTGACCCGAAGAAGCCCTCCAGCCCTCTCAAAACAAAAGCGCGGAGCAGGGCGTTCCGCCGCCCGGGTCGGGTGCCGGCGCCCGGCTGAACGCGGCAGCCCCCAGCCCGGAGCTGCCCCGAGTACCCCCTCACCTCAGACACGCGTTTTTAAGGCAGCTCGCATTTATTCTTCCTCATCAACTTTCTGGGCTCTCCCCCGCCCAGCACCCCCAGCCTCAGGGCCCGCCCCCGGAGCGGTGACCGCCAGCTGCGCTGGCTCCCTCCCTCCCTTCCCCACCGTCCGGCATCTGCAGGCGGCGCCCAGGGCCCGGCACCGGCGGTGGCGACTTCCCCCGGGCTGCGCCAAGGCTGCCGGAGCGGGGGGGGGAGAAGCGGTTGCGGGGACGTCCCGAGCCGGCCGCCCCGAGGAGGGGAGAGCTGCGACCGTTAGGGAAAGAGGCCTCGTTACCGTTTCGCTGCCCTCCGCCGCTTCTCCCGCCGCCACCCGGTGTCGGCCCACCGCTCGTCCCCACCCGCCGCTCAGGACGGCGATGGTTTCTCCGGGAAGCATCGGGGTTGCTGCCGCCGCTTCCTCCCGTCCGCGTCTCTCTCGTCCCGGGTCCCCGCAGCGACCGTTGGGGTGAGGCTGGGAGGGTCCGGGTGCTGCCGGTGGGGAGGTGTTTGGGGGCGGGAACGGGCTGTGGAGAGAGTGACCGTTGGGAGACCAGCGTTCGAACCAGCGACCGTTGGGGCAGCTGCTGCTGAGGAGAAGCGATGGCGCCGGATCCCGCCCTCGCCGCCGGTTGAGGCTGAGGCTCCGGCAGTGGCTGCCGGAGCCTCAGCCTCAACCGGCGGCGAGGTCGAGGCCCCCCCCGGCGCCATCGCCGGTGGCGTCGTCTCTTCATGGGGAGAGCAAGAGCTCTTTGACTCTGTGCGTCCTTGAAGCCTAGAGCGGGATGCCGCTTTTGAAAAGAGATCAGCCTTCCTCCGGGGCTAAAAAATAAAAAAATAATAATTTTTTTTTTTTTTTTTTTAAATCTCCTCGGTGTTGTGCTCGCTGGAGAGCTGAGCGTTGTCGCCGAGCTTGATTCTCCCCACACATCCAAGCTTAGGGCAAGGGGTGGCTGCCAGGTTGTTCTCAGGTCACAGCCTTCTGTGGTTAAAGCTGAAAGGGGCTGCGTGTAGGTTTCCCCGATCCATCCTTCCAACCTACCCTAAAGGACAAATGCAGTCTCCCCCGGTTCATTTTATAAAACCTTAAAGTTTGCTCCGCAGCACCATACGATGAAAACCTTAGCAGGCTTAGCAACAGGTAAATTAAATGGACCAAAGTGTGGCCATTGCTCTACGTTGTTCAAACCCAAGCTCAGTTAGCCTGAGTGTTACAGGTGAAGATACCTTTTTCTGAGCAGTTTTTCTAGGGAGACGAGCAAAAGCAGTGTGAGTTGGTTGCTTTCCCTTTTTGCTTAAAGGAGCAGGCAGCAGAAGTCAGCTTTCAGGTATGGCAGACCTGTAGTATATTTCAGGGAAAATTAAATGCATAAAAGTAAATGGAGGTCAGGCAGAACTTACTGGTAGGAGCAGAAATATAGCTTGCACAGTTTTCTCCTAGTTTTAGGGTGTTTTAAATAATGGAAGGCAAGGCAAGGACAGAGACCCATCATTATACAAAATAGCAACTACTTACTGCTGTCAGGTGTCAAGGATAGGTGCTTCAGAGTTTGTTCAGGTGAACTGAATTGCATTTCTCCTTCCCCTACTACCTAATATTGAACACAGTTATCATATATCCATATCCAAGCCTCTTTCACAGGCTTAACAGCTCTCAAAACCTCACTTTGCTCTTTTAGGCTTGAGACCAGTCCGAGTTCCATTCTTGAGTGTGCGTGTATCAAGAAGGGATTCCAGACAAAAGCTGTTCCTTTGAAGACTGAAATTCAAGTTTAACTTATGTCTTCTTTTAGTGACTTTTTTTATTTAGGAGTCTGTCTTTCATTTGTTCATATTTTCTGCTTCTCTTTTTCCCTTCTTGATTAGGGAAATATGTTCTGATGAGAGGAGATGGAAGTGTGTTAGAGATGTTTTCTATCTGTGAACTTTAACGTTAAACCTTAGTACAGTTTTTTTTTAAGTCCTAACTCTGATCTTACTGTATTTACCATATTTACTTCTCTCTCTAGTGTCCAAAAATCAACATGTCTAGCAAAAAGGCAAAGACGAAGACCACCAAGAAGCGCCCTCAGCGTGCCACTTCCAATGTATTTGCAATGTTTGATCAGTCGCAGATTCAAGAATTCAAGGAGGCCTTCAACATGATCGACCAGAACAGGGATGGCTTCATTGACAAAGAGGACTTGCACGATATGCTCGCCTCCCTTGGTAATGTCACTTTCCTGTTTATGGTTGCCAAGCAAATTTGTGCTGTTATAATTAAAATATTGAGTTTGGGATCGTTCACGAGAGGTGTCTCAGTTTGTATTACGCTATTCAGATTACTACTTCTTTTAGTTTGAAAGCTAAAACCAAGATGGATCCCTTTATTTGTAGGAAAGAATCCAACGGATGAATACCTAGATGCCATGATGAATGAGGCTCCAGGCCCCATAAACTTCACAATGTTCCTCACAATGTTTGGTGAGAAGTTAAATGGCACAGACCCAGAAGATGTGATCAGGAATGCTTTTGCTTGCTTTGATGAAGAAGCAACAGGTATATGGGTGAAACTCAGCCGCTTGGGGGGGGTACTTTTATGTTGTTTATTTGTGTTTCTAAATAGTATGCTGATTTTTGCACCTTTATAAATGAAGTATGACACAGTAATTCTTCTAGATGGCATATTCTACCAAGTAATGAGAATTTGACTTATTACTGAGTGAGAGTAAAAACTGTCTGRCTGTTCTGTGTGAGTACTGAGGACTAGTAGTAATGTTCTTCTGTCAGGCTTTGAAGAAGAGTGTTTTAACTGGGCAGTGTGTACGTTCCTCAAAGTGCAATATAAGATGTGTTTGCTCTAAGATGAGGAATTCAAATTGGTAACGTCATTTTCTGTGGCATTGAAAAGGTAACAGATGTGAAATCTGTAATACAACTGAGTTTGTCCTCCCCCTGCAGTAGATCTGAGATGCATCTGAATTCTTCCATGTTTTTAAGATTTCAAGACAGACTGTCCAGACTACGTAAACTCTTTTGAACTCTAGTCTTGCCTAGTGTATGTTATGGCTCTGATGACAAATGCCATGTGTCATGCCCTCACCCGCAGCTCAGTTTGCTTTCAGGTTGCAGGAAGGGCTGTAGCCTTAATGATCTAAAGATAAAAACCGGGTGGGGTCTAGAAGGCAGAAGTGACAGATTGGACTGACTTGCATAGCAAGATGGGGGGAAAGAGGAAAATGCAGAGCTCAGTTTTACTATCTCAGACTTTCAAGGTTGAGCCTGTAATCTTGAGGTTAGAGTTTATGCTTTTATTTATTTATTCAAGTAGGGTAGGATTCCGGAGAAGCATGTAGCAACCAGGGATGAATCCTTAAGGCAATTCTGCGGAATTACAGAATACCAGTGCTTTGACATGTTGTGAACAGGTCTTACTAGTGCGTGCTGAAATTATGTAGCTTCTGTACTAGAGATGTCACTGCACCTATAACTTTCCTCACAACTGTCCACCACAATATTTCAGTCTAACCTGTGGATATATGCTCTGAACCTTTCAAGGATATTATTCCATTTCAAACAGCTATTTTCAGTCTGTGTATTTTTAGCACCTTCTGCCTTTTCAAAGAGCATCCCCTTCCTGCTGAGGTGTAGGTAAACAGGCTTTCTGTTGGTAAGGCCTTTTCAAATGTTAATTGACTTCCTCCCTCTCAAGGGAAATCTCTTTACCATCTCCTAGAGAAGGAAGTTTTGTTAGCAGGTTAATTATTTTCTCTCCACAGGTAGTCTGACTCACTGTGCTACAGGGTTTTTTTGTGTGCTCGAAAACAAGAGCCTGTGAATTACGATATAAAGAAAATGATTGTGCTACCAGTTCTTTTGAACACTAACCTTCTACTTCTATGTAAACAATAAGTTACTAGTTCAGGCCCCTGTGTACTGATAAGATTGATTTTATTATCTTTCAGCTCTGTGTGGTAAATGTTTTAGTCTAGTCCTAGGATGATTTGAGGATAATGGTTCCACAGTCTCTTTTGTGTCTTATGCCATCCTCAAATTTTAACCAGGAAACATGTTAGATAGTTATGCTGTTTTATTGATTTTTGATTCATAATAGTCAAAATGCAGTCTTCAAAACAACGTGTGATGTTTTTGTAGCACCCATGTTATGTTTGCCTTCTATTCATTTTATTCTCAGATTCGGCTTCTGATCAGTTTGTTCCTTTTAAAAATGAACAAAAGCATTTCCAGCTATGTCAAACCTTTTTCTTTTTCTTTTTTTTTTCCACTTCATAATCTCCACGTGCATGTGTGTTATGGGCCTGATTTTCTAGCTCTACATCAGTGTAGTTCTTTTGAAAGAGAATAATACAAATCAGATCCTCTTGATGAGGATAAGGTAGTTGTACTTGTTGGTTTTTACTTACATTTCCTATATTGCCACTCTAGTTGGGTATATTGCTTCAGCATTACTATTGTATGTAGTACTATGAAATTAGTATAAAAGTGGTATCTGTCTGCATTTGGTATATCTTTTGTCTGCTCTTTGATCCTGCATTGCCATCTGTTGTGCTGTCTGCCACAGGCTGAATCTTAAATTTTGCTTCATTAATTTGTTACTCCCCATCTACATTGAAGCTGTGCGTGAGGGAGAGTGGGAGTACTGTTTGCTTTACAATTCGGTGCTGCTAAAACTTTGTGTATTCCTAGTCTGGCAACCTAGTTCACTGTTTAAACACCTAGCTGTTCAGACAGGAGCAATTAAGTCCTTGAGGCTAAACTTGCAGCACTAAAGGCCTTGCATTCTTTGAATACTAATCCTTATGTCATTGCTCATCACTACTTGGTCTCTGTAGGACTGCAGAAATAGAGAGCCTTTTGCCCWTCTTTACGCACATCTGCAAGGAGACAACTCCAAAATGTGACCCGATTAAGATGGGCCCCGCTAACAGAACATTATCCCTGTTTTTAAAGTAGAACATTGCTGTTAGCCTTCTTCATTTGGAGTCAGTAGTCAAGGGCTTGTCTACATTGGGATATGATGCTGTTTTAATTAGCATATGTTGAAACACGTTTTTTTTTTCCTTCCCCGCAGCATACACCAACCCCATGATAATTTGTCATGCTCATTGACTGCCTTTTGGTCCCCTGATTCCCTGTTTGGTTTTGTCTCTCTAATGAACTCTGTTTGCTTAAGTTATTCAATTCTCTTTCCAAAGCAGAACTTTTTTTTTTTTTTTATCACGTTCTAATCGAATCTACATCAGTTGATGTGGGTGTCTACATATGATTTCCAGCTGTTCTGCACAGTTTACATATCTTTTTTTTTTTTTTTTGGAACATACTTCTACCTCCTCTGTTCTGTATTGGTATTTCTCCAACTAAAGTTCAATAACCAATTTCTTTCTCAAATGAAGCAACTATTGTGCATTCAAAGGCATGGTAGGTCTTATTTCAACATTAAGCAGTTTCTGCATTCTTCTGTCTACCATCTGTTATGCGCATTCCTTTTTTCATCTCTAAACTTTCCTGGAATTATTTGGCAACTGGTAGTTCTGCCCATCTATTGAAATTGAATTAACAGAACATACTTAGCAACTGCTCATTTTTGTACCTTTGTTAATTTCTTCCAAAATCTTCTGCTAATATCTTAGCATAAAATAAATAACTTAATATATCCTCCCTTTTTTTGACTAGCTTCTCCACCTCTACCTCTCCACAGTAAACATTCTTTTGAATGTTTAACATCCTCCTGAGTTAACTTGCTCGATCCTGTCTGAAAGTCTTTTCTGTTATAAACTCTTTCCCTGGATGCTTGCCAGCAGTTCACTGTACCCACGTAAACTGCCTCCAGCAACAGTATTGTGCAGCAGTGAAGAGCCAGCCAGTGGTTTTTAGTCCCCAGAGGAAACTAGTTTATAGAGGATGCGCAAATATATCTAATTAAGTCAAGAAAAATATAATTCAATTAAGAGAACAGCTTGTGTAATGAAGACTAGCAGTGACAGGAACTTGTTTTTCCTCTTTGAGCTGTTGGAAGGTCAGTAGATGGAAATAGGTGTTATTAGATCACAGCAGATCAGGCCCTCTTTTAAAAAATCTGTATGAAATGCATCAAACTTCCCCCCTGCCCTTTGCATTCAAGGAATTTCTTTAGAATTCAATTAAGAAAGTATTTTGGGCTCTTGGTGCAAATGCATATATTACATGGTGTATTAGTTAATTGCATGTCTGTTGGTATGTCTGTCTTACTGCTTTTGAAGACTCAGCTGAGAAACAGCTTCCCTTTTGTGTTTCTCTCGATACGTCTCATTCTAGGGTTCATCCAGGAAGACTACCTGCGAGAGCTGCTGACAACAATGGGAGACAGGTTCACAGATGAAGAGGTAGATGAGCTGTACAGAGAGGCGCCCATCGACAAAAAGGGGAATTTTAACTACATTGAATTCACGCGCATCCTGAAACATGGAGCAAAAGACAAGGATGACTGAGCAAATCCCTGGGTACCTGCAGATAGCTTTTCTCCCTCCCCCCCCATTAATTTTATTTCTCAGGATCTGTTTTTTCTTTTTTTCTTGTTGGGACCTTTTGCATACATTTTTAGCGTTCCAGCTTTTTCCTCTGTGGACTCTGGGGCTGCTCGGGCACACCTGCGCCTTTGTAATAAGACTGGAAATGGGCAGGGAGAGAGGACAGCTTATAGTGATAGAGGTTTAGGGATGAAGATCGGTGAGTGTGGAGGCCCAGGTAAAAATGTCAGTGCTACTCATCCTAGCTAGATTAATTTCACATTTTTAATGGTAACTTTTCAAATAAAACACTGCTATATTAAGTACATCATTAAAGTTTTCATGCTAGAAGTGGACTGTTTATCTAATCATATCTGTAAGTATTTTTGCAACTGTATGCAGTTGTGTTGTTACCTATTTTTGCCTTAAAAATGAAGCATGTCACTTAAGCACACTGATGTTTGTACTTCAGCGACCGAGTACTTCACTTACTACTGTGACCACATACAATGAAGAAATTCCCATCCTTCAAATTTTAGTACATTGTAAATTAATTATTTCTGTCCAAGACTTGCACATTAAACATTTTAAATCTTATGGGTGTAATTGAGGGGGTATTTTACCACCTTAGCGCCTCCATTTCTTGACACCGAGTACAATATTAATACTGCTTTTTAAAAACTTAATGGTAAATCGTAGTGTTTTCTTAAAAAAGATACCTTGTGTGAGTAGAATGCTTGAGTGATGCCTGTTACCAGATCTGCAGGACTGACAATATAGAATTCATTACATTTCATTGCAACCATTTATTTTTTCTTTCTTTTCTCTTCCCATCTTTTTCCAAAGCACAGTGAGAATGGGGCTGGATGAAGAAGGAGGGTGTGCTGTCTCTGTCCTTTCTGTTTTCTATCTGAAAATGTTATTCTCGCTTTTCAAATGAAACAATATACAATATATTTTTAAGAGCTTCTGCTGAGAGTGGTGCTTCGGGTGTGTGAGAAGGAGGCATTCCTTTTTGTTCCATTTCTCATAATTATATCCTCTAGTTCTTGTGGTATGGAATGCATAGCAGATTTGCTACAGTACTCTGAAGCAACTTTGCCATAAGCTGAATACTTGTGGTTCTGGTTTTTTGGTCTTGAGAGAAAGGGTGATCAGAGCTGCCTCTGTCACTTCCAGGAATTACGTTGTTATCCCTTAAGAATTTAGGTTACAAAACTAAGAAATGTCATTTTGCTGAGAGCGTTTTGCTGTTTCTTGGTAGGCTGCTATTGCGAACTGAACTTTTAATAAATTTCATTAGAGGACAGTGATTATTTGTTTTAGAAATACACCATTCTTTCATGAATAACCTACCAGGACTTTCGTCTTTTGAGAAAGACAATGCCTTCCTGGTACCTGTAAAAAAAAGCTCTGAAGCTTCTGCTCTGCTTCAGTCCCAGTTAGCTTTGCCAAAGAATGGGAACTGTGCGAACACCTAAAGGATGACAGGATGCTAACAGCAGGCCTGTAAGAAGAGTGTGGAAGACGCTGAAAGACAGAGAGGGGGGAAAAGTGTTCAAAACGCTTTCAGAAAAGACAGAAGAAGAAATCCAAATGCTTCAAAAATAAGTTTTCTCTCAGTTGCTGCTTTTTTGCTGGAAATATTTACATTTAGAGGGGGCAGAGATAAAAACTCGAAAAAGAACTTTTGTAAACTATCAGTGAAACCAGTTTTGCCCTGTCTGAAGGAGGCGAAGCCGGACGGGTCCTCACCAGCCCGCCAGCGGCGGACAGCCTCCCTCCTTCCCCCCGCGCCACGGGCATGCCTGCGGCGGCCGCTGGCCTGCCTCTGACGGGAGCGGGCCGGCAACTTGCGGCCAGTATCCGGAGCCATCAGCAGGTGGCATTGCAGCTCCTAGCGCTGACTTCGCTGAAGGGCAAACGGCTCACACCACCATTTTTCTGTTGTTTTTTTTGAGTCCCGAAGAGCTGATTTGGTGCAGCATACGGAGAAAAATACGGTCAGAAACCACAGCAGCTCTGCTCCTGCCACAACAAGGACTAATGCTGTCGGGATTTTTCAAATTGCAGCTTTTGTATCCACTGAATTTTGGCTTTTTAATCATTCATTACAGAAGAGCGTAAAAAGAGGTATCTGCAAGCCGTTCTTACAGTCATGTATGTACAAACACACATGGTGTATGTTTGAAAAAGATTGGCTTTCAGAGGGACTTAAGGCCTTCTTGTAACTCAAACCAGATACACTGCCCATGCATTTCGTTTCTCAGTATCTCAGAAAGCGCTCTTGTTGTTTTGTAAGGTTAGCTTTGAAAAACTACCCCAAATTCAAATTTATATGTTTGCATAACTTTGTTTACATATGAAAGACTAAAACCTGTGATACAAACTAAACTGTTGAGGCTCGGAGCGAGGCAGCTGGTAGTTATCTGTAGCAATAAATGCCAATTGTTAAACCCCAGTTCTTGCTTATGGGCCAGGGCCATGTTGCTGTACAGCAACGCCTATGTGCCATTTGGTCTTGTGATGACGAACTGTAATTCACTAATGCTATTGTTCTTAGCCTTGCCTTTGGGAGAATCTTTGTTTTACCCTCTCAAGTTTAATGGCATTTAATGCTCCGATACAAACATGTCAGAGAGATTGATAAAAACGGACTTTTGGTGGGTAATTCAGAGGCCTGGGATTTCTCTTGCAAAGAAATTTTAAAGCCCTGCTCGCCTCTGATGCAGAAGGTGCCTCTAAGTCTGTGTCGGTCTGCAACCAGTAACACTGGTTTTATAGAGTAACTGCAGTTCTCAGCCCTGGCAAAATCAGTCTCAGTAAGAGCCACACAGAATAATCTCCAAGTGTTCTCACTTAAGTGGGTCAGCAGAACATGAAGGCGCTTATGGTGGGATGTCTTTCTCCTTTTATTTTTTTTTTTTATTAATTCAGTTGGTTTGTAGCTAGGTCACTTAAGTGGAGGGCTGGAACAATGTGGCCTTGAATCCTCTCAGCTAGACAAGAGAATTAAAAGTAGGTCTGCAACATTCAGGCTGAATGTTAAACCACTGAACAATTGAATAAGAGAGGGTGGAACCATCACAAGCAGCTGTGTTTCTTATTGTGCTTTTTTTTTTCTTTTTTGGCAAATGAAGGCGCTTAGGCAATGATCCCAGCAGAAGGGATTAAAGAGATCAATTCTACCTGAAGAAAGACTTTCCTGCTCTTCAAGGTGAAGTTCCCAAAAGCTATGATTCACGAGTGGGGCTGGTATGCTTGTTTCCTGTGGTTGCGGAGGCAACAGAGCTGAGTTTTAGCTTATAAATGAGTTTTAGCTTATAAACAGTTTCCTCTCCAGGACTGTTTGTAAACGTTTTCCTCCCCAGGGCTGTTTGTGAGAAGCAGTGCCTCACCAGGGAACTGTCTCGCACATCCTGTATCTGGCCTAACACGCCCCCCATACTCCCTGTCAGTGTAGGTAATAACTTGTAAAGGTTGTCACTGCCCTTACTCTGCTTTAACGTCGTGTGCTGTAAGCTGCTGCGGCTCAGCACCTGATTATCCTTGAGCAGCTCGGCTATCTCTGTACCAGGGGCAGTCATTTTGTACGCTGTGCTGTCCCTACTTGTGAATTACAGCCCTAACTCCTGTAGAAAGAGCAGTGGTGACTCCTTACCTTCTCTTCAGTATTTCTTGTTGATGAGATTCAGCAGATCCTTACTCAGTACACTTGTTTTCATAGTTGCTAATTTTAGTGCCTAACTCCCCTAGATGGGAGTCAGTCTGGCAGGCATGCCTCACTGTCAATAGTAGCAATAATGTCAAGCATTCTCCCTGTCATTCAGGTACCAAGTAGCGGATATTTAATACGACAATGTCCAAATGTCACATAGAATGATGCTTGGTCTAAAATAACATGAAAGTCTTAAGAGAATTCATATCACCAGGGTGGTAGTGTCTAAATACTAGGCACTTGGTATGACCTTTGTGGGCTGTTTCCTAGCGGCAGGCATGGTTTATATTGCTATTCAAATAACCTTAGCTAACTGCTGACTCATCTCCAGTTCCACTCGATGCATCCCATTGCTTAAGTATAAAAATTGTTTTAGTAGCACTCATTCGCTGTGAAAGGCAAACCTAACTAGAGTTCTTATGTAATCATCATGAGATCAGAAGTGTCGTGTAAACTAAGCATTTAAAAATATAAAAAAGCATTCACGCAACTTTAATAGGGATGCATACCAGTCCCAGCAGGCTTCTTTCAGTGAGTAGGTAAGAGTTGCAAATTAAAGATACTTGCAGCTGGAAACTTCCTTTCCAAACAACTGCAGGTCACTGTGACATTGGAAATGGTTGCAAAAAGCTACAGTGAGACCACAATCATTGCACGCTGCCCCCCCCCACATACACAAGATTTCCTGAGAAATCTGCTCAGCTCTATGCCCCACAGCCCTAGCAAGCTTCAAAGCTATAGGGCTGGAGTCAGTTAAAAGAGGAGTTGACAAGCTTCACGTTAGCAAGATAAGCTCGTGAACTCTGTGATACATTTTTGGAAGAGAATTAAATGGAACAGAATTACTTGTAGTTAGTGCTTGCCTGTTTCTTTTACTGATTCAGGGGATAAGGTATTGTATATTTATTAGAACCTGAGATATATGTTGTGCAAAACGCAAGTTGTAACACTGTTACTGCTATCCTGTTGGCAAACAGGGGAACTTGGCCATGAATCTAAACCCTTCTACTTTGCCTGCTCTCCTCCTCTGCTAATTTAAAAAAAAAAAAAAAAGGTAGCGATGCAATTTTCAATTGTCAGAAGTCAACATTTCTTTCACTTTGACTTTTTTTGTAACTAATTGAACATAATCTTAGAATTTAACTAACAATAACTAGTTTCTCTGCTGTAACAAGTGTAGGTACGCAAACTGCATCTGTCTTGCTGGTGTTTGTTATTGGTGCTTTTTAGCACATCCATCTATTCCACGGCCTCTTTGCCTAGGTGAGGCAGAGAACAGCAGCACTGTTACAACTGTATTTGGGGGTGTCCTATTACATGCGGACCTAAGAGGAAGGAGRAGTCATCAAACTTGTACAAAGGGATGAGTAAGGAATACACTGCAAAAATGCAGAACTCCGATTCACTTACTGGAAGACGACTATGGGCTACCTGAACCCCCAAAGAGGAGGATAAACTGTTGCCATGAAGTGCTAGTTATAACTGCGCGATTAGCAGAAACCCGACCTGGTAGCAGCTATAGCAGAATTGGGAGGCAAGTAGCAATGTGGATGGGACAGCAGTCAGAAGGCAGTGATGAGGTCTGTTAGAAGTACTTGGTTTTAGTCTGTTCCTGTTGCAATGCATGCAGCCTGCTGCMCCTGAAACTTTCTGCACCAAGCTCTGGACACAGAATTTGTGTAACTGAGTAGCCATCTAAGCTAATGAAGATTAAAATACCAGAAAGAGGAGAGAAGATAGGGGCTGAGATACTTAAGCATTTCCTGATGCAGCTGATCAGAGAGATGACTCTAGTTGAGATCCCAGTAGTCAGCCTTCTCCAGAGACTGGACACCAATGCCTAGTCAACTCTTTAGGTAGCCCCTTACTTTGGTGACCCACAGCAGCTCTTCCAGGGTTCTGTTTCGTATTTGATGTTTCACTCTCTCTCTCCCCGCCTCCTGTCCTTTATGCAAGCAGTTAAATGCCTTCCACATGTCAAGGGCCTGCATCTACCCCTTCTGTTACAAGCTTTACACATGCCTAAGGGTGTAAAGGGTTGAGGCCCTCAAGCAAGAAAGGCATTCCCTTCCCTAGTTTGTGTACCACACCTTGGGCCTCACCTTGAGATAAGATTCAAAGCAGCTAATAAGCTGTAAGGCAGGCTTTGCAAACTTTGATGAGTAAAAATTCAAGCACCTCCAGGTTTAAGGAGTAATTCAGTGGCAGCTTTGAAAATGCTGGCAGTATCTAAATGGGACGTCAGTACCTCAGACATTTCAGGCTCTTGGCTGAAAGCGCAAATCAGATTCTTGTGCACATCTCTGGATGCACAGCGATAGGGCAACACACGACAAAACTGTCATCTGAGGGCAGTAGGTAAGTGTGCTAGGAAAATAGGAGACTCTTTTGGCTGATGTTCTTACTAGTGATGCCTGGAAGATCTTACCCTATGCCAGGTTTTCAGGGCTGGTAATTATGCCTCTTCCACCACTGATCTCAAGTATTGCTATGAAAGAGCAAATATCAAACAAAGGGGTGCTGGCTGCTTATTTTCACAACCACTTTCCAGACTCTTAGGGTACTTTACACCTATGTGACTGATTCTGGATTGTTCTTACCTATGACAGATTTAGTGCTCGCACACACCCTTTGCAGGAATGTTTTTGTTACCTACTGGTGGTTTTTAAAGTGACTATAAAAGCAAGGAAAGCATCTGGGAGATGCTGTTACTGTGAACAGGATAGGGTGTGTTTATTTTAGTTATTTCTTCTCCTTCCAATCCCTCCATGCCTCCCTTAAGCCTATTCACAGACTTTCCTTCTACAGGGAAATTGTATTGAATTCAGTGAGGCTCACCTAAAAAGGCCATTTCAGCAACATTATGCGAGTTTCCAATATTTACCTTTACATACCAATACGTAATTCTGGCTCATTTCCTGACTCTGCTGTTCTTAGTGGTTTTTTTTTTTTGTGGTTTTTTTTT
>JAYKAV010003454.1:927241-959068 GCA_035582835.1 Phoebastria nigripes
TTTTTTTTTTTACTTTTTTTTTTTTTAAAGGTACAGTTTGCATGAGTTTCAGCCTCTAATCAATATTACATTAATGACTTTCCTATAGTTCGCCCCATTTTATCTCTGTGGCAGTTTAAATTTTCATTTCATGAATCTCCTTGCATTTCTCTGCCCTGTGCAGCTGATGTCAAACACCTGTGATATCTGGGCATGTTCTTACACAGTCCACAAAGGTTTGTTTCAAGCTTTTGTTCCCAGAAGCTATGGAGAAAAGGACTGTATAAAATCTGTTTAGAACAGAAGCTGGTTGGGGGTAGGGGGTGAGAAGTCTTATCCCTGGAAATAAAAGCAATGTGGCATGAAGGTATTTGTAATATGGGTTCCTTTTAATGAATCTTAGCCACTTAGTTGACTGAAGACATTAAATTGGTCTCTCCCTAAAGTAAGTAATTAACTTTCAACACAGAAAATTAAATTGCTTAAGATTATTACACAGCTATCTGAACAATACTTCTAGTGTCTTGTTGCTTTTACTGCTTTTTTGCCCCTGGCATTTTGTATGTAATCATCCAGACACCGTGAGACATATTGATTAAATAAATTGGGGCCCTTTGCACAATACAATCTTGTTTTATATAATCTTATACAATATGCTATTACTGTAGCCAAGTAATAAATAAAAGCAGAGTTAAGATAGAAACTTTGGGCAAAGCCAGTCTGTCCTGTAATCCATAGTCAGTAGTAGTTTGGACTCCTGAAATAAGCTACGTCTTGACTGGGGGAGAGACAGACAGACTCCTGAGTTGACTTTAGTAGATATTTTGCTATTAGGCTGAACATATTTCCTCTTACTACACTGAAAAAAGCTGGTTGAAGAGCAACTTCTGTGCCAATGCTCACGATGCTCCCAGAGCTCCAGATAGGTGAGTAGGTCTCCCTCTGTGTTTGTACAATGTCTAGCAAAACAGAGGGGGGGGGAGTTGAAAATACAATGTCTTAAGGCATTTCCATAATAAAAGTAGTAAGCACTTTTTCAGCAGAGGTGACAAAAGCTATGTTTGAACAGCTTCCACCGGGCGCTTTCTAATTCATCAGAACATCATTTCCACCTCTGGCTTTGGCTAGGCTGATTTAGCAGCTTTCTGTTAGCAGTGTTCTAGATAACAAGTGGCGACCAAAATATTCCAAGGCTGCCTCATCCTTTCTTATCCCACAGCCTAATGACAAAAGGAGACAATTGTACCTTGTTTGCTAACTACATGCTGTGCTTTATCTTGCATTTTGGCTTATGTTGTCATCAAGTTGCTAATCATCATTCTGTGACACTGTCTGCACAGCTCCTCCATGCAGCTCTTGGCTGCATTACACGGGCATGGTATCACAAAAGAGCAAACGCAAACGTTGGCACCTGTTGGTAACTGTTATTTAGAGGGAAGTTGTTCCTTTTGCCAGCTAGTGGAACATCAGATCTCCAGGCCACTAAATAAATGCTTTATACATCATCTGGGCACCATATGGCCTGCGTGSTTCTGACTATAGCTGAGCCACAGCCCTCCAAGCAGTCAGGTGAGAGAGCTAGCTTCCAGCTTCAGTAGCTATCTGCTTTAGCAGCAGTAAGGCTTCCACATTAGTGTGTTGTGAACAAAATCAGGGAAAGCCTCTCATAAAGTACCAGAAGGATTTTGTTCCCTTGTGGAAGTGCTGAAGTTTCTGCTGACCCTTCCAGGCATGGATGAATAAGTAATCCAGCTGTTTAATGTCCGTTGTGCTGCACAGCCCACAGGACTCCTCCCTGGTGTATCTGCAGCTCTAATGCCCCCTCGGAGAACTCAGCTTGTATTTGGATGTCCAAAACTGTGGCTTAAATGAGCTCATCTCATGCAGCTTTTATTATGTCTTGCAAAGAAGTCCGTTCTAYGTTGGAGTCTTACTTTGGCACCATGCTTGAATGGACAGAACCAACACGTGCGCATAGCTGGAGGTGACTGGGTTAAATGTGTCAGCAGGCTAAGTCCTTCTATGCAGAGAAAGAGGAAATGAACTCTGAATCAATTCCTAGAGTAGCACATATTAGTGAGCTACTAAGAGCCCTCAGAGAGGTTCCCAGAGAGCCTCACACTTAACCCAGGTAATTAGAGCTGCAGGTGGCTATGTAAGCATGAATCACACAGGTGAAAGTAGTGCCGATGCCTCAGCAAGACTGGTTTTATAAGCCTAGAAACTGAGTCCAACTACATTTTATTGACCTTACTGCCAAGACACCCTCAATCCTTGCACTAACRGCTAGCCAGAGTACAGCATGTTATTGCCATTTAAAACACCTGGGACTGGCACGAGCTGTATTGGCCAAATCCTAGTCTACATCCATACAAGTAATTCCAGTACTCACACAAGTTCGACAGGCAAATTTTGGCTCTGTGCCTGCAACTCACTTTTTAACAAGTGAAGATCTGTTTCCATCCTAAAGTGCTTGAAAGGAACTTCTGTTTTTGAGAACACAAGATAACTGAGGTAACAAATGACTTCATCATCTACCAATGTCCCATAAGCACGGACACACAGGTTTTGCAAAGGAACTTAAAACTTCCAGGTTTCAATCCATACTGAACTTAGGCTTTGAACTCTTAACAGAGTGAACTGTACTTTTCCTGTCCTAATTGCTTATATGCCTGATTGTCTGGAGTGGCCTTTTAAATTTTTTTTCTAGAAGACTCATAACATATCTAATGTTCTAGGCTGAGCTGAACAGCTTCATTGTTATTTCCAACCTAAAGCCACAAGCGGTCTACATGTGATGATGTCTTTGAGACTAACTCGTGTCCCGTTCCTTCACAGCTGAGTCCAGCAATCATATGCTGAATGTGTTTAGCAAGGGTGGACAGCATTGAGTCAAGCACAAGCACAGTGGCATCTCATGCAAAATCACAACTGATGAGATTCATGCCTTTTGCATTCCAGTTCAGTATCCAGAAYTTACATACAGCAAGTGGAGACCTGGGGTGCAATTTCCTTTTGAGCCTGAGAAGGCTCAAGGCTCTTATACCAGAAGCTGTTCTAGAATGAGACCTTTTTCTACTCTTCCTGTTGAAGCTGGACTTTTAAAGGAGGGTCAGATTCATGGGAGGACAAGGGAAGACAGAAAGAGACAGCATACGTGCCTGGCTCTGTAACTCAGAAGTTTCTGAAGAACTTGACATTGGGCTTCTTCAGTGTGAGGCCCAACAGAGTTTGTGCATTTTGTTCAAAGCAAAGAATTCCTCAGAAGAAGTCAAGCCTTCCTTCTCTCCTAGGAAGCGTCCTTCTTATTGAACTGTAAAAGTGGGTTCAGAACTATTTTCTTTTTTCCACCTCCTTTTCTACTTTGTACAAACCCTTATTACTGGCATTTCTTTTTGTCCAATTAAGAGGTTTCCCTTTATGATGGTTGACATCAGTCTCATTTCTGCATACAAAATTTTATCTTTTTATTGGATATAGTACTGGTGAACTGCAGATGCAAACTGGGTGATGGGACTTCATATGCTGCATTAGTCATTATGGCAATTCCTAACATAGGGTCTGAGTTATTAAGGATTATTGCATTTTAAGTATGTCCTACTTCAAGGAATACATTATTCTCATTTGTGAAGGTCTGGTGTATGAATAGATGTTATGACACTGTGGACAGAAAATTATATAAATGAAAAGGAACTCTTAACAAGTCCTCTTCCAAAGGATAAAATCCCAAGACCTTATGCACACATAAAACGTGCGCATGATCTCAGGCTACCCAGAGGTCATTGCAAATAAGCCCCAGTTAAATGGGGCTACCTGGAGGGTGAATGAGAATGCAAAAATTGATGTGTTAATATCAAATTATCCCAGGCACAAAGAACTTTTTTTTTTTTCTTCTCCTTTTTTTTAAATAGGGCAACTGTTCTATCTGGATTTAATGGAAACACAGAGTTAAGGTGCTGGTTTCCTGATTTTCTGTTGATTAGGTTTGGATACTGTGCTCTGCAAGGACATAAGTAAGAGAAAGAAGCTGTCTACGCTCTCCACTTCCACTTGGGTCTAGACTTCTRGTCAGTGAATTTCTATAGGTTTTGAGAATACCCAGGCAATGGGGGCTTGACTGAAAGATGCTCTTTTCTGCCCTTCATCTACAGTCTCCACTATACATCCAGTGGAGCATAAGTGTAACCTCCATCCCAGCTATAACTAATTGTTGATGAGGCTGAGGTGTGTGCAGGCAAGAGATGAACTCCTTCACTGCATAACTCAGGAAGCAACTGCACATCAAAAATTCCCCCAGCTGGGGAAAGGTCACAGGGCAAATCTGGACCTGCCATTTCTGGTAAAACACCTGCAATGTACAGCTCTTGTGCGTTCTCTCCCTTGACCTGCCCCCTCTTCAAACAGTCCTTAAATATTCAACAGAAAGATGGCCAAAGCCCTATAGAGCAGGTACAGCCTAGGCCTATAACGTGTGGAAAATTGTGGAAGAGCTCCTCAGACTCCTAGAATGGTCTTCAGTGCCAAAGCACCTGAAGTAATGTTTCAAGTTTTAAGCCCAGTTTAAAGGATTAGTATTTGTCAAGCCTAAGTAACTATAAAAGGTAGGGGGACAGGGGGTGGTACATAGGAACATACCAAGTCTGTGCTACGCATTATGCCTGCTTCTGCTGAGGTTCCTGCCCAATCCCACCCTCAGACACCAGCCTTGCCAAATTTTAGCTCCCTCTCAGCAGAGCTGTTATGCCACAGCCCAAGCATGCCAACACACAGGACTCCATGCCTTTAAATAATGCTGCTTTTCCATGCATGGATTTTCCCTGCCCTCAGCTCCCCAGCCAGAGTGCCTCTCTGGTACGGGATTAATTTGAGAGAGGGACACCTTCAATACACTCCAACTGTATTAGCTTACCATAATGGAGAACGACAAGATAATGGTCAAGCACTGGGGGGAAGGGGAAGGGGGTGTCCAAGTGCCTGCATGAGTGAAGTCATGCGTTCACCCTGTTCCATTTTTTCCAGATGTGGTGCTTAGAGTTTGTAACATTGCAGTAAGTTGTGTAGCTCTGTCAATGTTTTTACAGCGTACTGTGGGAGAATTCATCTGTCCCTACCCCAGATCCTGGCAGAAGTAGCATGGGTATGGCACATCATGAAAGTGAAATGGTTCTGGCTCCACATCTGTGGTTCCATTGGTGGCAAGGCATTGATCCAGTGGTTCATTCTCCGATGTATGTCTAAGTTAAGCAACAAGCCTGCTTGTTTGCAACTCTCCTTCTTTTAAATTGTCTGGAATCAGTACATCGAGCCTATTCCACGCCCCAGATGATAGGTCCATTTTCAGCTGTCTGACCCAGGCAGCCCTTTGCATATCTGCTGCATCCCAAGACATCCTGCTCTTAGCTTTGGTGCTGTGCAAGTGAGCACATTCCCCTTCTCCTGGCACATTTCTGTACAAGCCTGCCTCTTCTCAGCTTTCTAAGGCAATTTCAGTGATGTCAGCCTGTGCCACAGTCCACACCTTTCTAGTCCCAGTTTCTATCTAAGCTCTGTGAATCCACAGCACAAGATAATCTGTTCACAGATTATGATCCAAGCAGTCAGAATATATCCAGCTGAAATACTTTTTGGTGCAAGCTGACATGATTGCAGAGGAAAAAGAATTAGGACCAAACACCACAATCTGATACGACCTTTCCGGGCTGCCATGGAAGAGAAGTCATGGTACTAAAAGGGAATCACCATGGACTAAGGGAAGCAGGTATCCTAACAGGGAAGATGCCTGCATAACTAGAATATAAGCAATAATTAGTACACAAGGTGGTACCAAATTCAAGAACACACAAAAACTATCAAGAGAAAGGAAAGCATTAGTAATACTGTTATTAATTACCTACTGTGAAAGATTAATAAAGGTTAAAATTAGTTTCAACCATATTTGATGAAAAACCTAGAAAGATGAAACAAAGGTGCTTTCATGATTCACTCACTGAAAAGGGAGCTTTTGAGATTCAACAGGAAGCAGTTGGACTGTCAACATGAAAGGAGCAATTGATCAGAGCAGAGTGCAGAGGGGCTCCCGCTACAGAGCGAGCTCAGGAAATCTGTGTGATGGGCAATAATAGTGATGACGGAGAGCCCAGGCCAAATGTTATAGGGGGGTTTCTTAAATGATGGGAAGGCATAAGAGCCTACTGGTATGAGTCAGAAGGAGGCAAACTAGTAGTAGTAGAAGTTGGTGGGGGGTTTTTGAAGGAAGGAGAGAATTTAGATTAATACAAAGATCAAAATTCTTTGCCTGTGGCTCAGGAAAAAGGCCACATGGGGAAGACAAGCTGAGTAGAGAGGTGAAAGTTACTGGTATTGAAAAGGGAATGTGGATTATTAGTGTCTTCTGATAGCAGTGAATGACAGGAATTAGTGTGCTGCCGAGAGCACTGTAGAGTAGCGTGGCATCAGTATATCCGACAGATGAGCAAAGCTATTATCTTCGTCTTTTCTACTTGAGAATCCCACATTATTTTGTGCTGCAATACCCTGAGGCGTGGAGAAAGTTCCTGGTCTTGAAAGGAGATACCAATAGACCAAATACAACCGTTCACATTCATAATGGCTAGAGGAGAAAGGTTAGCAAGGGATGGAAGATGGTGAAATCTGGCTGAAATAGGAACAGTATGTTCAGAAAGGCACTGGCTGGTCATTTTCTGAGTGGTGAGACGATAGAAAAACATACACAACAAAGGAGCATTGGGTAGGTGAGCCCAGGAGCAGTTTTGGGAGACAAGCAAGAGAATCATTTCCAGTGAGGGCAAGAATAGAACTGACTGAATGGAGCGTAATCAGGCTGAGACAAAAGAAACCACAAAGGAAAATTCAGATCAAACCACATGGCAGTTCTGCTGATTTGCTTCATTGAGAAGTTTACTTAATATTTCATGTGGAAATCAAGAGTTTGCATTTATTCCACTCCTCTGTGGTCAGTTTTAACAATGTAACCCCAGAACTCTGACAGCCATTTTAAAGCAAAAGTAGGAAACTTACTGGAAACCAGAAGTTTTGCTATCCATGCAGCTGGCACAATCCATTCAGATGCATATACAACTAACATGCACAAAAAATAAAGTGAAGTAAAGTAACACCATCATGTTAAAATCTTATTGTCTTCTGTGCCCTCCTGCTTTTTGTACCTAGAAAATAGGTGTATAGATCAAGCCTCCTCTTTTCCCTCTAACGAGCACTGTCCTTTGTGTGCTGTCCACAGGACARAGGATGGAGGCTGGGAAAGCTAAAGGCAAAGGTTTGCAGGGAAGGAGGGTGTTATCAACCAAAGGGTGCCAGCAGATGAGGAGGGAGAGGGACGGATAGAAGAACAGCCTGTAGAGCTCATGRTTTGGCACTGCAAGAGGCAACAGCTGCCATCAGCAGTGCTGCACAGGGCACGGGTCCTGGGGAGGGACCAGGTAAGCACAGCACATGGGCTGTGGACAGGGCAGGTGGGTTGGGAACCAGCTGCAAACTCCTGCAACTGGTGAGAGAAGGTGACAGACTTACCTGGCAGGGATGGCACTGCCCTGTTTCTAATCTTCTCTCACTCTGCCTCTTGAATTTTTTGAAGCCATTTGTCATCCTTACTTACGCAGATTCATTCTTACCCTGGAAGTGACCCTACAGATTTCAATTCAGATGTTAACTGTACAGACACAAATGTGTCATACAGAGCATTTAAAGCTAAAATTGTGACCTAAAAGTAATACACAGGRTAAATATTTGCTACACAAAATAGTTTCCTGTGTATAGGTTTTGTTGTCAAAGGCTGTGTTGCAACATCCTGGTCTTACGTGACTAAGACCAGGACTTTTGGCTGGTTAGGACTCTCTTGCTATCCTGCATGGGCTTTCAGAGGCAGAGACACCTATACCACCAGTAACATCCTACAGCAGACAGCTGTATATAGCTACTGAGTAAACTAGAAGAGCTCAGGAGACTACAAATGCTACTATCAGTGAAGAAAATGCTAAAGGTGGCTGAGGATCTTGATGGCAAGTAGATCCAGCAGAGACATGCAGTAGAAATCCTTCCATAGTCACAAAATATATAACCAAGTCCAGAAAACAGTAATAGTGAGGTGGCAGTCAGATCTGAATCAGCTACTGCCTATCAGCATTCATGCACAGAGGACCTGACACAGTGGGGCTTCAACAGAACAACTCCTCCTCCCTCCTCGGTGGCTGACCAAATATTGGACCCCATGGGCTCTGCTGGCTCCCCGCTCCCTTCCACATTCCAGACAAGAACGAGGACTCATCCTGAGAGATGAGAAGTTATGTAGGCAGCTATTGCTGCCCTTCAGAGAAGGGAAACAAGATAAAAACCCACATAGGAGCTGAGATTAAAACCGAAGGGTTTCTGGCTGGGTGCCCTCTGGAGGTCATAGCACTCTTTCTGATTAGAAAGAAAAACATTTGATTTACACAGAAATATTTTTGGCAAGAACAGGGAAAAGACACACTATGTGATGGATATGGTTTTGATTACACTTTGAAAGTTTGCCTGAGTGGAACAGTAGCAGCAAAATAGTTTGCTGTTTAAGCTATCCCCCTCCAAACTTAAAATAAGGCTTTTCTGCTTAGCCAAATATTAAAATGACATTTCACTACAAGTTCAGTCATCTTCCAAAGCTGCGCTCTTTACTAAGAAAACTTTTGACTTGCACATTAAAACAATGATGATTGAAAATAATCTTGATCAATCACTCATGGATCATCTCCTCCTGTTTATTCAGATGTTAACCCAGTATCTTTTCCTTTTCTCATTACAACCATCACTTTAACAGCAGACTTGCATTTAATGTTACAGGAGCCCTTTAATGATGACTGTGATGAATGTGAACAGAAAGAGAGAAGTTATTTTTGCAAGTAATTATTACACAGCACTATTGCTGCAGCAAGCACTCTGTGTTAGAACATGTGCAGCAAAAGCCATATAGCTGAAATTATTTGCAGATCTCCATTTTAAACTCTAACTTCATGTACATGAGACGTCCCATTTGTGGTCTGAGTCCAAAGGAGAAATATTTCTCCTCCTTTTGTTTAAAAATTATTTCTATTTCAGACTGGAAGTATTTTGTTGCTGTCAGTGTTCCTGCTGTTCTTTAATCTTCGGACGTTGTGGATGACAGGCTGGAACAGAACTGTAGAATACCATTTATTTTGGTGCAGACCTCTGAACATTAGAAAAAGGGMTAGCAAAATGGGGATCCAAATACTGGACCTGGACTGTTCCCATTTGGTCAGGATATGAGCAAAGTGTTTTCCCTTTTTATTTGCATACTCATACTGGGGTTTGGGTTTCTTAGTCATTCTCTTATACAGGCACCATGAAAAACACGTCACTTACCAAATCACTCTGACTCACTAAGTCTCTTCAGTTCAAGGCCTCATCTATTACATATTTGACTAATCTCACTGGAGTCCTATTTCATGGCATAGCCAAAATCTCCTCTTTGATTATAAGTCATGACCATGGCAATAGTCCAATTGCAAGATTTGGTGAACTGGATCTCCTGATAAAATTAGTGTGATCTTATAGCTATGAGTACATATTTGCATCTCCAAACCAAAGAAAATAACGTACAAGGTAAATATTAATGTTGCTGGATGCATTGTACAGCAAAGGCCAAGGTACTGAACACAGAATTTGCTTTCCACAGACACCTAGTTTAACAACTTAGAGTACCAAGGTAATCTTTAATGCATCCAGCATTCCTGGGCAAAACTTCTTTAATATATTACACTGCCATTCTACTAAACTAGCATTCTGAACCTAGGCAAACACTTCTTCCACAACCTTTATTTAAAAGTTTTCCATCGTAATCCTGTTGGTGGTGGGCAGATAATTATCTTTTTAAGCAGACTAGGGTTCTTTAATAAAACCAAAGTTTTTCACATAGAACTGGAAACTAAAACAGCCACATGAAATCTGGTACTCGGGAAGCACATCCGATGAAACAGGGATCTGTATTTTTGTGAGCCACTTTCTGATCTGAGAACGCGCACCCATTATATCAGGACACGCTAAATCAGAAGTCCTCTTCTGTGTGGGGCCTGAGCTCTCCCTTGATGCTGCCTCACAGGCCTGCTGGCATAGTCCTCACATTGCCAAAACTACGCTCCCTTCCATAGTCAGATGAGGCACGGTGGTCACAAGCTTCACCTTGCACCCTGAAGGCTGCTGCCTTGAAGATTGGGGAAGACCCAAGAACAGAACAGGGAACTCGAGGGAACTGAGGTCTTGAATCTGTTGCAATGCCACAGGACTGGACTCATCTCACAAAATGAACTACTGACAAGGTTGCTTTCACTGGTGGAGCTGGGTGTGCTGGGTGAAGGGGACACACATCTCAAATGGGGTGCTGCTGGATTTGTTGCTTTGGCTGCTCTAGAAGAACCTCCTACATCACCACTGCACGCAAAACATCCCACCAGGGAAGGTAAGACCTTTCACGCTCACCAGGCCAAACACCCAATGTAGGTCTGTAGAACAGAGCCATGCTTATAAGACCTGTCTTGCTTACATGGAGTCAACAGTGTAGGGCCCTGTTATTCTCTCTCCCTTCTAGCAGGTGAAGAAAATTCTCCCTGTTGAGATGCCACTGTGCTTTGCCCTTCTCACAGAGGAGGAACCACTGACAAGACCACTACTTCTGGTGGAGGAGAGCTCAGTGTGCCAGATGAAGGGGAAGCCCTGGCTAGGCAGGTTTCTCCCAGACGTGCTGCCTCCACCAGGAGGTACACACCCTCCTTCAGCCAAGCTGCATGTGAGGTGTTCCCACGTGGCTGTCCTGGCTCTAGCCAAGCCATAGACCTCTCCCCAGTTCTGTGGAGCAGGGGTGGCACACTGCTTGTAAGGTTTTGCCTTGCACGCAAAAGTCTGTGACAGTTTCAGCCCCTGTTCCCTAAACATCTTCCCCAGAAACACCCAACCTCGCTGGTTACTCCCAGGAAAACTGTCCCTGTTCAGAGGCAGTGGTACTGAGACCCTTCCCAAAGACTGCAACTGCAGACATGACCCCTACCTGCACATAGCGCAAATCAAGGATGCTGTAGGGCCCTTTGAAGGTTTAACGGAAAGCTGCGTCGGCTTTGCCTTGCAACTGAGACGACTGATGTACTAGAGCAGCTTGGCTGTGCAGTCCCACTGCTCAAGGGTGCTGTCAGAAGGAAGGCACGGATGTGGGGAATGTTTGCGAGCCTTCATGTTAGAAACCGTGATAAATTAATATCCATAAACATAGCACGGAGCAGCATGCAGTGCCTCCCCAAAAAGAGTGACTGAACTAATTTATTTTTACATGTAATTATGTATCCTAATCCTGTCCTAACTCTACTCTGCTGTTGCTGAGACAAGGGAAAAAACCCTCAAACTCAAATCATTAAGTCAGGCCTAAACATCAACCATACTTTTTTCAAAACAACTGTGAAAAAAGACAAGTAGAGAAAGCATGCAATATTTGTCAGCATAAACTGAAATAAGCACTGAAAAGAGAACTGTTGAAAAATATGTTGTACTTGCTATGGTTTAGGCCACATCCTGATTTCACATCCTGATTTAATTCAGCACAATTCTGAAACAAAGCCACTAAATCCATTTTGCATTTACCCCAGGTAATTGAGCAAACAAAGACCTGGAATGAAATTAAACTTGATTTTAAATTAACAGTTAGGCTTAGTAGCACTGGTGAAAGTATAATCCCAAAAACTGTTCTTTCCCTTCCTTCATGTCACATTGCATTTTAAACGTATCCAGACACTGAAACTACTGCAGAGTTGGGCAGTTCCTTAGTTACAGGAACGTCGTTTTCACAGGCATCAAAGGTTTGTGCTTTGAGGCTGCATGGGTTACTTATTTAGTAGCAGACTGAACTTAAGCAGTTGGTTTTGCTCTAGAGAGCTCCGCACCGCCCTCGGATCTATCAGGTTATACTGCTCTATGCAGTGAGTGAGTACAGCCTAGCGGTTTTCTCCAAAAAGGTTGCTCAGCTTCCCACTGCCCACCAAGACTGAAATAAAGCGATTGCTTTACTGATCTTCTGTCCATGCTGCAAAGCCTATGTATTTTCCTGACTTCCAGAGTCTATGAAAATGCTCCTGAGAGCAAAAAAACCCAACTGTTAAATCCTTCCTTTTGAAGAGGAAGGGGTAGGTGGTGTTTCCTTAAGCTTACCATGATTATATCTTTAGTTGAAATGCAGTCACTCGGTCTTTTTTCTAGTCACATTTTCAAATGGGTCAAGAAGCATCTAGGAACAAGAATAAGTGTTTCTTTCTTAGGAACAAGAACCTAAAAATCTACAAATAGTTATTTAGATCTGTTTATTCCCTAAGATGCTGAGATACTGTCATGAATGCTTCAAGGACCATTTTACTTTTTTTGGTTTTCATTCTAAAACGACAATACTGGGACACATATAACTAATCCCTTCCTGCATCAGTAACTCCAACCTAAACAACATWTAAACACGGAAGAAAAGCTCCAACATCAAGTGATACTAGATGACTAAGGTCACTATAAGCACTACTGGTTTCTGCAAAAGCTGCTTTCTAACCCTGCAGGTAGGCACACTTTCAAGATTTGATGTCCTCAAACCCATCCTAGCATCACTCTATAGGTATATAACTGACTGAAGCAAGCCCCTGAAGTCTCAAAGCAGAAGCCTTCAATCAGGCTCTTCCTCCAGCATGTTCACCTGGACAACTGGAGCCTGTAGGTCAGCTCTGAACATCCCTAAGCTATACATAGTGCTCACAAAAGCCAAAACAAGACTTTTTTTCCCTGTATGTTTAGCACTTATCTTCTCATATTAGCTTAGTGGTTAGAGTATTTACAGCTAGCATGGAAGATCTTGTTTCAGGCCCTTAAACTGGACTTTAACCCAGGGGTCTGTAACTCTGCGTACCACAGGCTGTTCTTGGGTAAGTCTCTATTAGGTAAGCTGTTTAAATAACTTTATATAGCTTTGTATAAATAACTACACAACCATTAAAGCAAAGATATGAACCGCCCTCAGTGACAATGCAGCTGAGAGAGAGAGGAAGTCATTCTCTCTCTCTCTGACTTGATAAATATTTTGTTACAAGAGACTGGAAGAGATCTCTTACAGAGCACGCAGGAGTCCGGGAGCTGGAACATTCCCTTGGGATGCATGTCACTTCATGACTAAGCAGCAAATGCTTGTTCTAGCTAATGACTGACATTACCTTTGAATGACTCACCAGATTTAAAGATCATGGCTTTAAAAAAAAAGTTTCCACAGTATGGTGGGGAAAGAGCTCCAGGAGAGGATGATGACAGAGAGAGAAAGATTACAACCTTAAGTCTTAAGAAGGACTTGAACAATCCTTGTGATACTGGAAATCACAGCTGTTCCAGTTCACTTTCCTGTTTGCACAGCCAGCTGAATATAGTGACTTGGAAAAACAGCAATCCTTCCGAAAGAGGTTTTAAATGCAAGGGCAAGACGGCAAGACTAGCTACCTACTCACAGGTGGAGTGACTCAATGGTCTGAATTGAAACTGAAAAAATACACAGTAGACTGAAGACAAGGAACATGTCTCTCAACATTCACCAGGACAAACATGTGAAACTGAATCCCTGACAAAGAGTTAACTAAGTCGGGGGGGAAGCTTCAAAAACGAAACTCCCAGTGTTTAAATTCAAGCAGAGGAAACCAGCGAGATGGTCTGAAAACACAGAAGTTTCTAACCACCACCTTATTTTTCCTTTCCTCTCTCCTGCCATGTTGGATATAAACTCCTGAAACACTGCATTCTTCCTCTGGAAAATATCAAAGTCAATTTTGCCCAATTTTAGTTCTTCTAAATCATGGCCTTTTCAATATGATCTCTAGGTCACAGATCAAGGAGAAAATGACATGCCGCACAAAGGCATGTTTGACCCAGACCTCTACATCACTGATTTTTATCAAATGACCTGTGGGTGAGAGCTGATCACAAGGCATCTGAAATGGTACGAAGCACAATGTAAACAGCTTTCTGTAAACAAACACATGCAGATACAAATAAATATGAGGGATGGGGGGGAATAATAACAGTCAGTTTAAACGTATTTTTAATTTGGTTGTAAAGGGGTAAACCATTCCAGCAACATTACACAAAACGTGTGTCCCACCAGGGTGAGATCTGACATGACTCAGCATTCCCTATGCCGTTCCTTCCATGTGGGACAGCCAGGCAGGAGCCAGTGTACACACTGTCCRGTTTCCCACTTGGTATGAATGAAGGAACAGGACGTAGAGTGCAAGCATATCATTGCGTGTATTCATTCCTTAAAGTAAATTCAGCCCAAGCCTTCCTTGGACAGAGTCAGTGTTAGGGATTAAGCCAGGGCTGACTGCCCAGTCAAACAAATGCCATTTACAAAGCTAGACTTTGCCCTTCAGTGAATGCAGGGATAACCAGCACTAAGAACTCAGGTCACTGGTCCCAAAATACTTCTAAAATTGCATAATCTCTCTTTCTAACGGGATAACTAGATCTAACCGAAACCGTCCTCATTTAATCCACTGTTTTGAAAACAAACGATACTGGCACCAAAGAAGAAACATTGCAGATCCAGGTTTTAATTCCTTTAGCAGGGCAGTTCCACCACAGGATCCTGATGTATGGCTGAATTACAACACTTCACAGGGTGCTGCAGGAACACYGTATGTGGCTGCTTTTAGCTTATCAAAAGGAGACAGAATGATTTAGCTTAAACTTCTTTCCTGGAGGTTCATGCTAACACATTTTACCTTAGGCTTCCTATAGCCTAGCAGCACATACGCAGTGGCAGTTACCACAACACAGTTGACACGTAGTAACTCTCTGAGCAAAGAAATTCAWATGTGTTGCCTTTACCCACATCTCCAAACTCCCCGTCTCTTACACAGAACACTTCTCAGAAAAGCTAATGTAATTATTTTCAGAGGATAAAAAGGGTCCTCTCCTCCTACCTTTCTTACATTTTTTTTCTTAAATGGTGAAATAAAAGTTCATGAAGGAAGTACTCATCTGTTGCAAACTGGTGCRTGATCATTATAGCCTTATCATAATGCTTTAGCACTGAGTTTATGTGTCTGTCGTGTCTGTGAAGGCATTCTGTTAATTACAGAAAAAGGGAGTGATTCTTAACAAACCTGAACTTTGGCAGCTAATTCACTATCTTAGTAGCAGATTCTGAAAAAGCTGCATAATTAAGTTCCAGAAGTATCTCAGTACTATCACTGAGAGGTGAAGCTACAGAGAGCAAGGGAAGACTACAACCAATGTCAAGGTCTCCCCACAGTTAGAGAAAATACAAGAACCTAATTCTTCCGCTTCAAAGGATAAAAATTGTGAGTAATAATTTCACTGATATCAAAGTTAAACTCACGATAAAATACTATCAGATTGGGAACAGGTCCAATGCGTTCTCAGTGCTCATTACGCAGGACACATATGTCACCTCTTAGTAAGGCACTAAGTAAGAACATACAGTACCTAAACACAGGCACTGTAACATTAACATTTGGATCCAATTCCCCCATAAGCTTCTCCATCTTCCATTCTGAAATGGGGATCATGACTTGCCCACAATAACATGGCAAATGAGGACTCGCAAAGAACCACAGCATCACATTGTTCCCATTTCATGAATGCAGCCATACTAGAAGTGCCCAAAAGCTGCTGTGGAAGACAACAGCAGCCGTTTCTGCAACTTTTGCTTTTCTGAAAATCAAGATTATTCACGGCATTAAGAGCTGCAGGATCAAAGATTGCTACAACTCTTCACTGAAATCTAAGGCTGAGCCCTCAGGCCTGGGATAACAGCTAACCTGCCAGAAGAGTCAGCTGAATCCAAGCTATCTTTAAACCGACTTGGTTACTGTTTCTAGCTCTGGATCAGCATTGCTCTCACCCAGGCTCCGATTCCTTGTGTAAAGCCCTCCCTGAGCCACACTGCTTCCTGACCCAGCTATCACAGAGGTTTGAACTGCAGCCTTATATATCCAAGACTCCCCTTTTCCATTCAGTTATCTTCTTCTATTTTCTCAGAACTCCTCCTCAGTGTTGTAATTCTAGTTTGACACCTCCAGGCACTCTCTCACACACACACACAAAAAAACCAACCCAAAACACGTGGTACTTAGGCTCAGCAAAGGAATTTCTCAACCAGTTGCTTTATTATTAAGAAGTGCTGCAGAGTCCCAGAATTCGGTAAAGCTTGGCCTTGCCTCCACAGCCATCCAAGTTTTGTCAGTGTTTCAAGCCAGTCAAAGTTTTTTCTGCTTCCCCTCTCTCCAAGTGCCCCTGTTCACAGAGAATCCAGGTCTGCCTCCTACCTGTCTGTTCCTTCGGCCAAGCAGGCTCTCCCTCTGTTTGTTATGCACTCCTGCTGAGAAGCAGCAGGTCTATCAGCCATGCTGGTTCCCTTCTGTAAAAACAAAGCAAAAAAAAAAAAAAAAAAAAAAAAAAAAAAAAAAANAAAAAAAAAAAAAAAAAAAAAAAAAAAAAAAAAAAAAAAAAAAAAAAAAAAAAAAAAAAAAAAAAAAAAAAAAAAAAAAAAAAAAAAAAAATCCAGAGCCCTCCACTTCAAGGGCCTAGTCCAGCAGTTCTGAGATTGAACCAAAAATTGTCCTACCATGGCTGTTCTCTAAGATATCTAAACGTTTTTTTCTGGGAAGACAGCTCATAATTCAAAATAGATGTCCTAATGCGGTCTCCATTTTGGAGACTGCAAAATTCTCCAGCAGACTGATGATAGAAATCTGCCAGACAGATTATGATGCTGATGCAGAAAACGTAAATCTTTATAAAGTATATAAAGATAATTTTATAAAGTATCTATGACACTTTTTTACCCCGGTGCATATAACCGTATGTGGAGACAAAGACGTGTTACACAGATTAGACTCTCTGGGGGCAAAAAGGAAATTCCAGGACATAAGTTTATATCKCTCATAATCACGAGCGAAGAAGTGCTAATTAATGCATTGTACTCACTGGACAGGCAGTTTTCAAGGGTCCTGTTTTCATGTCCTTAAATCAGATTTTGTTAGAAAGCAAACTGACCGGTGACAGCTGCAGCAAAATCCAAGAGCTTTTTTCCTAAGATACATTCTTGCAAAGTCTGTGCAACGCCTGATGCATGCCTCTTATTTTTCATTAAAAATAAATCACTTGGTACCTCTAATAATTTCATACAGACCATGAAGAGCTGAATTAAAGTTGAACAGAAATGTAAGCTTTCAGGATCTAAAGGACAAACTGAGGTTATCGCTTCAGATGCTTTAAAAGATGAATGTACAATTTGACCTGAACCAAACTTCAAAGTCAGTGAAGGCCAAGTGAAGATAAAAAGAAAAATGAAAAAAATTTCAGCAATTACTTAGCACTGATATTTCAGTAGTAGAGAAACAACATGTACTTAGGTTAGAAGAAGCCTCCATGCCTCTGATAAATAACCTGATACTTTAAAAAAAAAACAAAAACAAAAACCAACAACAAACCCCAAAACTGTGAAATATATTATTTTACACTCTAATTCATTCTTTTCATGTTACAGTATAAATAAGAAACATRGTCATTACTGCTATAACACAGATGTTCTTCAAATAAATAATAGCAAGAGGGAAAATAGTAGCAAAGGGGGAAATAGTAACAAGGGGGGAAAAAGGGGGAAAAGGGGGAAAAATTATTTTTCTACCCTACCACTAACCTAGAGACCTACCGAGCTATATAAAGATGGGGCGGGGAGAGGGGAAGAGGCAATTTCTTTCCCAAATCCATAAAATTCACCACAACTATCTTTATGGACCCACTTACATCCATCTCTGCAGAATTTTACTACTTCAAAATAGCACAATATTTCCTAAAAGGAGAATTACCCAAGTTCCTCATGAAAGGATAGAGAATTCTGAGGTCTCCCAAGCCTATTGTTCACTGTAACAGCTAGAAGAGCTTGGAAAATACAGCTAAAGTTATAAGTAGCACATGGGGATCCTTGCCAAAACTCCCTTCCTATCAGCTTACCGCCTCCCCCTCCTTTCTCCTGCTGCAATCTTTACATCTGCACTGGGTTTTTAGATGATCATTCTACAAATGGTTAAAAATGACTTTTAGGTTAGATACTGGCAGCAGCATGGTCAAAACATCTGATTGTTTTTGGCCCAACAAAGGCTCTACCAGCAAGAGCTGCCCCAGTCTCCTTGCCATGTTCAAGAGAAAATTAACTAGTAAATCTGTTGGCAGATTGGTAATGACAAAGAGCTATTTCCAACTGATCATTATTTAATATGAAATGAGCTCATGATCTCAGGATGGTTCTGGCTGTCAGGTGGCATTACATCAYTCACCCTCAGTGTTGACACTGGGGCTTTTGGCACACATTCGGCAGACAGCACCTGCCTTGCTAGAATTCAGATATGTAATTCATCACTAGTTCAGCTCCCCTGATGTACTAATCAGGGAAACCAGAGCCCAGATAAGGATAGGCACTTTTTTTGTTTTGGCTAGGACATCCATATCTGACTCGGAGGAGGACTAGATAGCACAATCATAAAAAAAAGTTCCAGTCTTGTCTCTGCATCAGGTTCTACATTCACTACCACCTGCAAAACCATTCCAGTAAACCATAACTCAGCCACATTAGTGAAGGTACACCAGCAGAGAGGTCACTGACTTACAACTAACAATAGGTAGTAGACTCAGAATCACATGCACACCCACGTTATCTGGCCATCCAAACTAAAATCCCCCATGCTCATTTCCTAGGGCAAGTACAACCTGTGCCCACAAACTCTCTGAGGCATCCAGATACATTTTGGCCTCCGATATACTTTTCTTTGTAGCCAGTCTGCAAACCACACAGCCCAAAAACAGGGACTCTCATCGCTCCCTGCTCCTGCCTTAAAGACCTTCTGCACACCACCTCCTCCCTCTATTCCTGAGTGAGTAGTGCTTCATAGTTTCTTTTTCAGCCTTTAGCCCTTCATTGTCCACGTGAACAGGCCAAGTGGCAAGCAGTTGATCCATGCTCTGCCTACCCAATGAGGCACTTTCTTGTGTGACCCTACATAACTACTTATATGTCTGTAGGGAACATACTGAGCACCATTTCACTGCTACAGTGTAACTTCAGAGCTGCCTGGTTGGCTGGACGGCCATGCTGCCAGATTGAAATGCCCAGAAAATATTCAGCATATACAACAGCTTTACATGAAGACAAAGGATGCATACCAAAACAGCACAAAGTAATCTTGCGAGCTGGGTCATATTTGTGGCAATGCAAATGGCATCATGTTAACTGGAGAGAACCTTTTCCCCAGTATTTGCCCAGCAGTAAGAGCCATTCTGGTTTTACGGATATGGAAAGACCACTGCTGGTTCCCTGTGCCAAGTCCTTCAGTATCAGATATGGAAGTCAGGTCCCTTGACTCTTAATTCCCCTATTCTAATGACAGCTATCCACATACTTAAGACGTATTTCAACTGTTTTGTAAACTATTAAGTGCAAGTATTGCAAATTTGCAAGTATCAGACAAAGCCTAGAACCAGGTTAAAATCTGAGGTCTGGGCACTAGTGGTTACGTTGTGTCTTCACAACTGGATGTAATTTTTTTTCAAGCTGTAACTGCTGTGACCACTGCCATTGACAAAACAGGATCATCAACTCCACAAGCTTTGATAGCCATGAAAGTACGAGTTAGTAAATTGGGAGTCAGAGATCAGAACCTGTTCTGTCCCCAGAGTAAGTATGTGGAAATCAYGACATCACTAATTAAGTAAGGACATCTAAAACAACCCTCTTGGGTTTTCTGAAGCAACATGAGAAGCTGAACACCCTAACTTCCTTGCAAATATTCACTCCTGTTAATTTTAAAATACATCAAAATTATCTCCTTGGCACTCATAAGAGAAGGGGGATTTCCTCCATTCTCAGCACCAAAGAAAGAACCAAAACCACACAGCTCTGGGAGCTCCTGAATTGCCAGCACCAGAGGTTCATAGATAATCTCTGCCTTGGATATTATGGTTTGTTTTAATGTTTCATAACCATATCCTCTTTGATCTGCAAGTCTTTACATAGGTAGTTCTGTGCTTTGAATTTATAAGAACAGCCACTGCTTCAACTAGCTTAAGAGAGAACTGATTGCCATTACTTACTCAAAATCAAAAATAAATACTTCCAACAACACAGTTGAAGGCATCGTTCTATTATCAGCAATTGAAATAAAAGCCTTGTCATCAGTTACCCATCGTTTAAATACCACTGATGATCTACTGTAATTAAAAAGAAGAGGAAGACAACTGAATGCATTACTGACTTCTTTGTGCTGGACCCTAGAAATTGAACTGTGACTAGGGACAGACAAGCCAAGCTATTGGTTTAACATCTTTGCACARAAGTAACTTCACCAAGAAAAATATTTGTTTTGGTGTGGTGGATTTTTTTTGTTTGTTTTGGTTTGGGGTTTTTTTGTGGAGAGAAATCAAGTAGACATCAGATTTGGTGTTAATAAGTCACTCATCACCTGTGCAATCACCATAGTTATGCTTGTGGGTTTGTAACTGTAAGCAGCCCAACTTTGGCTTTAAAAACACAAATGATCCATCAAATCTTTAAAAGGCCCAAATAGTTCCACAGGGAGTTAAATGCTCTTCATGTTTACCTGCAGCTTTGTGTCTCATGTTTGTATTATCCCATTTCAACTAAGATACAAACTCTGACTGCCTTTTCTCTTGTGCTTGGGGCATTCAAAATTTCCCCCTTGTGGGTTTGTCACTGTCTAAGAACATAACTGAACTCCTGTCAAAGCCTTTCCTTCTATGGAGAGATTCAGGCCTTTACCCACTCAATCATTTTCATCAAGAACAAAGCATCTTTAAGACTTTTGAATTCTGTAAAATTTATCTGAAACTGTCCTACAACTTCTAAAGTTACTGAGGAACCCAGGCAGACCAGCAGACAAGGGCAACACAATTGTGTAAACCTCCTTTCCTTAGGAATCCCAACTAACATTCCTGACCTGGTTCTTCTATAATGTTATGACTGTAACATTTCAAGTTCATTCAGTGCCACTGGGTACCCTTTGCTGCCTGCTCCTCAGAGGAAAAGCTCTCATTTGTTCCTAAGAGGAAACTGCATGCCAAAGCAGCACCAACCCCTGCCCTGACCCTCTGAAGCCTTTGCCCTGTTTTCTGACCAAGTCTTAGGGGTACAGCTTCCCTGAGATGGGCCATGGAGATAGAGCACACAAAGTTTTTGTTTTCATCTTTATTCAACTTCCATGAAGCTCATGGTTCCTGTTGCTTTCTTAGCTTTGAACAGGAGCAGTACATGATATTAAAGAACAGATGACCAGCCAACCCAGCAGCAGCTCTGATGGATCGCATCTGTGAGGGCAGGTTTTCCCTATCCTCTGCCCCACTTTTATTGAAATCCCCAAGTTCCAATAGCATTAGATGACGTTTCAAAACAGCATTAGGCACACTCAAGGCCCATCCAAACAAAAAAAATGTACTGCCATGATTCACAATGCATCAGGCAGTGACTCTTATAACTGGCTCCCCTGAGAGCTCTTTTGAAGTGTACATGAGTCAACAGACTGACAGCAAAGCACAATATGCCATCACCAGGCATTCATGGGCAGCCTCACTGTTTCTTCTGCAGCATGTCTCATTCTCCTGTTTCCAGTATATCTCTTTTATATCTCCCTCTGGCTCTGTCAAAGCAAGTTACACTTTATTAACTTGCTGATCAGGTCCATTCATATTGCAGAAATTAAATTAATGAGAAGTGCAGCATCTTTGAATGCTAGCAGAACTAGAAGTTATAGCACTTTCCCGCACTGAAGTCCATGGAAGTTTTTCCATAAATCTGAACTAGGCTCAGATTTGGAAGTCTCACTTCCAAACTCTAAGACCATCTAAACACTAAGTGTGGCTGCTTGAGTAATGCTGAGCCCCCCGCTCAAAGAAGCTTACTTGTCCATGCAGTCTGCAGTCCCAGGTGGTCTTGTGTTTACGTATCTCCACCAACACCTGCTTGCCTTTCTGCTGCCTTAAGCTACTCCTGACATTGGGCCACTAACAAGCCCTATCTTATTTGTACTGAATTTTACACTTTTGACGTACAATGGACATTTCTGACAGGGACACTGTATTTCTGAAACAGTGGCTAACAAGTTGTTTGGACACTTCAGGGAAAGTGTATTGCTGAAAATATTCATCAGCATGAGTTTCTTAGCAGTTGTCATGCATAACACTGTGTTATGTGGACATGAAAGTCCGAAGCTGGCTTTGAGGGTGAAAAGTAGTATGGCTATATTAGTGTGGTGTTTCATCAACACTAAGCCTTACATCTCAGCTAATTAGTGAAGCAGGAATGCCGCAGTGACAAGATCATACTGTTACCAGTGCTCAAAATTAATTTAGCATGACACGTGTCACTTGAACAGGACTTAAATTTTGGCCAGTCTACAGAGAACTTTTACAGAGGCGTCTCATTTCCCAGCAGATGTCGGCACAACACGCACACYAGAATGATCATTTCTGCTAGGCATTCCATTCACTAAGCCTTCCAAAAATAATATTGTTACCAAATTTGCAAAACAGTATCTTCCATCTGCACATGTATTATTAGTAGTAGTGTAGTAAGACAACAAGGAGCATTGATAAAATGCCATTGTCAAGAATCAGAGTTCTATAACTAACAGCATTGAGTGCMTATTTACACACACATAGATACACAGATGTATGCAAACAGTGCTTAATGTTCTCTGCTTTGTGTTTTCTTCTAAGATTTACACCAACTGGGAAGGTCAGGACAGGTTACTACATTGTATATATATGTTTGTAAGCACATACAAATTTGTAAGCCCCGGACATATCCATACGTACAGAACAGAACATCAGTCTGAAGTGCTCTGTATATTAACATGAGGCAGCAAAAAAGATTAGATAAAAGCATTATTCTCTTCCTGTGTTATTATTCTTTTCCTCTGTGTTATTATTCTTTTCCTCTTAGATTGGTAGGATCTACCCATTAAATTAAATTTTGTTTTATTAGCAATGTTCATGCTTTCATACCAAGACTATAGATACATTAACTGTATTACTATGAAATAAAGCAAGAAACAGTACAGCACTGTAAGAAAGCAGCAGTTTTCTCTCAGTGTTTTAACTCCATAGCATAGAACAAGCTTTAAACTTCTGCATTTAACAAAATACTGTGTAATACAATGCCATTTAACACCCTTATTCGGAGTGAATAATAGCTGTCAGAGTTTTAACCTTCATACAATGTAAAGCTATTCCACTTCTAAAAACCAAACAATTTGAGAAATCGTGTTTTGGAAGATGACACTACTACCACCAGACTAATTACCAAGCAATGAGTGCTGTCTCTTATGTAATCCTTATCTCTGTCTCTCTGAAATACGTGGTTCAGTGCCTGTGTTAAAGAATCAGATAAAATCTTCAGTTTAAAGGGGGAAACTAAAAAAAAAAAGGGGGGGGGGGGGAGCTAAATTTATTTCAGCATTTCCGACTTCTGTAACAGGAACACAGATTGTCAGCCTATGCCTTGCAGAAACTCCCCCTTTTCCCCAAAAATCTTCCAAACTCTCAGTGAGGGTAAGTACTTAATGCCACTTTGGCCCTAGATTTCATGTCCGTTTCAGCATTGTATATAACATACAATGTAGTGTCTATCCAGTTATCACTGTTGACTAAAAGGCTCTTTATTCTAGAACAAGAAGTGAGATTCACCAGAAGCAGGTATTGCCCTACCACCCTCCTGACCAGCACTGCTCATGGCAACATGGCTCCTGCTAACCATGAGACATAATCACCCACGGCTGGGCCCTTCTATATTTTAGCATGAGTTAGACATGTTATGTTAACCATGAATAGGTATAGGTTAACAATTTGACAGTATACAGTTACGGAGTGCTTTGTGTCCACTAGAGTTTCCTGCAGGTATACATGATTTATCTAGTATTAAACCTGGCAGCAGTTGCTTTTCAGAGAAATGAGTGAGAACACATTCATTGGTTCAATATCAATTAGCTTTCAGTTAACAAGTCAAAAATAAATATGGGATTTTTGAAACTTTCAATGTTTTCGTTTCACATTTAAGGTTAAAAGGTTCTGTCTTCAAAGGGGAAGTTACTCAGTCTTAAACTAACATGAGTTAAGAATAGAAATGCTAGCCAGGACCTAGCTATATGCAGCTTGCTTAGATTTTGTGACTGCAGGCACACTTGCAAGAGACTGAAACAGATGTCAATCATCTGCCTTAACTGCACACAGGTAAGACAGACAATTAGCACCTTGTAAAGTTGTAAACAATTCGACACAAGGACTGAAAGTCATTCGAACTTGCTGTAGCCTTTTGTTACMCTTTTCAGGACTAACCAGTTAATCAAACAGCTCCACACCTGAGGTTTATCTCTGAACAGCTGAAGTCAGATCCTCAGCCATCTGATGATCCTACATAGGACTCTTAGCATCCAGGTGATTCAATTCCAGGTCCTCAGGAGACTAATGACCCTACTTAGACTTGTCAGGTTTTGTTACACCTCATAAGGGGTACAGAGGTGGGGTAGGTATAAGAGATTCTAATATTTGCCGGTATTAGGATGGTAGCTCTTACTATACCTCTTAACTGCAATGGAAGGAGGAAAAACATAGATTTTAGCATCTTAATAGTTAACAGATCAACATATGATTAACAGCTGTGTAAAGACTTACGTTTGCTCCATAAGGATGCACAGTTTGTTCATTTAGTTTCACTTCTTCCTTAAGTGTCCCGAGACCCCTTCTTATCAAGACACGAAATCTCCACACTAGAGTTTAGGCTGCTAATGTACTCACTTTACATTGAGGATCCAAGCCCAACTACTTGTACCTTAAGTGTCTCCTAATGCATTACCACAATTTCCCTGAGCTCCCAGGGCAGTTATCCCCCACTTCTCTGAAAGAACAACGTGGCTCTGCCTACTGCAGGACAAAGAACAATTAGCTATGACTCTTATCACCTAGCTAATTATGCAGAGCACACATGAAGTACTGATAATGTCCCCATGATTTCTGGCATTTGAGATGACTATGCTTAAAGACTCCCGAAGAAGATCAAAATCATGAAGACTATCACAAAAATATTTACGTGAAGGACAGCTGGAGCATTTACACTCTAAAAACATCTGAATGCCCAAATCTTACAAAAGCAAATGCTCAGAATACACGCAGTTTTAGGGACTGCCTGCCATAGTGCCATTCACTTTACATAAGTTAAGGCTTCTCACACTATTTAAAGTTAAGTGCTGTCACAGGTCCCATACTGTGCTCAAGACGGATATTCATAGGGTCACTGTGTTTTGAGATCCACGAACCCTCATGTTCATTTTTGGACATTGTGAAAGATTACTTGGTGACAGGTTGCCTTAGGCCTTCACAAAAAAACCTAGTTGTCTCAAGCTGCTGATGGACTGCCCAGAATACTCATATCTTTAAGTGCCGTGTTCCAAAAATCCAATCCTGGGGATGCTCCTGGGTTACAGTTTACCCTTCAACCAACACATCATAGTTTAAAAAAAAGAAACAACTGAAAATTACAATTCTGTAGGCTGCATCATTTTACTTCAGCATTCACAAGAAATATCCTGATGTAGACAAAATACTTTTATATAAAAAGCCCTGTCTCACTTTTCTCATGGTGTCTAGGTTCCTTTTTTTTTTTTTGCCTAAATGGGCTATTTCTTTCAGTGAGCAGTAGCCCTTTCCCTACATCAAGCTGGATCCTACACATCCAAACAGAAGGCTGTCCTAAGAAGTGCTGGACTTGATGACCACGTGTAGGAGAGAGCAGAAAGCCCCATGCAGACTCAGAAATGTCAGCACTACTGAACACAGATAGCGTGCATTCCTGTTTCTCTCCCCTGCTCAATCCTCCTTTATCTGCAAACCTTCAGGATTTGGGTTTTAAAATTAAGCACCAACACCTGACTTATTTTCCTAGTACAAAAGTATTGAGGGTGAGAGAGCAGAAGCCCCCATCCAATTGTTGTGATCCTCCCCCAAAAGAACAAAACCTTGATGAAATTCATTTCCTTAGACTGTAGCGCTCTCATTGTCTCCTAGTATTCACACTTGGATGGGCCACATGCAGGTTTAGCGCTCTTCCTCGGTGCCCTAAATCATAACTGCAGACAGGCAGTCCCAAATCATCACAATGTGCATTTGCCTTCAGAAGACTAGAGCCTCAGGCTATGTCTAGGATTTTACAGAAAGGTAGMCAACACCCATTACCCGTCACTTTAAAAACCTTACACGCCTTTTTCAGCAGTGAAAACTTAACTCTTTTCTGTAGTCATCAAACACTCTTTTCATGGCTCCACCCTGGTGAAAAGATCAGCTCACCGGTATCACCTGTAAGACAGATGCAGTAGTCACTAATTCTACAGATTTGCTCCCTTAGGCTGGGCCTCTCAAGCAGGCACTGAATCTTTCCAGCTGAGTACTATGTACATAAATGCTCAGTAAACAAAATAACATTAATAGCTTGCTTATATGTTCAATTGATGAAGCTGTGCCATAATGCTGTAAATTTGACTGGTCACTCAAAATCTCTGTAACACATCTATAATATTGAAACAATATTCTGTTTGCACTTAAATATGTGAGAATGACAGTAAGCATTAATTTTAAATTGTATGACACCTAAGATTAATAAAACAATCACAGCAGCAAAAATAATAAAATGGATGCAATACCTATAAAAGTACAAAGCTGACAACTTTGAAAATAAAGCTCCCAGCATGTATTCAGAGCAGGTACAGCATACACAGCAATGAAAGCTTTTCTAAACTCAGTATACAGTGTTTAATTGTGTCATAAAATCCCACTACTTCTTAACTAGTCTGCATCCTTTTCAATATTTGTTGAACATGAGGTTACATATCTGAATAGTTTTTTCTATACTATTATACCTAATAAATAACATTCACATTTATATTCTGCTAAAAAGGCATGGAAAATCTGCAGTCCCAGAAGGCATTTTTATTTCTTACATAAGACTTCCACCCTAACGACAGGGAACGGCGACAGTGCGTCTTTAGCAAGAACTTTCTATTTCTCAAAGTGTTAAGATGTGGTACCATCACTTCCTTAGTTCACACGCATAACAAGTATTCCAAGTTAGGTTTTTCTCATAAAGAAAACGAATTATTTTATACCAAGTAATATTTAGTGTAATAATAAGTAGTATATTTCATTCATTATGATTGCATTTTTTGTCTTTCTGCAAGTCAAATTTAACCTTGTCTTGTAAGGACACAAATAACTTTAGAGACAATGTTCCTGAAATACAATTCTTAAAAAAACAAAACAAACTTTTAGTGTAGACTCAACCAAGCAAATACTTGGCTGACCATTAAGTTATTTTGTTTAGAGTAGACTACACTAAACAGAATAAAAGTGTCCAGATACAGTTATTAAGAAAGAGTTATTTCATTCTGAATTAACATTCTGCCATGAAAAAAACACCAGTTGTCAAGTGTAGACATCTCTTAGGCTTTGTTTTTGTTGCTTTATACGGTGATTTTTGTACAGTTAGATATAGTTTGCTGATGCAAAACCTTAAGCGGAGATAGACGTTTTAGTATTCAGTTAGACAAGGTCAGCTAAGCGAGGTCACTCTTGCTTAGGGCGCCTCGCAGTAAACCTCCTGCTTTGTCTTCGGTATGCACTAACCAGTCTGTTGTAAAAGCGAGTTAGTCATCCCACAATTAAAAAAACAAAACAAGAAAAACCCTAAAACCACTTTTTTTTTTTGGTCAGCCATACCCGCTTTACTTGCTTAACTTCTTACAGATAAGCAAAAACTGATTACATAAATTGCAAAATTGCACCCACAGTTTCAAATTTCAGGAAAGAGGGATCTGTTTCCTTGCATGCCCCAAGTTCTTGAGCTAAGCTGAGACTGTCAACGATCATGCCATTTGTCATGTTGATTTTGATACGCTCACTTGCGTGCCACAAAAGAAAACAGAGTCAGAGCCCCCCCTCCTAGACAAGAGGGCAAAGCAGTTCTGAGATGTGCCTGTGGTGGACAAAATGATAATTTTCTATCATTTCTGCCTAACTGGAAGGAATACATGAGGTCTGTTCCTTGTCAAACTTGTACTTTTATTTTAAGTTAAAACCTGAAAGTGAACACTATTACTCCAAGCAAGATTAAACCTATAATTCACTTCTTTTTTTAATTTCTAATTTTACACAGTGGTCTGACTTCAAACTATGGAGAAGAATTGCTTTTACATTAACGCAAGTTTCATAAACCACTCCCCAGAGCAGCTGCACAGCTTTTAGTCTCAGAGTGTAAGTGATTATGCCACTTACGAAGTTTCTGCATTGTCTTATAACTAACATTACCGTATATACTTAAGTTGCCCCTGTAGTAATCATAATATTCTATTTCCATACGCTTATATACTGAGGCACAGACATGGGGGAGGACCACGTGGAGATGAAGGAGCAAGGGCTGGCACAGGGAAGAGTTGAAGGAGGCCCCAGAGAGAGACTCGGCACTAGAACCTGCTAGAGAAGCCATTGCTCCCCTTTGCCAGTGAATGTCTGGAAACCCCAGTGGCGAGCACAGATCACTCCGGCGGCTGATCCTCATCAGGAATGATAACTACTGTCTGTTACCTTGAGTCCATGCTGAGAACCAAAAGGTTGCAAACCTGATGCTATACCGGACAGGAGTCAGTGTGATTCTACATACAGAATTCCTGGGGCTTTTGTTCTTGTTTGATCTTCGATAACCACAAGAATGCCCACATAAAAAAAAAGTGAAAAGCATGTTCAAGTTGCAGAGTCTATTATGCAGTTGCAGAGCCTATTATGGAGAAGCTCTGAAACCTTAGGATTGTCCTCACAACTTTGATTTACCCTTTTTGCCCTTGCACAAAGGTGGCAAAGTGAGCTCTAACTATGGGAGCACAGCTGGTTGGCATAATTTATTTAGATTTCCAAAAGGTTTTTGACAAGGTTCCATGCAAGGAACTACTGGAGAAACTAAGAAGGTGCTGGGGAAAAAGGCAAACGATTGCCATGAATGAATATCTGGTTGGAGCAAGAGAATCAAAGTGCAAGATTAAGTGGTTGTTTTTTATAATGACAAAAGGTTAACAGCAGGGTGCTTCCAGGCCCTATACTCAGTCCAGTGTTCTTGAATATATTACCTCAGACCAGTGAGAGAGGGAGAAATAGGGACAGGTAAAGAATAGCGAGGTGCCAGAGCCTGCAGCTATCAAAAATATATTTGGGAAAAAGGAGATTTGTGAGTAACTTCAGTGTGACTTCTGTTACATGAATGAACAATGCAATGACAAAAGAAATTCAGCACTGAGATGAATATGAAACCATGCACAAGAGAAACTTCAAACAAGCTATATAACCTGCAAAGTTGATAGAGCCCCGTAGCAGCAGCCAAAGATAAAGCCTAACATGCCGGATTCCATAAGAAATAGGTCAGGGAGTAACATCAAGTACATATATATCGTAATCAGAGGCATAACCTTGCTTAGAATACTGCATGCAGCATAAGTCACCTTTACTGAAAAATGGAATATTGTAGGACTAAATAGACTTGGGAGAGAACCAAGGCAATGATCAAAAGCTGGGAGTAATTCTCATAGGAAAAGAGATTGAGAAGAGTGAAAAATTTTATCTCAGAAAGCAGACATGATGAAAGTATATAAAATAATGAATGGCACAGAGAAGGTAAAAACCAGGAAATTCTGTTTTCATTGTCTCAAAGCACAAGAGGATATTCAAAGAAATAAATAGGTAAGAAAAAAATAAGAAGAAATGCATTTTTATGTAATTCACAACTCAACACGCTACTCTGCCACTGACTGCCATTACAGAGTTTTAATGCTATAGAGATAGTAAACTTTTATACCAGTATAAAGACCATCTACCTATCTCAGTAACAAAATCTGAAGTTATATTAAACTATTGCTTCAGTGCTTGTATCGAACTATTAAAGATTTGGATGGGACATTTGTGGGAAAATATTAATTCACATCTGCCTTTTGTAGCCTCTCCTTTTCCTCTGATACATCTGAGGCTAGTCAATGTCATGGATAAGAAAAGGTGAAGAATGGGTGTGACCCACAGTAGCGATTCCTGTTTTTCCATGCATAGGACAGATTTATTCCCTGGAAAAAAAACAGTTATTTGTTACATTGCTTTATTCTCATTGCCGAAGGTATGACCTGCTTAACTTGTTGTGCGCCACTTAATTCTGTTCTGAATATAAAGGAATACATTTTCTCACAAACATTTCAATGTCATCTGAGCGTTCCACAAAGATCAGTGGGTTTATTTTTATAACATCCTATAAAGTGGGGGGGGAAAAAAATATAATACTCTCCAGTTTATAAATGGGAGACTGGAACAAACAGGCTAAGATAACAAACATCCAGAAGCCCGAGATGCCTAGGTCCTGATTTTCCAGAGTACTTCCTTTAAGAGTTTCTGTGCCCAAAGCATGGCCTTGGAGACTTCAGTAGTAGTTAGGCATACAGTCCCGGCATCTCAAAGTAAAGCACTTGTAAGGTAACAAACATACAATTAGTCGCACACGTGGCAGTGTGACAGAACACAGACACACACGTGCCACAGAACATTGATAAACCTATGATATGGACAATCATGAGCAATACAAAATCTAGCCCCTCCAGTTTTATTTCTCTCCCTTCTTGGAATCCAGTTTTACAAATACTTACAGCATGTCTATGCAGATGGGTCCAGACAGAGCTGAACTTGCTCTGACTAAACCAAGCTGTTCAAACCTGTTGGCACAGATGTACCTTGATGCACACGTATACCACTACTTACCCAAGGAGCTGCACAGATGCCAAAGTTGCTCAGTGAGCAGTGTGACCTGCTTGTGAGATATGGTTATTAGTGCTGATGCAGCTCCAGCAGATTAAGTAATACTAAAAAACACAGCCTTGCCAACATGTGAAGGGAAAAGAAAAACTGCAGCAAGTTACATATTTTCTTCCATACSATCTACTTCTGCCTGCAAGCAGCAGCCAATACCAACACCCATCATCAACTTATAGGCCACCAGGTCACTGCATTCATTGTAAAATCAAGTTGCTCTGTTCCTTAGATTTGAGCTCAAGACAGGCGAGAAAATCACCCGCCCTCTCTTTAGATACAACCTGGTTTCGGGTGTGTTGAGGCTTTACTGGTAGAGAAGGTTGCAGGGGTTTTCTTCCACCCACCGTACTTTTTTTGCAAACTTTATCCACCCTATCACCTCGAACACATATCAAGAGTCTTCAGGTGGTAAAGACAGCCAGATTTGTAGACAGACCTGAGGTATTGCCCCAGGCAACAACTGCAAGGTGCGCTGCACAAGCCCACTTTCTGTCTTTCCCAGTGGTCCCAACTATGGATACACCTCTCCATACTCACATCCATGGAGTAACTTGGTTCAAAAAAATGCCTCTCTGTGCATCTTGTACCTGAGGAGCTAGGAATTAACACCCACTGGTCCACTGCCCGCTCCTACCAGCTAAAAAGCTGCCACATGAAGTCGAAATCAATCTTCTCCTAGCATCCTTTGAGAAAATTCCTAGGAACCCACACTCCAGCAGAGCTAGAAAGGCTGTTCCTAATGCTCTTAAAAGCAAGCCTGAGCTCAGTGTGAAAATAAAACTTTATTTTATCCCCTCATAAAAGTGACCTTGCCAAAGAAGAACCAGAAAAAAAAAAAAAAAAAAAAAAAAA
>JAYKAV010003454.1:961055-1189959 GCA_035582835.1 Phoebastria nigripes
CCCCTTCTCCTTCCAGTTTAATGATCAAACGTCTGCCTGGAAGAAAGGCGAGGGAGCGGGAGGCACGGAGGGCCCCCCCCGCCGCCGCTGTTGTGTGTGCATGAGCGAGCGGGTACGGGCAGACCCCCCCCTCCCCGCCGGCCCGTCCCTCCCCTCCCGTCTGACAGAGCCACAGCAGCCCGGGAGGGGAGGAGAGAGGAGGAGGAGGAGGAGGAGGCAGCGCGGCAGCCGCGAGTGCCAGTGCAGCACTCGGTTACTCTCCCGTACTCGCTGCGGGAACGTGGGGGAGGGCGGGCGCCGTGTACCTTTTCCTCCCGTGCCTCTTCCTCACTTTAACAAGCCGGGGCCAATCGCCGGCAGAAGGGAACAAAGGGAAGGGGGGAGGGAAGCCCACCCCGGCAGCGGCCGCACCAGAAAACCCCCGGGGAGAGGAGGCAGAGCCCTGCGGCTCCCGCTGACAGCAGCGCGGCCCCGAACTGGGCGCCTGGATCCGCGCTCCGTGGCGGTGCTGCTGCTTCTCCGTCGTCCTCCTCCTCCTCGCCGAGTTTAAAGGGGGAGCGGCATCCGGCAAAGGGAGAGAAACTTGGGTCGGCGAGCGGGTGCCCCTGGCGTGCGGGGTGTCCGGCGGCAGCGGCGGCTCGAATCAAGATGAAAAGTAAAAAAGGTAGTTGTGATGGGGCGTGCTCGGCCGCTGGGGGAAAGCGGGGTGCCCTGCGCATCCCCTCTCTCTGCGGGAGCGGCTTGGGGGGTAAGCGGGGGGGGGCTGTTGCCAAGCCAGACGGAGTCTGTTTCCCTTCTTTCCTCGGCCCTTTTCTCCCTAGTGTCCCCCCCGCCCCGGCCGAGCTCCCGCGGAAGATGGCAGTGGATGCTCCGCTCCCAGACAAAACATGCGGGGCTGTTGTTTGGAGGCGGCCGCCTCTCCGCGCCGCTGGCTCCCTGTCAAAAACATGGCCAGCCGCCCGCTTTGTGCCTCCGCGAAGTTTTGTTTTCGCTCCCCCCGCCAAGCCTCTTCCCCCTGCTCTCCGCTAAAACGTCTTTTATCGCTTTTCCGCGCCGAGCCCCGCCGTCCCGGTGACGGGGGGCGAGGGTGCGGGTCGTTTTCCCAACTTGGGGCGAGGAAAGCGGGGCCGCCCGCAACTCGGAGCGCCGTGACCCGCAGGCGTCTGGCAACTCTTTGTTCACGGCGGCGCGGGGGGAGCGGGCACGCCGGCGTGGGGCTGGGGGGCCGCGGCAGGAGGGTCTCAAATCCCGTCCGCGCCCTCGGCTGCGTTGTTTTGCTGAAAGTTGCTGCTTTTTCCTTCCCTTTTATCCCTTAAAACAGGGGGGGAAAAAAAAAAAAAAAGTACAAAGTTTCGACACAGTTGGGTTAAAAGGAGGAAGACTTTTTTCTCCCCATAAAAATAAGGCTCTTTAAGTTTTCTGTGTGTTAATTTACAAACACACAAACTTTACAGTTAGAGGATTGTTACTCTTTTCGCTTGTGGTGCTTTAAGTGCCTTTAAATTAGAGCTTGGCCACAAAGATGCGGAACATGCTTTCAGATTTAACACATCTGCGCTGGCTGGAAAGAAGTTTGTAGCAAAGCAGGATCTTTTCAGTTGCGATTTACCAGTCCGTAGTGTGGATGAGTGTGTTTTGCATTCAAAGAGCATTAAATTGCCCCAAGTGGAGGGTTAGAGGGGAGCAGTGCGCATGTTCAGTACTCCAGAGTTGTGCTGTTTTTCCCCTACTACGCATTCCTGCGGCTCTATAGTAGAGCAGACTGTCTCATTGTTAATATCCTTAGAGCGGTTAATGCATAAGTAGTTCGTGAAATCATTGGGCTGCTGGAAACGTGATGTACTAATATGGTTTGTAGCCCTCGTAAGAAGCTTTGGACGTGCCACTCGTCTAAGAGGAGCACACACAAAGGGAATTAAGGCACAAAGACGAAGTTTAAACAGCGGGCAGGGTAGTGTTTAAAAGCGAAGCGTTCGGAGCTCCCGCAGGAGCTGGGCGCGTTTCAGCCTGCTGGCTAGCTGCACGGATTTTTAGATTACAACATGTGCTGCATACCAAGCTGAGCCGCCTGTGCCTAGAGACAGTGACAGCATTGACTTTAAAATGTTTCAGTCGTCTTAGGTAGGCTGAGATTCTTAACCTTATTGCAAGCAGGTTTTTTTTTTTTTCTTTTTTATGGTCTAACTGAATTAATTTAGCCCAGTTATTTTTAGGACATTCCTATGCTCCCTGTTTGCACAGCAGTGGTGAGCTGGTTTCCTGTCTGCTGTTGCTTCCATTGTTCAGACTTCTCTCCCCGAGGGCAGCTGCTGGTTGGTGAAATACCAAACTCCCTGCACTTTCAACTGTTGTTCTTGCCACCCCCGAAATAAATGCGTGTGAAAAACGCTGACGTAGTTTCTAGGTATGCATGTGTAGGGCTTTGTGTATGTGTGTGAGAGAGAGAGGGGAAAGATCTGATGCTTTGAGGATTGCAAGTCCTGGGCTGAAACAATGGAAACAATGAAAGGTGACAGGCGGGAGGGAGAACTTTTGAGAAGGGCCATGGGCCTGGGGTTTGCGTGGCAGAAATTAAAAGGTGAGGAGACAAAGACGGAAACTTTTAAAAAGATGTTAGGGCTAGGGTGCCTTTGTTTTATTAAAGGTTGGGCTTGTAGTTATTTGTGACCTCCTGGCATTTGAGGCTCATTCAAGAAGTTTCAAAGAGTGACTTTGTTACAGATTTCTTGCTTGCACTCCTAGAAAAATCCCGTTTAAAGAAAAAAAAAAAATGTATAGCATAGCCAAGTCTGGCTGCTTTAGAAGCGATAAAGCGCAAGCTGTGAAATGCAAAGGAAAACAAATAAGCTGGTTCCTCAATTATGAAACCTATTCAGAGGAAAAAGTGTTTTTTACTGCGGAAATTCCCTTCTGCATCCTTGTAGTTCTTGGTTACTCATGAATAATTTTAAACTAACTTATTTTTGTTGTTGGTTTTTAAATTCACATTAAATTTTAGTTAGGTTTTTTTGTTTGTGTGTTGGATTTTTTGGGGGGTTGGTTTTTTTGGTTGTGTTTTGGTGATTTTTTTTTTCTTTTTTTTTTTTTTTTTTTAAGCTAACAGGCTATGGATTAAAACCCCGAGGACTCTTCTGTGGATAGTTTCATTTACAAATAATAACGTGATAGCAATCACACTGGACATATTCAGCTTGTTAATTAGCTGATTTAGAATACAATCTCGCAAAGATACAGGCATGTGCTCAAGTTTATACATGTGAGGAATCCTACTGAACTTGGTTACAACAGGATCGGGGCCTTAGATGGGAACTGGTTCTGTTTATCTGCTCATAAAAAAAAAAATCCGGCTTAAGAAATTCAGAGAACCCTAAGGGTGTGCGGTGGGAGGTTTTCCGTAAGGTGATTTTTGTCCATCCCCTCTCTGGAGGGCAGAGATTGTTCCTTGTGGTATACTTTGTCCTGTTTTGAATAACAGTTGGCTTCTGCCACTTCCTCTGTGAAGCTCTTCCTCGACACAATGGGATAGTTGTTTTTTTTTCCCTGATACTCAGCCTAAATTTTTCGTTTGCTTAACTTCCATTTCATTTGTCTCAGCCTCTCTACATACTTTGTCCTCCCCCTCAAAGCATTTCAGCATGCCTTCTTAAGTAGCAGTAGTTTATTTTGAAATCAACTTTAGTCATCACTGTACTTTTACTCAAGTTGTTTCAAGCTGTTAACGGTTGGGTGTTGAGCCTAGACTCGAGATCCTCCTAGGTGTAATCTTCCCTGAGCTGATTACGGGAGTACCTGTAAAGTCTTTGGGCTGTGATACAATGCAACAGTGCATTCAGTCATGTGTATGACTTCAGTTGAAAAGCCAGGAGGATAAAGTAATTTATAAAGAAGGGATGCCGATCATGTAGTTCTTGGGTCATTAATAGCATGGACTGCTCATCTAAGTGGCAGTGGCGATGGTGGGAGTGGAGAACTGGGATTTTGTATTGTTTCTCAGACCTCTGTGCAAATGAACTCGTGCTGCTTTAATTTAGTCCTGTAAAAGCAGTTTTTCTGTTTAGATTAAACAAATTTAGGAGAAGACATAAAATAACCTGGCCCTAGCCTGCTTTTACGACGAAATAAATTAGTAGGTCACCTGGGGCTACTCGTCGTGTCCACAAGCCTTTATTCTGGGTGTAAATAACAGTAAGCCAATGGTCCGGTCATGGAGCCTAGCCAGAAGCCTTTTCAGTTGGGCCCTGTTAAAACAGGAAACCAGCAGCGAATAGCCTGATTACTAACAAGACGGAAAAACAAAGCTGGGTTGTAATCAGCAGGAATGCTTTAATGAAAACAGAGCCTTGACAGCAACAACGTGGCTCCTGCTCTAGTAAAAAATATCAGCTGGGGTGGTGCGAGATTTCTAGCCATGACTTCCTGTTGCTGCTCGCTCTGTACCGCGCCGGAGAGATCTGCCCCAAGTTCAGAGGGCTGATCATCTATTTAAATGAGCTCATTTAAATATGAGGAGAAGTTGTACTACACTGGGTTTCCTGCTTAACCAAAACCTGCTTTGTGTCACTAACTCACTGTGTCAATTAATATGACACACTAAGCAAGCGGGTCAAAGGGCAGGCTGCGCCGTTGACTCATTTCTTGCTAGGTAGGTTACGGTTAGTCAGACAGCAACTTTTACTTTAGCAAAAGATCTTGTTTGCAAAGTAGAGAAACGTTTTTATGCTGCTGGCTTTCAGACAGTATTTTGTCACTTTTTTTTTTTTCTTTTTTTTTGGTGGAAAAGAGCAACAGTTCTAGAAGAAGTTTTGCTGTCAAATCAGTTTTCTCAAATTCTGAGAGGTGCCTGTGGAGTCTTTTAGCTGTTGTTAGATCTTGGAGAGGTTGCTCCAGATGGGGTGGTGTGTGTCTGGAGGACTTCTTGTTATGCCACGTAAATATGGCTTGCAAACCATCAGACACCTAACTTTCTCATAGGAGTAGTTTCTTTGGCTTCTCTTCCCTCTTATTTCCAGCCCTCACTGTCTGCCTCTCCCAGTTTTCCAAGGTCCTGTCTTGCTGCCTATTATATTTAAAAACAAACAAAAAACCCAACCCACTGAAGTGCTGCAACACTTCTGGTTTCTGACAAACAAGAACAGTGCACTTGAAAACATTGTCTGAATAGCGTAGGCTAGTTTTAGCTAGTTTTTAAATTCAATTTAAAAGGGATGAGCTGCTTTGCAGAGCCATCGTGTTGTCTGTGCAGGATCTTTGTTCCAAGAAGTGCTCCTCATGGCTCCAGGAGCCCATTGTTCAAGGCATGTTCTCAGGTTAGGTCGCAAGCGTGACAGCACTTTCCGTGAAGCTATGACAAATATAAAGCAGTGTGCTCGGAATCATTTTAAAGCAAACTTGACATACTTTCTACATGAATTAAGAACCTGTTTACATAATTTGGAGTTTATCTTGTGTTGGCTATTTAAATATTGTCCTATTGTTCCTGTTCCATGACTGGATAATTTATGTAGCTAATCATCACAGGAAAAATTGGTATGTCAGTTTGGTGTTTGTCGGTTACATAAATCAGCAATTGGGAGAATGAAAACAATACTAAGTAAGTTACTGAAGTAACTGSGCCAGACAAATTGCAGATTGATCATCCTGCTGGGAATGCTTGCATGTCAAAAATAWGCATTGAAATTTGGACAACTTCAGCTAAATGTAAGGGTGTTGGAGCTGTTCATAAATAGGGGAAAGAAAGAATAATTCACCATGTCAGCTTTGGCTAAAGTTTGAAAGTGTGGGGAGAGGTGCCCCCCCCACCCCCGCAGTATTAAGCAAAACTTGCACACACATCCCTTTTTCCGTTTTGTTTGTTGTTTTTTTTAAATGACATTAATTCCTTCTATTGCTTTATTTATGGATATAACTATAGCTTTATATAGTTTTATACTTTCACAGGCACACTTGTCATATTTTAGGGCTGACTTTGTTTCCTTACACAGAATTTTTGAACTATGGGTGGTTGCCCACATAAAAATTTCACTTTTGACATTTAACTTGTTTTTACTACTAAGGTTTTTAGTTTAGATGTTATGAATGAGCAAGTCCCCCCACCTCCAAGTTCAAAACATAAAGATTAAGGGCTTGTTTGCCTTCTATAATTTCTAGAAAATGCTTCTGAAAGCCAGTATAATTTCACTTGAAATTAGTATTTAATTGTACTAGTTGAAAATGGGTGGTATCTTACTTGGATTTATATATAGTTTGTAAGATTCCTAACATTTCTGGTGAGCTTAACCTGGTGAGTATTTAAAGCATGGTTTTCTTTGTATTTTATAGTACTATTTGTTTCCTCAGTGACTTCTATATCCTACCARAGGAATAGAATTGTAATTCCTAACTTTGAATACGTGGGGTTTTTTTGTTTTTGTTTATTTACATACCATAGCTTCACGTTACTAGTAGTGTGGTGTGTATATATAAAGGGATAATCAAACTTTGAAATCTGTTCCTTCCTTTGTGTTGAAGGAAAAATGTATGCAGTTAACTTGTAAATCTGGAGCCTTTGTAGTAAGTGTAGCACAGAACACTCATTTCCACAGATTAAAATATGAGATGAAAACCATGAAGTTGAAAAAATAATCAGGATGCGAAGTGGTACATTTAAAACAAACCAACAAACCCACCCAAACATTAAATGATTGTGGTTCTTCTATACAGAAATGCAATTAAATTACAGAAGTCCTTCTCCTGATAAACTGGTGGACTCTTACATGAGTTAGGCACCTGGTTCTTTCCTTTTCTCCTGCACTTTTTTTCTTCCTAAGTGAAAATCCACTTGGGGGTGGGGGCAGACACAATGTTTCCCTTTCTTCTTTTCCTGTTCCATTAGTTTTTATTAATAGATCTGGAATGAGCTATAAATTTATAAAATCTACAAGCTATCCCTCCCAGGAGGGAAGCATCGGCATGTTAAGAGGTAATTAAATAACCCATTGCTTGAGTTGGGTGTTTTAAGTTCTTGCTTATTGACCTTTTGCCCAGCCACTGGATAGTTATCCTTGAAGAAAAGTGTTGGATGCATACCATAGCAAGCAAATTTGGACAATATTGGCATTAGATTGAAGCTATCTGATAACATGCAGCAGATAAAAGGTTGCCAGGGGAACAAGAAAATGAGGGTTTGCAGAGAAGAATTCCCCTAGGAACAGATCATTGGTGCTACTTTTTGTTCAGCTGACAGAAAAGCTACAGCTTGACAAGTTAACACTACAGGACAAATCTCCTGTATAGGAGGCTATACCATGATTCATAGTGAAGACAGTTAATGTAATAAAAAGTGTCTGAACCATAGAATGCTGGAGCTGAGTAGTTTATGAATTTAGGAGGCTGATTGTTATTGTCTTCTTATAATTGTAGGTGTAGTTGCAATATCAGGCAGTGAAACAGAGGATGATGACACTATGGATGTCCCACTGGATCTTTCCTCATCTGCTGGCTCAGGCAAACGGAGGAGACGTGGCAACCTGCCCAAGGAATCCGTGCAGATTCTTCGGGACTGGCTGTATGAGCACCGATACAATGCTTATCCTTCAGAGCAAGAAAAAGCGCTGTTATCCCGACAGACACACCTTTCCACACTACAGGTATTCAAAAAAGTAGTTCTCGCTTCAAAAGGAGCTGTTTTCTGTTTTCTTCTTAATTTACCTGGGGTCTAGTCACTGATACAAATGTTTACACTGCATGTGAGATTTCCTTTTTTATTGTTACTCAGTTTCCTTCTGACAGCACTTGTAAGGAGAAATACAATGAATTGTGTGTTATGATGATCTTTGCTTATTGGGAATAAAATTACTTCTCTGGGAGAACAGACTGTCATGAATTCGAGTATGGATGCTAATTTTTGCAGAATCGGGGCCCCAAAGACATAAAGTGTCTGTATAAGGTAATTTATTGTGAGAAGAAGGTATTTATTTGTCAACAGAGGTTTTATGGTGATAGATACGCAGCTTAACATACAATTCTTCACTTCTAAAACTGCAGCTTGAGGCTCGTTCCTGTAAAACATGCACGTATATAATTATGTGTATGATGACTTCCAGTAAGATCAGTGAACAACCTGTATGGGATAGAGCTACTCAAGTGTATTAGTATAGGTATAATGAGGCTTTTGCGTGGTTAGTTTGGATTCTCATCCCGGGATACTGCTGGCAGCTGTGAGGTCCCTTGGATGCATCATTCTCGTCTTCTGTGATCATCTTTGGTGGAATAGCTATTGACAATGCTGCTTTCCACCAGCAGGGAAGGTGGCTGCATGAGAACTTGGGTAAACCCTGGTTTGGTTTTGAGAGGTGCTAAATATAGAGTGCTCCTGTTGACTTCTGGGCTTTATTTTTCCAGATTAATTCGTTAGTACAAATTTCGTAACTGGCTATAAAGTAAAATTTCCTTACTATAACATCATAAAGAAAACCTCCTTTATGTAGTAAACAGAAAAAAGACGTTAAACTATAAACTATCCTGTATCACCCAGGAAACTGGTTTGATATTTAAACAAGGACAAACTTAAATGAGGTAATTCATGTTATGTCTGTCGACACAGTCAGTTGAACAAGGAAAATCAGTAACTATTTGTGGGAGGAGTGGCTCTCTTCAGAGAGAAAAGGTTTTCCTGTTGTTAATTAACCTAAGCTAGGGAACAATAGCTAATAGGTTAATGTGTGTGCACAGAGTTAAAAGCTAAACTTCTCCATTCGTGCTAGCAGTCTTCAGATGTCCCGGGGCTTTCTGTAACAGGAGTGGGGAGCTGGGGGTAGAGCCGGGACAAGGGAAGGGCCTTTGCCAGGCGTGTCGGGACTTGTCAGTAGGTCTCTCTTTTGTTCTGCAGTTAAGGAAACTGCTTGGAGGGATTCATTAATCTAACCCAACGACTCTAATGGCACATAGTTGGAATTGAATGAAGGTAGAAATTAAGATGTCATTATATTCCCAGGTCTGCAACTGGTTTATCAATGCACGCCGCAGGCTTTTACCTGACATGCTGAGGAAGGATGGGAAAGACCCAAATCAATTCACTATCTCGCGGCGAGGGACCAAGCTTCCCGAGGGCAGCCTGGTGGAGTCTTCCATCAGCACAAAGAACTACATTCCCCTGCTGGAGGAGACTGCCTTCCTTCCCGCTGCCGCGCCGCTCGGCAAGACTGTGTCTTCTTCCAAGCCGGCTTCCCCGGGATCGGTCCTGGCTCGGCCATCGGTGATTTGCCACACGACTGTGACTGCATTGAAAGATGCCCCTTTCCACTTTTGCCAGCCAGCTGACGTAGGCCAGACCACGGACCTGCAGCAGCCCCCAGCCAACGGCTTCACAGACAACTCCCTCTCCTACCATGAGGACGCATCTAAACTGGGACCTGGTGCAAATACACAAAGTGGGCTCTTTAACACTCCTCCTCCAACCCCACCAGACCTTAACCAGGATTTCAGTGGATTTCAGCTACTGGTGGATGTTGCACTCAAAAGGGCGGCAGAGATGGAGTTGCAGGCAAAACTTATGGCCTAAATCCCCTTCCTTCTCCTTCCCCGTTTTGTTTTTCCAGGCAGGGATCTAACAGCTGTGTGGTTATTGCCACCCACACGATATCAAAAGACTTCACTGCATTATTATTATTTTTTTTATTAATCTTATTTGCACAAGGGATTGCTGAAATGAAGCTTCCTGTCACTGAGATGGTCTTCAGTGGAATATGGTCATTCCAAGAATTATAAACTTAAAGCTACTGTAGAAAGAAAGGATTGTGTGTTTGGTTTTTTTTTTTGTTGTTTTTTTTTTAATGTTTTCTTTGTAGGTTTTTCATAATGTGAGATGGTTCCCAAGATCATGTGATTTGTTTTTGTTTCTTTCAGACTGTGCAATATCTAGTAATGATATAGAGTCTTCTTATCATTCCCATGCGGAACAGAATATACCGACACGCTGTCTAAAATAAATTTTCAATTTTTTTAACAATACGAACTTCGGATGATTATGCTTTTTTCCCATAATGTAATAAAATATTTTCTTTAAAAATGGATGCATACAGAGTATTTTGTTGAATACGAGCTTTGCAGAWAACAGCTTTACTCTTGAAATAAATGGAAGTGAGAAATATTTTTGAGCTCATACTGACTTTGTTTGGTTGAGAGAGCTATGCTAGCAGTTGTTGTTAACCAGATGTTTAAAGGAATGCTGAAAAGTGGGCCAGAAGTACCTGACTCTGTTCTGCTATGTTGAAATGTTTTAAAGGGGCCAAAGGGAGCCATGTAGGCAACTTGCATTAAATTTCAGGGGGAATATCTTAGGCCCCTCTAAGAGTTCCGGTTTTTGGCTTCTAGAAATACTTTAGGGCTGGGAGATGTGACAGCCCATGGGAATGTTCTCCTGAAGATGAAATGAGGCCAGAAGAGGGCTTGGGGTGAGCGTTCTTTGCAGGTCTTTGTGATACAGCTGCTAGATGTCACTGGTGACAAATTTAGAGGGGGGAAGACAAGGGCTCCCACTCTTACTCTTCTTGGACTAGCAATGACAAGGTTTTGACTTAGTAATTCTAGTAGCCAGAAATAGAAGAGACTGTATTGGGTTGAAATCTGAGTTCTGGGAGCCAGGTCTTCGTGAGATACTTCAGCAGGTGGTTGACTAAGATTTAGAAGAGATTCCTGTTGTATTGGGGCGTATTCTGGCCAACAGAATCCAAGTTATCTTTCAGAAAAGGACTTTGCTATCGAAATGACTTATTACTGAAAAATGCAAAGACTTGCAGCTCACATTTCAACTGACTTGAATGTCAGTCACCCACCCTTATCCTTCCAGCAACAGTGAAATAAGAGACTTCTAAGGGAAAAAAATCAGTTCCGTCTAATCCTTAAAAACAAACCAGTTGTCTGTTTGGGAGGCTGGGGAGGGCTTCGTGGAGCAGGATAGCTGATGAATTTAAGAATATCATTATGAGTAGAAGACTGCAATATTCAGGTTGCAATGTGTATGCATTTTGTTTTGCTGTGGCCTTTATCTTTTTTTAGTGTTAGAAATACTCTTTTATTTGTTCTCTGGAGTACTCTTTGGAATTCTACTGAAATTCTGCCTTTCTTTAACCTTCAAGTTTTTAAAATCAATGATTATATTTAAAAAAAAAAAAGACAAATAGTAAACACTGTGGCTTACTCATGTCTGCATTAGCTTCAGTACCAGAGTCATCCTACTATGCTGTATGAATATAGAATTATTCTTTTAAATACTTTTTATTGAAATAAAGCTAGAAAAAATAATTTTGAACATAGCCAGAGATGGCGGTATACTTTGTCTTCAAGGAATAGCATGTGAGTCCAGAAAGAGCCTTGTGTCTTTTCTCTTTGGACACACTGTACTTCATACTTCTAGGCTATTTTTCCTGGGATACCTATGTATGATTTTTTAGTTGTTTGTTTGGGTTTTTTAATGGGTAATTTTAAAATAAAATGGAAGTACACATTTGTGTAACTGTGAGGTCAATGTTGTGGGAAAAGTTGGTCAATAGACATCCTTTTGTGGCATAGATGATTGTTCTCAAAGGGTGCTAGACACCCAAAGAGGAGTGTCATCTTTGGTAAAGGTTTGGAAGATGCTTCCTTGTCCACATGCAGGAAGGAACTTTATTGCAACACTCCACACCCACGCCTCAAGCACTGACGAAGGAAAAACAGCCGCATGCAAACATGTTTACATTGTTTGATTTGAGTTGTTTGACTTTTTCCTCATTTGTTTTTTTTCAAAGCAGGTTGCTGGTATGCTGTGGGGTAGAGAAAAAGTGGGGGACTTGAATCATTAAAGGGCATTCTCAGAGATCTTTACTCTTCATTACTCTGCCCTTTAAAATAAAAAAAAAAAGTCAGCAAGTTTAGAAAAAAAAATTTGAGCTTTGCTTGCTGAGCTGACCAGTTCTGTAATTCTACTAGAACAGCTGCAGTAATGAAAATGAAAATAGGATGAGGAAGAAAGCTGTCGCCATTCAGGTTAACAGTTTTCATTGAAAGTAAAAGCCTGTGGTCTCTGTGCTGTTTTCATTTACCATTATGCCACACAAAATGGCATTAGTGTAACTGAGCACCAAAGTCCTGCCCTTGTGATGAGCACTGCATTTCCATTTTGCTGACTGACTTACCCTGCGGACTTCACTTGTGACCAGGTTTGCTTGAGGCCAATTATTTATTTTTTTTTAATTATTACTTGTGTTAAGGTTACACCTAGAAGTTCAGCTGTAGTCATAAGCCAAACCCCTTTGGCTGAGTCGCACCTGGCACACCGTGTAAAAGCTTTTCCCTACCCTGAGGTGTTATTTAACTTGGAGGAAGAAAATGACTCATATTGAGTACCCACTAAAATAATATCAAAAGGGAGTTTCTGCTTTCCTGTAATCTAGCACTGATAGTTTTGGTGCAGGCTATTGAAGTTTGTCTGAGTCCATTCTTTCAGAGCAGAAACTTGAAGTAACTCCAGATAAAATTATCAAAGGTAGGTAGATGTAGAGCATCAGGTGGAGCTAGGATCCAGAACTGAGCAGGAGTCTAGTACGTAACAAACCAAAGGCTTCATGCGCCGGTCACTTATCCTCGGGAGAGCAAAGGAAAAAGTTCATTTCGGGAAACTTGTTTTACCATGGAATAAGAAAAAAAAGGGGAAAAAAAGGCGGTAAAAAACCCCAATGAGACAACACGGGCAGTTTTTCTGTTCTTGCTGCAATGATAAACCTAATTGCAAGGCAGCTGTGTCAAAACCCAACCTCTGCCTGAAAACACACGCTTAGAATCTGACCGAAGACAAAGGGAAGGCATTGCTGTGTGTTACTGGGGACCGCGTGGCCAGCCAGGGCGTAAGTGAGCTAAGAGGTATGACAAATCCATGCCAGGGAAAACAGCTCACATGCAGACTTCGTCAACCTTGTTTTCATAGCTTTTGTGTCTTGTAAACAACTTGTGGCAGCTGCATGTGATAAATCTCTGTGCAGAGCAAAAATAATTACAATAGGGAGGGAATCTTGAGACTGGCGTTGCCGCCTGTGTGCGGGGGGGGGGTGTGCTGTCTCGCTGCCTGTTTGGGGGGGGCTTGTGGTATCCCACACGTCTCGCGGCTTCTGCCATGAGGTCAATGTACACGTCTATAAAACCGTTGGAAGCTGTAACAGCTGGCCTCATGTGATATGGGGGAGGGAAGGGGTGCAGGGAGAGCACGAAACCAGGATAACTCGCTTGGGGAGGGCAGCACAGCCGGTCTGCAAGCTCCCGAGTGGCCGGAGGGATGCTGCTGCCCGGGCCAGAGGGGTGCAGGTGATAACCTCACTGGAAAAGGGGCGCAGGAGAAAGTAATCAGAAACCGGGGAGAGAGAACGTGGGTGGTGGTGGCAAATGATCATGTTTTCCCCTTGGATCAGGTTTTCCCCTTGGAGAGGAGGGAAGCCTGCAGTGGGAAGCACAGCCAGCAGAAGGTGCGGTGCAGCTGGAAGCCCAGGTGCACCATGACCCTGTTAAGTGTCACTTTTGTACCTATGGTATTTAGGCCATTTGCAGTTAACTGTGTGCTGCCTGTCAAAGTCTGTTTTCACTTGTCATTTTTCTCACAGCACTTATGCAGTTTTCTTGTTAACGCTTAAAACCTATTCCTGGAGTACTTTGTAGTTCTTTTAAAGCTAGTTTGGGTTTTCTTTTTTTCTTCCTCTTCTTGGCATCTTGCAGTTGTCAACTTCCCTCCTGGCTTTTGCCAAATAGGGATTACTGGCATGAATACAGCGCATGTTCACTTTTCAGGACGTTACTTGTTTTAAGTCTCTTGTTCACCAATTGCTGGAGTTGTTACGTCTCTATCCTGTTTCGCTGGTTCAGCGGGCTCTTCTCCCGTAAACTGCAGTGTTCAGACTGAAGGAAAAGAGATTAGATTAGCCACTCTCTCTAGCAAAACGTCACTTAAAGCTGTTCCAGACATAATAATTGGATCCACGTGTTCTGTATGCAATTCAGTGTCTATTCCAGCCCCTATCACGACAATGAGTGCCTGCGGTTCGGCACACACAGAAAATCACATAAAGTGATGCTAGCTGTACTACAAAGTCAAACCTCAGACTACCTTCTCCATCTAAATTTTGCATGCTCAAAGGCATGGCATTTAGCCATTTTGCTCACCTTTCCCTTCGAAACTGGCTTTGCTTTCCTTAAAACTCACTTTTCTTTCTGAAGCTTTCTAACGCCTTCAGCTCTGAGGCATCAGGTCTGGGACTAAAACTGGCAAGTATTGCGAGTCTTGCTACACAGGCTTGCAGACTAGGGTAGCTTCCAACAATAGATAAACTGCACAGCCCTTTGTAGCACTGCAGAGCTGCCTCGCTGCGTAACATGAATCACAGTTCCTGAAGCTGGTGCGGACATGAATAAGGCACATCTGCCTCCCAGCTAATCCCTGTTCCACTGGATAGCAGGGTTTCTGCCAAATTTCATGTGCTTCCACTGACAAACAGTTGATCTTTCAGCTGCTTACACCAACGCGTAATAAACCTGTAAAGCTGCGCACAGGTAGCAGTGCTTTGAATTAGTGCCTTAACTGGGGGGCAGATGGCAGCTTGTGAGGAGGGGTTGACTGAGTGCAGCTGACAACTATCTAACCCTGTTTATTCTTGGACAACTTCTCTGGGACCACAGACCAGGGCTGTGGCTGCTTTCTCTAATTGCAGCCTTGCCAGTGCCTGCCCTGGCCAATGAGCCCTGTCTGTAGGTGTGTCACAACGTGACCCTCTCACAGCAAAGAACCCTTGTCTGGGCATATACAAACCTTGCATGTGGTTTATGTTGTCATCAAATCATTCAGCTGACGATGAAGAGGATCAGCCTGACTGCAGTGAGAGCAGGTCAAGCCTAGTGCTGTGGGTTTTGCAGTAGGTATGTATGTTTGTGTGGCTTCTCTGAGTCTTTCCTTCTCTGCATCATTGCCATGCTGCTGGGGACATACTGCCCTGGTAAGTGTTCCTAGAGCTCCTCCATCGGTTTCACAGGTTGGCAGTGCTCAGCTTCTTTTTGAGAATATTCATTTTTATCAGTAGTAAGGAAATAATTCCCAACTGTGAGGCCTCTAAGTTTTACCAGTACAGTATTCAATAAATATACAGAAAATGTTTGGTCCGGCCTCTGAAGTCCCTACAGTCTAATAGCTCTTTGGGAAATGATGTGTCATGCACTTCAAGCTTCCTGCTGCTTCCTCCCCTACAAACAAACACTTAGGGCCAGAGTGGCTTATGTTAGGGATAAACCCTTCAGTTTCCTTAACTGATGTATCCTATCTAGTTTCAGCATAAAACTGAGTATTCTCTCCTATCTCAACTTTGCCTCTAGTGTCCTAGGTCTTTCACAGGAGCAAAATTGTTTTCTGTTGATTGGTGAATAGATTTTAGTGCTTGGCTGGGGGCTTTCAGCCTTTTGACCTCTCCTTTAGAAGCTGTTAATGGAAAAGACAATCTTGATAGTAATCTGCCACCAGCTTATAGATTTTACCAGGACACTATATATATATCCTAGTAAGGACACCATACATATATGGGTCCTGGTATTTATATTAAAAAAAAAAAAAAACAACACAACTCACTTGACCGATTGTGGGAAGAACGTGATGTCCTCCAGCTTGCTTTTATGAATTTGTGTAGTTTGTCTTGGAAATTGTTCTGGATAGCAGRCACAGAACTGATGGTAAGGATCACAACAGTTTTGTAATTTTCCTGAGTAAGCGTTCAGCTGTTTTGCCAGAGCCTGTAATTTCCCTTCTTTTTCTAGCCTGCAATGTTCTGATTGCCTGACCTTGTGCCGAATGTCTTWCTTTGTTTTCTTTTGTACTTCTAGTCTCATTCCTTGTTTGAACTCTCCCTCTATCGTCTCTCTCCCTGTTTGACTTGAGAGTGCTTACATAATATCATGCATAGTCCATTTAACTAGGTTAGAAATTATTTTGACAAGTTCTGTACTGTTTTGAAAGTCATTTGATCCTTGCTACCCCACTAAACTAACCACAACAGCAAATCTTGCTCTGATGCAAACAAATCAACTTCTGTTCATGAGAGAAAGCACATCTTCCCTGTGTAGATAGCTCAGCTTTTTTCTAACTTCTGCTTTCTGTACTGTGACAGGGGTAAGCCAAAGAGAGAAGCAATTAGTAATAAAATCCATCTGGCATTTTTAAAAACGGAGGGATTGTTTTTAGTTTTGAGTCGGTGGTGTTTCTGGTTTCAGCACGCAGTCCTAGCTCTGCTGCTACGGGCCTTCCCCAGGTGAGGTGTGAAGCAGACATTCCTCTGCCAACCTTGACTAAAAGGTTAGTTCAGGTTATCGTATTGAACGCTACTTAGGCAGTTGCTGTTGTAACTCATTCTTCATGTTAAATTTAGCTGGCTTGCGTTCAGCCAAGGTATTTCCAGTGATGTGCTGCCAACTTTCTCCAAGGGCTTCCTCAAAAGCCTTTCTTCCTTAGCTGGTGATACATGGAAGAAACCTCCTGTAAATATCTCCTTTTAGTTTATAGTTTTACATCTGCAAAGCACATTCTGTCTGTTGTAAAGCTACACCTCCCTTCCTTTACCAGACCAGGCCTCCTTGACCCCCGGCTCCCTCTGTCCCGCCACAAGCAGTTTCAGCCAATTTCACCTTCTTGTCTGCTGGGACTTGTCACCATATCAGCTGCCCTGGCGGCTGTCCCCAAGTTTCTGGAGGYTGTGAATGGCTGCTCAGATGCAGAAGGCCTCCTTCATTGTCTGGTCAGTAAAATAATAGATGTGCTCTGGGTCTTTGAGAGACACCTGGTCTTATTTCTCACCTACTGTGTCTGTGACACTTGGGGGTGGGGGTGAATGTCCCAGTCACCCTCTGAAGGGAGAGTGGCATCCCGTCTTTTCGGACCCTAGGAGGAGGTGGTAGGAACGTGGGCATGCAGGTCTCTCCATGGGAGAGTTCCCACTCGGTCCTGCAACATCTTACTCCTTCACCTGGGTGTGAGTGTGGGAGCGGTGCAGCTCCCCCGGCCAGAAGGGTGCTGGTGGTCTCAGGGAGGGCAGGACGCAAAGCCCGGCTGGGGAGCGTGCCAACAGCCGGCACCACTCTCCGAGCTTCCTCTGATGTGGCAACTTGAATTTAAATAAGCAGCATGCATGGAGGTTTGGGGGGGGAGCATCATTTTCCTTCCTATTTACGCTGATAAACAACAGGTATTTCTGCTGTGTGAAATTTCATTTCCTTTCCTTTCAAATGCAGTGATACAGAAGCTCAGGTTTCCTTCCACAGGGTCGGAAGAGCAAGGAGGGGGGTGCGGACCAGCTGATGCCTATGTTAGCCAGACTCTCCCCATCTGGCAAAGCAACTCATCGGTGGTGTGACCAAGCTCTGTGATGCTTGTTGAACTTGGAGGGAGCTTGATTTCGGATCCTCTACTTCCCTGAAGATTTGCCTTTAATCCTTGCCTTACCTCTCCTGCGTTTGCTAGCCGGTCTGGGCTGAGGCAGGCTGCCCCGGACGCCTTCCCCAGCGCCTGTGGGCTCCCTTGGCAGGGTACGGGGAGCTGCCGTTGCAGAGCTGGAGCTGCTCCCTCCACCTGGGGCTAATTACGCGCCGCTTCCTCTCCAGCTGCCAGGGGCCTGGATGGAGAGTGGGGAAATCACATGCGAGGCGCTTGTAAAAGCCGCAGCCCGGCCCTTGGTGCCTCGGCCCTTTCTGCCATTGAAGGAAGAGCTGGCTGAGCCTCCCTCCCCGCGGGACGCGCTTCCCGCCCTAGGAAATCCCCTGCTGCAAGGCAACCCGGGAGACCCACCGTGGGGATTTTAAACTGCGGCCAGTCAGCGCTGGCTGGGTGCAGGACGAGAGCTACGGGTTTTGAGAAAGCCCTAATAAACCTTTTGATTATGCGTAACGAAAAATAAATAATCCTTCCCGCTCCTCAGCTATGTGGTTTGTCTAAACTCACTTCCCTGGGATACCTCAGAGTTTGATCTTTAAGAAATGATATCTAAAAAGCCCACATGTAAAAACTTAACTGTTCCGGCGATAGGATTGTAATCTGCCTTTGATCCCGTAAATTGTTGAACCACAACTCTATCTGTTGCCCAGGGACTGCAGGAAATGTACACAGGCTTATGCAAATTTCTAGGAGAGGGAATGTTTTGCAGGGCTGGAGCGGGGGGAAGATGTCTCTTGCTGCAACTCYCGGTTTCTGGATTGCAGCTGAATAGTTGGGCAGTCCTGACGCTCTCCGGTGTCACCCTGCTGCCAGTTCCCACGGCTTCTACCCCTCGCTGCTCGCAGCCCAGTTGTGCAAGCCTGGAGCAGCGAGATTTTTCCAGAGCTCTTCTCATGTACGCCGGTGGCATTTACAAGGAGAGTCTGCGAGCTGGGTCCTTTGGCTGCATTTTTCTCCAAACAGCCACAGCGATTGCAGCGTTCATGTTTCGCCTCTAAATCCCCATGACTTTTGCTGGTTGGGGGATATTTGCATGGGGTGGGTGAATCTGACAGTAAGAGACAAAACAATTTCTCTGGGAGTCTTGAGGGGAGCCAAGGCTGCGCCGGAGCCCAACCAAGGCAGGACGCAGCAAAGACACAGCAGGGGCACAGCCTGCAGCTGGGGAGCTGTCAGGCAGGACCTTAATTTTGTGTAAAATGTGAATTTTCCTCTTTCCCAGACTTGTAAAAGAATACTCAAACCCTTGTAAAGAGGCAGGTTGGGTGTAGTGCGGGAGTACGTCCATCACCGCATTCGAAACAACTCTGCTTTACATCCAAACAGTGACTTTGGGTAGCAGATCCTGCTGAAAAATAAGAATAGAGATCCCTTGATCCCTTCTCTGTTCTTTCTTTTTTCTTTTTTTTTTTTTTNTTTTTTTTTTTTTTTTTTTTTTTTTTTTTTTTTGGTATGGAAGCCAGGTGACATGACACTGGACTTTGGTACTTCACCTGATTCACTTTAATTTGCATGTTGAAGAAAGCTGTCAAAAGGTCAGGATGAGCCCTCCATCGCTCAGCCGCCCTGGCAGGACTCCCCTGGCAGCCGTGCCGCGCTGTGCCAGGGGAGGCCATGCTGCATCCAGAGCACGGCCCGGCATTTTTCATAAGCCACGTGTGCCGCGCAGGTACGGAGCTGTGCACACCAGAATGTGGGGCAGCGCTGCCTCAGCTGGGCACGAGTTTGTTTTGCTGTTTCTGTTTGTTTTTTTCACCTCGGTGATAATTCTTACCCAATGCGCGATCTCTGCTCTGTGTACTTTACTACTCCTTGTGATAATCAAAATCTGGCCCTGAACTTTTTCACTACAAAGGAAACAAGAACTTTGCCCTGTTGGCTGTTCACAGGGCGTCCGGCGGTGCAGCAGCCTTTTCTCACGTGCAAAAAGCCCCAAAGTCTGTGCAAATCAAGGTTACGCTGATGGCAGAGCACTTACTGATTTTTCACCGGTGTGGGTGGAGATCAGGTGCTTTGATGTGACCTGAGTTTTCAGCCTCCTCTTAAAAAAGAGAAGGCACCCAACCGGTTGGTGGAAACAAACCTATAAACGCCAGGATTGCCAGTAACGCGCCGCACACGGCTCAAAGTGCAACCTGTGATGGGCAAGTGCTGAAACATTAACCAGACCTTGGGACACYGTCTGTAGTTGCCGCTCGGTGCCCATGCCATTGCTCCCGGGAGCAGGGACCGAGGGCTGCACTATTATTACTCCGTGTGGAGAAAGGGCGCAGGGGTGTTTGCACAGTGCGGACGGAAGCGCTGGCAGCGGCCCCGAGGCGTTGTGTGTACGGCGGTGGGGGCAGCAATAAAAAGGTACGAGCTTCCCTGTGCAGGGAAGAGGGAGAGGCCGAGAGCTTAAATCTCAGTTTCCGGCTCTTGTTGAAGTGCTCTGGCAAGCAATGYGGTGGTGGCGGTGGTGTGAGGCCATCCTTCCACGTGCACTCCCGTGTTTGCAGGTATAACCTGCCTGCGGGTGAAACCCCCGACTCTAAGCCTCCCCCTGCCCCCAAATGAGGTAAGGCTTGTGGGAAGACCAAGTATCATTCATGAAGTTGAGGGCTGCAATGGCAGGGGAAAAGGGGAATGCTAGAGATGATTCTGGGCCCACACCTCAGATGGTTTGGATCTGGGTGGTGTTTTGGTGTTGGTTTTTTTTTTAACACTGGTGAGCTGTCCTGGAGATCGGGCGAGGAGATACGAGGAGCCAGAAAGCGTTTCTGAGCGTGCGAGTGTTGTAATCACATTACTGCTCCCTGAGCTCAGCTGACACAGGAGACCGGTAAACATCTCCCACTGCCCGGGTAGGTGACAGTACATAAATCTTCAGAGCACCCTGAGGAATAACAAGTCTTTTGCAACTTTGCCTTTGAACTCTAAAGGAGTTGTGCGTGCGTGATGGATGGYGGCGGCGCCCGGCCGTCCTCCGAGGGGCAGCGCAGCTCCTGACTCCCTGGCAGAGGTTTCATCCTCACCTGGAGGAAGGGCATAGCCAGGCTGTGCGCCAGCGCCGACACCCGCAGCTGTAGAAACTGTCATTTCCTTTCCAAAACGCCAGCACCCTCAGCAAGGCGCTTGCGGCCGCCTTGCACGCTTGGCGACGGGCCAAAAGCCATTCCTATAGCGTCCGCTCATACTATATACATGTGTAATGTTAACTTACCTGATTCTGGCTGTGGGTTTCTCCACAGCCACTACCACATATCCGTGCCTTATCAGYGTGGTGGCTTTGGGAGCAGCCTCTTCCATTAAGGCTTAGAGTGAATTTACCTGACAGCGTGTCCCCATTCAGGAGCAGCAAAGCGATGCCTTGCCCTGCTTGTGCTGAATCATTGTTACCTGGCAAGGGTTTGGGAACTGTGAGATCATATTTTATTATCGTATATTACAGCTGCAGAAAGAAGTATTGGATTTTGGGTTTATATCAAAAGACTAATTCTTGGTCAGGATGATAAAGTCTTTAGGTATAGGACTTCGCCTTCACAGCTTTTTGTAAAGTAATTGCTCTCCTAGTAGTGGCAAAAGAAAGGACATGCTCATTTATGATGCTTTAAATCATACAATTCATTTCCAAAGACAAATAACAAAATCATAGCAGAGAGCTCTGGTGCAGGGCTCCTTCTTGGATTGTAAACACTGCAAGACAGAAACCATCAGTACTTGCACATTGTTCAGCCCAGCCCAGCCCAGCACAGCTTCTCTAGTTGGGGCTTTGGAGGCACGCTAATAGGGATATTAAATCACACTGAATACCTTCTGACGATATTTACAGTTTAACAATAACCGTGCATGCGTGTGCCCAGGACTGCGGATTGTGACCACGCAGCACCGGAACCAGAAAACCCGCGATGAGGCCAAGCGTTGCGATACGGCCCCTCCGCTCATCCYGCGCTCTGCTTATCACGCGTGCGCCGCGGTGGCTGGGGCCCTTTCAGGTGCTGTCAATATTCATCAGAAGCAACTTCTTAGAAGGAGCAATGTGAGAGTAAGTGCGTTACTGTGTGAGCTGTCACCAGATGTGCCAAGGACTGTGGATTGAAAGGGCAGGGGGGGAAAAAAAGCATTAAAAATACCATTGCCATGTTGCCCTCTGGGCTTACACAAATGTGACACAGAGAAGAATTAGCCTTTTGCAGTTTCATGTTTCCTTGACCTTTTGAGAGAGGAAGAAAAAAACGGATCCAACTTCTGCTCCCGGTTATAATGCTGAAAGTCCAGAGCAAATATAATACACTGGCTCCTGAGGTGTGAGAGCAGAGTTTTGTGTTGTCTATTGAAAAATCAGAGAGAGAGAGAGCTGAGGTGTAAAGATAACAGAACAAAAGCTGCGTGAGTTGAAAGCTAAACCTCTGTCCCAGGTGAGTGTAATTATTGGTGTTTAAGGAGATTTGTCCGCCCTGCTCTGGTGGGATTTCTGACTTGGCATCAGTGCAAGGTAAGGCAGAAAACACACAGCTCCTTCAGCACAATGTCCTCTTACTGTATGAGCGAGGGACGTGCCACGAGGGAAGGTTCCCAAGCAGCGGCACCTCAGCTGACAGACCCTGGCAGTGGTGGCTATGGCTAACTCATGTGGCAGAGATGCTGTGACAGTGCCCGCATCACGCTTGCTTGACACTTGGGAAAGCCTTGGACCATTAGCGTTAAGCTCACACGTGCTACTTGACAGGAAAACATTTCCAGTTAAAAATCATTTCAGAATATTGTTATATTGGCTCATGCAACGGTTGACAAAAAAAATCTGCTTGGATTACACTTTAATGACAAACTCTGCGTGCTTCAACAGGTTTTCTTTGTTTTGGCTTCGTTTCCTGATTTTATTTTCCGCCTTCTACTAAGAAATATTTTAGCTCAGAGAGGATAAATACGGAGGGTGGGCTGCTTCCTACCTGAAATCTCAGCATTGCCTGGGAGAAGCTGATCAACACGAATCATCGCAATGAATGCGGTACTGCACACAAGTAGCTTTTTTCCCCTTTTGTATACAAGCACAAAGCTATTAAGCAAAGGACGAGAAACGCGTGGAGTACACTGCGGTTTGCTAACGTATGGCTGGGTTCCCAGGTCCATGTACATTCTTGCAGACAGGCTGTGGTTGTCATGATGCTATTGCCAGGAAAGATGTAGACAAAAGGAAAGCTCTTGTTGTTAGTTGAAGCATTAGGTTAGTAATACAAAAGAGTACTTCATAGAGTCTTTCAGATTGATACATGCTATTTGGCATATGTAGTCATACGGCTTCATTGACGTAAGTCACCAGTTTTTACATTTTTTTTAAATCATAGCAGTGTTTACTGTGGTGAGTCAGGGCAGTGAGCAAGGTCATAGGATCCTCTCGCATAGGATCACGACATAAAATTCAGGTGTTTTAGGCATAGCTCTTCTGAGTTCACTCAGAGATTGACAAACAGGCATGTTTCCATTGAAGCTGCTAAAGGTTCATCTTTATGCCTCAGCTAAATTTCACAGCTGGCGATTAGCCTGGGGTGAAGTCTCCTTTCTCTGCCAACACTGTAAATGCAACTGTGTAACTTCACTAAAAATCCAACACTGGTGTTTATGCTGGATTAAAACAGTTGCTAGCGAGATGAAAACAAGACTCACCCTTTCAAACTCTTCTTTCCCACCATGAAGGCTTACTTCATGGAAGTAACAGCCATGAACTGACCCGGGTTACTTTTGGGTTACGTTATTTGTGTTAAATCCCCGCCACGTTCCCCTAGAGCGGGTGTCATTTCAGGAGCGCGTGACAAAGCCCTGCCCCGTGCAAGCCCCAGTGTTGCCCAGGGACTTGCATCTCTCCTGCCCTCAGCTGGGGGCCCAGGGGCTCCTTGAAGACATGATGCTGCCCCAGCACACCATGTAAATTGTGGTTATGGTGGCACTGATGCACTGGGAAGGGATGTCAGATGTTTAGAAACTATTTAACGAAACGTTGCTCCAAGATGGGAAGGAATCTCCCCCTTCAGCTGTTATTACAGATTGCGACAGGTCACGGATGAACTTGTTGCAGCTTTAATGATGGTTTCCAGGCTCTTCTGCCAAGTCCCTTTCCTTCCTCCCGCTTTCCCCCTTCCCTAGGGCCACTGGTGGCACTCCCTGTTTCGGCTCTTGGTACCGTGGCCCATGCTCCCAGTGCTCATTTCACCCCAGTACCACAGCATGGCAAAGTGCCATCGCAGCTTTGGTGCACCGTCTGTGAGCTGCCTGACCGGTACCATTTTTTTCCCTTTCACTGTCAATTACTGTGTGCAGAGGTGAGGAATGATACACACGTAAGTGCATCAGTTATCTCCATTTCCCCCCCTCAGGCCCAGCATAGCCATGATTTGCCAGAACTATCTACAAATTGAAGAAGTTTCAGTGTTGGTTTTTTTTTCCGGTGGTAGGAAAGTTTTCTTCCCGCGATTGGCAAAACAACTGGAGCACAGTGAGTTGTTATTACGAACACTTATTCCAAATAAAAGGAAAAAAGAACATGCTATAAAATGACAACATAGCCCAACTTGTGCAATGCATTAACATCCCAGTGCTACATACTTTGTGGAGCGCGCACAGCAAAAGCAGGGATGATCACAGTTCTGGTTCAAGGACTGCAGCAATCCGTCGCTGAGCACATGCTCACTGAGTGATTCCAGATTGCAGTTTTGAGCACCGATAGCCAGTACAATAGGAAAAAAATAAGCCATACTATTTTAAGGACATGACTTTGATAATTTTCTAGTTAAAAGCCAGCAATAAGTGATAGGCTGGGCATTCCCGCTGAGGAAATAGGTTAGTTCCATCGGAAGGGGTTACCTTTTGCTATTTGGCATCTTGGCTCCCTAGTTACCGTCTCCAAACTAAGATGTTTGCCTCAGCACATGGTTGTTTACCCAAGTGACTTATCTTACCTCGGTGAGACATTTGATACCCATAAAACATCCATCACACTCTGTCCTACTGCTTTTCTTCAACTCCAGGCAAGGCCCGTCCCTTCGCCTGAAACTTTGACAGCTTTGAAACGTGGCAGAGCGTTGTCGGCGGCGGTGCGGCTCGGGGGCCGTGCAGTGTTTGCCTTCTCCGGGGGCTCTGCAATGCTCCAGTATTTCTCCTCTTTGAATAGAGCTGGCAAAATTCATAATTGCTTCCATTCTGCTTGGCTAAAAATGAGGAAAAGCCCGGCACCCCGCCACGGGGATTGTTCAGCACAGAGTCGATACGATGAAGGCCTCCACACCCGGAGTCGCCCGTAATAGGTGGTGGCAATGTCACCACTCAGCTTGATTTTTAATATATCTCTTTTTTTTTCTCCTTTCACGTGTTGTTTTTTTTCCCCCTGGGTGGAGCACAACTGGGGAGGTGATGACTTACCTGCCACAGCTCGGTAGATCGCAATCTGGAACTGGCAGAGTGTTAACACAATGCCCCAGCAGAGCTTTTCTGTCTCTAATCTCTATGATTATGTTGTTACCGGATCAGTGAAGAGAACCATGAAAAACACAATTACCAGGAAGCCCTGTTCCTTTCCTCGTCCCTTTGTCTCGCTGCGGCTCGGGCGTGTGACTCACAGAGCAATAGCGGACCCGCTGTGTTCGCCCGCGCTACCGAAAAGGGTGCTGCCCGCCGATGGGACCCAAGCGTGGGAAAGCCTGACCACTGGCTGAAGAGGCCAGTCACCTCATGTTTTGCAGCTGGCATCCAAATGCATCCTGATGAATCAAGTAAGAGCAGCTACCTGCTCCTGCTACAACAGCGGCCGAGCAGAAGCGCAGAAGAGGGGCTGTAAAAACCTCCCTGCCGCATACGAAAGCATGGGGAAGAGAAGATGGTTGTGAATGAGCTTGCCGTGGCAGGACAGCAATTTTTTTATGGTCACTGGCATAGCATCAGACTAAAGGGAAAGGGGATGAGTATGTTTTGACTGTGGGTGCTGGTCCCAGGTTTGCTCAGCGCAAGCCCACCTGTGCATCACAGGCTGGTGGGGCTGACCCGACCCCGTTATGTGTGTATATATTCCCCACGCATGGTGGGAAAGGAGAACTTCACTTGTTGACTGCACTCCAAGTCATGTATAAACCTAAGATTCCAACGACAAATGCCAATAGCAGCAGAGCAGACGATGTTTTTATTATTAATTGCTATCAAAAATGTCAGCTCAAAGTCAACACCAACTCTCAACAGAACTGATAGGCGAGCATGCTCCAAACTGACGGTTGAAATGTATTATGTGCCTAATGCGTGCTGCAAAAGTAAATGTCTAGCAGGAGAGAACAGACTTTCGCAAACAAACTGACAACAAGCTATGCTTGTGGGGAAGGCTCATGATTTGATCTGGAAGGGAACACTGAGTATAAATAGGGATAAAGTTTACCTTAAGCATGCATGAAAGGCAGGGCTACGAGCCATGGTTTGGACTTCTTCATTCTTCTGACAGAGAACAGCTTGAAACATATCTGCTATTTTACGCCCTCTGATCTATTCTCATTACAAGAAGATACCAGCCACCTCAGAAAGGTTTTTAAATAATAAAACATTTTTTTTTTTCCATCCCTGGTGTATCAGTTTATCAGTGACCAACGAGAAGATAAATTCCAGCAGATGAAGAGAAATCCCTTCATCTCGGTGGTAATAAACCTTTAAGCAGAAGTTTCCCTGCCTATAGATCCCTGGCACAAATCTTTCTGATCTTCCTGTGCTGAGGGTCTAAACATGGGCAAACGGTATGTGGTGCAGCACTGGCATGCTATTAACATAACTATTGGGCTCTATAGACTGAATCAGAATCTGTTAAATGCTGGTATAGCCATGAACAACATCATCCGGGACATATTTCTGTGGGATTTGGTGACTGTCTTTATTTCACGTACTGGGAAAAACCCAGTCTGGAAGCAGGACTCCAGTGAAGGGGAAGACGGCTATCTCTGCCAGGGATCTCTTTCGGGCCCCCCACCCCGAGTTTCAGCCATCACGGGAGATAAGCACAAGATGAAGGGAACCAGCGCAGGGGGAAAAAGAAACASGCTGGGGGTTTCTCGCTGCTTCTTTTGAAGTCACCAGCGTAACTCCTGACATCTTCAGTGGGGTTTGGCCGGTCTCCGTGCAGAAGCGCCTTTGAAGATTTTGCTAAGGCTCGAGGCCTTGATCACGGCAACGTTTACGCCTGTGAGTAACTCTGTGCAGATGAGCACTTCCAGGGCGCTCAGCAGGACTCTTCGTATGAGACTTTGCAGGATCGCTCTTAAGCAATGAGTGCTTAAGAGAAACATGCTGCTCGTCATGCTTTTATCCTTGACCACATCAAATGAAACGCCTTGGCAGTTCTGGGAGAACGAATTTGCATTGAAAACCCACAGCTCTTACAAGCAGTGCATTAATTATTTTATTAATTTGCTCTTTTTACATTATGGGAAACATTCATCTATTTACATTTTCCTGTCCACACACAAACTAGATAGATAATCCTATGGAAACCCAAATCGTTAAGCCATAAAAACACTCTCCTCTGTCTAAAGGCTCTCAAATTTGTGTCTTTTGTTTCAAATCAAAAACATTTTAAAAATCACATTTGGGAATGCAGGTAGGTCAGTGATTTACATTCCAGTTACTTAAAATACGCATTTGACCATTTTCCTTAAAAAAAAAACCCAAATCAAATAATAACCAATAAATTCACAAAGATACAGTTTAAATTAAAGTGATAGTGCACATAAAAGCATTAAGGGAACACCAATAAATAAACTGAAAAATATTACAAATAAATTATTCTGTTTACCTTTTCAAATATTAAAAATCTTTAATCCATTTCTTCATCTTTCTTTACAAAAAGATTATGAGAATTTTATGGAAACATCTGCAAAAAATATAATAAATACTTTTTTTTTTTTTTAAACTTTTGAAGCAGGAGACAAAAACAACCTTTTCTAAAATTTCCCCCAAGGAAAAAAAAAAAGCAATACTTTAGTCCCAAAGTGAAATAGAATATAGGCATTTTTAATTTACACTGGGCAGGTTAGACTAAAACCAAACAGTTACAAATTATACTAAAACAGATGATAGAGCAAATATACTAGCATTAGTGTCGGTAAATGAGCCAAGTGGTTAACTAGTGGCATTCTAGGGGCAGAATTATTCTATTTTATATTTCTTGATCTTGGCTGTATTTTTAATATTTTGCTAAAAAACTAAGCAAACATTATAATACCCTCTTCGGTGCCAAATGAACTAACAGGCATTCAGCTAAGAATAGATTCATTTAAAATAGATACGAAAAATATTCTATGACATACAAATACAATAATTCATAATGTACAAGACTAGATAGTCTTCGCTTTTCTGCTTTTTTAGGGGGAAACTCGCTGGATATAAATTTCTGTAGCCACTTGTCAACCAAAATCTTAACTCATCTTTCATAAAACATTCACAAAACTAAATAATTCTGCGACACAGTTGTGAATGTGGACTCTCACCTGGATACTGCTTTGAATATTTCAGTACAAACGAGTTCCAAATAATTAATACTTCCTATGACTATATATGTTCAAAAGTGGCAGTTGGCACTATTACATACTGCAAACACGGTGATGTTTCGTTGCTGCTAAAAGTTAAACGCAGTGTTTCAAAACTAGCAAATACACTGGTATTCAAACGCTTAGAGGGTCAAACCTTTCAAAGCTCCTGTAACACAAAGCACTCTAGGGTTACACTGGATTTCTGATTACTCTAGTTAAAAGTCTTTTATATATTAAATTATTAGCCCTTATCTTGTAAACCACAGCAGTAAATATTTGTGCCCTGTTTATAAAGACATAGCTCAGATATCAATGGCTTTGAGAGGTAGCAAATTCTCTAGTGGTTTTAGTATGCTCTCATGAAAATACCTGGTGCCAGAACCTATTACCTCTCCTATTTTCTTGAATAAAATTAAATTAGCACCTGGCTATGATGTCGTAGGAAAAGAAGCTGTCTGGCATGATCTTGATGAATAGTTTTAGCAAGAGCTTAACTTTTTGATGATGATTTTAAATGCTTTTTAAATGCAAGCTGCAGAATTGCGCCACCCGTGCAGTGGGATTTTTTGCRAGTTGGACCGTCCATAAAAGTTTAACAGCTATGGGCACAGCCAGCCAGCGCTGGCATGTGGCAATGGCTGCACCCTGTGCCCCTCCATGGTGGGGGCTGTCCCTGCCCCTGCTCCCGTTGGGAGCAGAAAGCAGCCTGCCTTCCTTTCCCGCATACCCCTGCCCTGGCAGCCAGGGCGAAGAGCATGCAGGGACCAGCGGAGGGGTCCGGAAAGCATCACTGCGGGGCCGTGCACGCGCCAGGGGCCGCACAGCGCTCCTCTGCCCCGGACCAGCCCCATCATCCAAACCAGCTCACGCTAATTCTGCTTTCAGCAGCACATGCCAGCTAGGCACGCGTGTGCGCACACACGCACACACTCACACGCACGCACGCACGCACATGCACAACTTGCTTTCAGCAACATGCCTGACGTAGCTTTCCTAATGTTGGCACAAGAGGTTTCGGTAGCGGTGTGGTCAGCGTCGTTCCCTGTCAGAGGAGGTGGAGGACAAGCTCCTACCTCAGCTGGGGGTGGCTGGCGGGGACAGACACGCAGGGGCTGACCTCTCACGCTCCTCTCCAGCCCTATTGTCTGCCATTTCCCCCCAGTATTAATGAGCTACTTGGGGTGCATATTTTTCGTGATTGCAAAACAATGGCAGAAGCCAGGGTAGGAAGGCTTGTCGTGAAAAAAAATTAAGTTCATATTGATCCCATAACTTGTGAAAAATACTTTATTGTTCTTCTTCAGATGGGTACTATAAACTACTAAGAGGAGGCTGAATTAGAAACTTACTCCTAGATATGGACCATTTGGTGGTAAGCAGTCTGAACTGTAGCATACAACCGGCTGTGGATAGAGCAAAGCAAGCCTGGCCTGGAAAAGCATCAGAGGCTCCATGTGCAGCAATTCGCCTACAGGTGTCCGTGTGTGGCTGCGTGGACGTGTGAGATTGGATGGTCCCACCGAGATTAAGACATCAACAAAACCAAGCTTTTTTTCTTTTTTCTTTTTTTTTTTAACCAATATAATCCATACAATACAATACAAGAGGAATTGACAATACAGTACAATTTTAAAAATTCTTAATACTTGGACAAGAAAATCCTTCTTTTATATTATCTCTTCAACTGTCATTGCTTCTTATCTCCTTCCTTTTCACTCTTTTATTGCCTTTCAAAATAGATTATTTCCCTGGAAGATCGAATTTACAATCTTCTGCTGATTGAAATGTTTAAGTAGTGATTGATGAAATAAAAATGAGGCAGTTTGTGCAGCTGTGAGTGTGCAGGTATCTTTCCACAGGATCTTTTCTATCCCTTGCCATCTTACCTGCGGGATATACTTCCACTTTTTCACCCCCACAGATCTGTGTTTTTTCTGCCCCCCTTCCCACTCCCGCCCCAGCCCTCTCCCCTTGTGTGACTCCTTAAATTCAGGTGAGAAGGTGTGATTCGGAGGTTTAGAATAAAGTGCGCCATCTGCTTTAAAAAAAACAGTAATAAAAAGAAGGGAATCCGAGTCATAGCTCCTTTCATCTTTTGTGAGGAAGACGGCAGAGTCCGAAAGGATCACCCTGCATGACTGAAATTTCCAAAGTCCCCTACAGTTTGATATTGCTGTACACTGGGTAACAGACTAGCTTTAGGTCAACTAAAGATCATGAGTAAGTTAAACGGAGCATCTACTGTACAGGTGCGCGGGTGTGTGGAAGTCTGAGCGCTGCGTTTATTTGTTTCAAACAAAAAAAAGAAAGGATTGTACTCGTTTACATGAGGCAAAGTGGCAGCATCAGTACATGTGACAAAGCATTGTGATGACATGGGCGAACCTTCAGAAAGCAAGGGTGATTAGAGGACATCTCTCGGAGGACCGACAACTACGCCACGGCAGTGGAGTTCACTGGGAGCATCGGGGCGGCTGTGTACAGAGAGAGGGGAGGGGAAGAGGAGGGAAGAGAGAGCGAGAGAGAGGAGGAGGAGGAGGTACAAATACTTCGTGGTGACCTTGAGCAGGAGCCTAGAGGGGCAGATTATACATGAGGCTTGTCTTGCCAGAGAGAGTCCTCCCGGTTGGATCCCTTCATAGCCTGGTCTGGGCTTCGGGGATGTATATCTCAATGCTTTCGGCGCTCTCGGTAGCTGAGTTCTGGCGGACCGATGCAGCGCGCTTGGCAGCCATCAGCCGTTTCCGGGCCTCTTGACGCTGCGAGCTTTCCAGAGAGCGTTCTCGTATGAGTGGCACCTGACCTTTCGATGGCTTCTTTGGCACTGGAGGAGGGACCCTTCTCTCCTGATCAAAGCAGAAGGTTAATGGCATTATACAGCTTCTCAGGGAAAGGCGGGAAAAACTAGGATACGTCAGTAGTTAGAACACACATTTTACCTAAGGTTTGTTAGCTCTTATCTGCCTTTCTGTCTTCAGTGAACTGGCTTTTGTGCTCAAGGGTTCATAAACATAGGGCAAGGGCAAAAGGGAGGGGAGGGCCGGCCGCAGTGCTACTTCTCCTCGGGGACGGTGCGTGTGAAAGGCCCGGCGCTGCCAGGGCCGAGGCCCCCACCGCTAACCCCTTAGTACGGCTCCCCGGGGCGGGGGGGATCCAGGCGTCTCCTCCTGGTGCCAGGGACTAGAAAGGAGAGCAGCTCGGACGCGGCCTCCCGCCGCCAGCGCAGTCGCGTGCGGCTGGGGAGCGAACGCCGCTCTCGGCAGAGGAACTCTGGAGAGCCCCGACTCCTGGGCCACCCTCTTCTACACGTGCATAACGCTAGGCGCTCTTGCAACACGGAGATACCGTGGCTTTGGCGTTCCCAAATGCAGATGGGAACTAGCTGCTTGCAGCTGGTGCATCAGAATAAATATTTTAAAAATACACCATGTATTTATGTACATATTTTATAGTGGCTTAATGACTGCTCGCAAATCCCACACTTTGGGTCTCACTGTGCAAGCTCATAAACTCTAGTCTCCTGCTAAATGGGCATGACGAGCTACAATCAGCTAGAAATAGAAAAAACTGGTAGGAAAAACTTAAAAACCATTAAGAGAACATGCATTAATCATCACGGTGGCAGCTAGCTCCAGATACGCGGTCAGCAAGGAGGACTTTTATGTATATCCCGGTGCATGTACACACACACAAAAAACAAAAAAAACAAAAAAAAAACCCTCAGAGGAGGATCTCTCCCGAAAAAGAAAAGTGTATTCAGGTCTGAATTTCAGGCGGCCACAAAGACTTTGTCAAGTTAATTAGATTGTCTTTTAAGTTACATCCCCTTCCAACTGTGAACACGGTCTCTGAGTGAAGGGATTTTATCGCACTACAAAGGTCCCATTCTGCCCTTTCGTTTTCTCTCATGCTGCTCACAACAGCTTCCATGGCTCGAAATATAAAGGTGCTTAGTTACACTTATTCATACTTTGCTGTTTCTCTTCGTCCAAGGATTAATYTATGCTGCTTAAAAAGGGCCCAGTGGCAAAGGCCAAAGGCAACTGCAAATATAAATGCCACAGAAAGTTTTTTCTTTTTTTTTTTTTTTTATCCTTTTTAAGAAAGGAGATGATCTGTTTCACCTAAAATCATAGACAAATGCTGTTGAAACAGGAACACAGTCAGTGTATTTCTTTAAAATCTTTACCTTCCTACTGTAGGTCCCTTTCTTCAGCACTACTTAACTTCCTTTAACCCGTTATAGTCTTCTTTTTGTTGGAAACTCTTTGAAATGTTTTTCAGAAGCAAAGAAAAGGCACATTTTTTTTAAGGAAAGCTCTTGTTTCTTACTGCTGCAATTGCAAACACTCGGCCTACCCGCTTTACTGTAAAAGCTAATGAAAGACCATACACCAGCGTTTCTGTGCATGCATGTTTGACGGTTTTAACTTCCTTTTCTGACAGATACTGAAAAAAAAAAAAAGAAGATAAGAAAATGACTTGCCTTCAGTACCTTGGGCTAGGAAAACACATTCCCATTCATTCCCCTACAAAACACACTACGTGTGCACAAATGGTGTGAACATGGCACTCCTAAGTCAGGAATGAGTATTTAGTCTTGATCGGAGGAGGAGGGAGAGTGCTACCAGCACTGCCTTTGCAAACTTCCTGCTGCAAGATTAATGGGGTTTGATATTATTATGGTTATTTGTCCAAAAGAAAACATCGCTTTGGTCATCGGCAGCCAGCTGACCGTAAGTTGGGACAACCCGGACTCCTGTCTGAGCCACTGTACCTGTAAGTCACGTTCCCCCTCCTTCTGGTGACCCTGCCTGTTGGCTCTATTCATTGGTATCAGACCAGCCACAGTGGAAATTCAGCCATCAAATTACATACCTATAGGAGCGCGACATTAGACCGTTGATTCCTCTAGGAATGGGTCTGTCTTTTAAGGATTTTCTGAAACATTTGTGTATTTTGGCTCACCCAAGTGCTGTTTGTCTCGATGTGGATCGTGAGGAGAAAAATAAGGCAATGGTGCCAAATGAGAATGGAAAGTGAAATGTGGCTTACACTTGGAGATGTGGTAGTTTTTCATGGTGACAGAAGAAGACTACATTTAAAAAAAAGACCAAAGCTCCAGAGGATTTTTATGCTACCTTGGGTAAAGAACACTACCAGCAAAGTGAACCTGGTTATGAAATAACCCATTAAAAAAAACCCCAAATAAACAAAAACCAAACAATTGGATAAAAAAAAAAAAAGATGTAGAAGTTCTTTCATGTAACATTTTGGAAGGCATATTTTTGATATCTCTCTGTTTGTAACCTGGTTACCAAAGTCAGCGATGGTTACAGTGCTTCCCTAGTTTTTCCAGTAACACAACCTAGAACTCTTGCTGTATGCAATAATATGAACCGTAAATGTGATTTATTTAATTTTAAGAATCAATATATAAGGCAGTTCCTTCCAACGATTGATCGTCTAATATGATTAAATGTAAAGCTTAACAAAGTACCACATTCCCATTATCCGATTCACAAAGACAGATTTGGTTTAAAAATATGCCTGAAACATATTACAGATAATATCCCAGATGATTATTATGTAAACATTGTTATTACAATGAAATTAATTTGATATGAGCTTCATTTCACATTTTTAACGTCAACACTGTAACACAGAGGCCTATTTAATCTGTCCAGTATTTGTGCAGGGTTTTAAATGAAGCATACAAAATCTACAATGTTCTACCTTCTTGTCATGAGGATCCATCTGTTTCCAATTATTGGCCTTTAACTGATGAAGTTCATCAAATTTCATACTAATATTTTCTATGGACAACTGCAGCATATCCCAAAACCCTGCTAAATCCTGGGAGGTCGGCCGTGGATGTGCATTAGGATTCTGTACAACAGAAGAAAAGAACACGTTGGCTTTAGTACCTCTTAATGTAAAGCATTTGTGCAAGTGGTTACAAATCTCTCTAGCAAAGCAGTTTCAGCAGATCCAAGCAATCGGTGAGACACAGAGAGAGAAACAGCGGACCGCTACTTACTGGTGGGGGTTTTTGCAAGGAGTCTGGCTCGGTGTTGAGCCGCTGTGCCCCCACAAGCCCCGCTCACCGAAGGCAGCGGCCACCTGCCGTGGACCACGGGGAAAGGGCACATGGCAGGTGCCCAGTGACAGGATCTGCCTAGGGGTGTTCCTGGGCACAACCGCTGGGTTCAAGTGTGATATCCTAACCACACTGAAATTAATTGCCAGCCTCCTCTTCACTTTCATGAGGAAGGATTCCCTGCCACGTTCATGCTTGTAGAAAGACTGATACCTGTGCAAATGTACATTTGCTGCATGTGCAAATAGTGATAGACCGATGCATGAACACTTCTTCCACACTCTGAGAATCTAAGGGCTACAAAAATACACCATTTCAAGTAAAATTGCCTCTTATACACCTCAGGCCAATTTCTTCTTTTTTTTTTTTTTTTGACAAGAATAACCTCTGCAGGGTGGAAAGCTCAGAAAAGAACATGCAGAAGCACAGTAATCCCATTTTCACAGGCACATTTTTGGGAAGAGTGAGACTGGGACACAGGTGGGGACATTTGCATGTGATAACTCAGTCCAGTTCATCAGCCCCAGAGTATTGCACAGAAGAGCACACCTGGAGTGTCAGCATCTCTAGCACGGCATGGGCCAGAGGCTGGCGACCCGAGAGGTCCTATGCTGTCTTGTGTCCCTTCAGCACAACCCAGCTCTGAACATTTTCTGCATGCAGTGGACATATATGAAATGGTTCCTGCTGCTCTGGCAAAGTTTGTATGAGGGAAAGCTTTCTACAGGATGTGTATCTGTAAGCTGTTTCCCAGTTGAAACTCTTCAAATAAAATGAGATGTTGCATACACTCACTTCAAGATGTTTTTCGTAAACGCTGAGCAGTCCCTACGCCAATCTAAGTCAGCAAGGTTTCATGGCTGCTGTGGCCTCGTAAGATTACACTGATATATTGTTATCAATAAAGAATAAATAAATTATTATTAGACCCCTGCTGTTGTTTTACATAGCTCAAATTTTACTCTGTGTTTAAGTTTTCTCCCTCACCAGAAACAATAAAACCAAGAGTCAGTTGCTTGCCTTAAGAAATGTCTATTTGTGCTTTTCACAGCAGCACTGACAAGTGATTTTGATAGGATGATTGTACCACCAAAGCAGCAATTACTGAAAACAATAAAGTATATATTTTTAGATTCATAAGGAGACCAGAGATTATACTTGGATTCCTAGTTTTTCAATGCTTGACACTAGCAGGTTACCCAGTTGTAGGCTTTTATTTACAAAGATGTGCAACCAGAATGCTTTTTCATTTTTTATGTTACGGATTGGAAGGCTTAGACAGAGCCAATTTCTGCTGCATTTGTCCGCTGAGGCAGATTTTAGTTTGGGGCTTGATTTCCAGAGGTGCATTAACTGAAGCGGAAGATGGTGACCCCACTCTGGTGAGTATCACAGGGTTTGCCTTCCCTTCCTTATTCTATGTTGATAGAGCATAATGCTCTATGCTTTTGGGGCTTCTAGGAATTTATGCCAAAATTGGGAATTAAATTATTGTATCTACTCTGCAAGAATGGATTGTTAATTAAAAAGTTTGAAAATTTTTATAAGTGCTGGAATTTTTGAGAATACTGCTTTGGATACATGGTGTGAAATGTATTTTTATTTATCAACAGGAATATCATTCTGATTTTACTACTACTAACAGCATAAAAATAGCAAATGATAATAATAATAGTGGTAGCATGTACCAATTACATACAGTAATAACAGTGATAACGTACTGGCTCTTTGCCTCTTTGCCCTTTTAGCGCTCTGGAAAATTACTTTCGCTGTTGGGGTTGTGGAACATGAGGCACCAACTTTCAGTGTCTGATTTCCTGGTATTTCTGTCTTGCTGAATACAGGCAGCATTAGGATTACGTGGGAAAGCCTCACTCGTGAGAATTCTGGTCCACCCTGAAAGACCCCGAGGAGGCACCCATGCATCTCTGTGCCCATGTGAACTGAACTCAGAGGTCAAGGGACAGATCCTTGCTCCTCTGAACTCAGCAGTAGAACCTCAGTTATATTTCACCCAAAGCTTTTTGCCCATCTTTATTTTAATGATCTCAAGCTATTGTGAAACTCACTCTGACTCCACCAAGTTTGACAGAGTTACTCCCAAATTCATATCAAGGCCTTTACTGGAAAAATTACCGCGTTAGTCAGAAAATCCGTCTAGTTTAGTACGATTATTCACAGGGTTAGGAAATGGCACACAACAGTGTCTAGCAGAAAAGTTACGTACCAGGTTTTCTTCACAAAGTTCTCTGAACTGGTAAAATTTCTGGGCCATGAGAAGCTGGGCACTGCCCACCGCAGTTCGAATTTTCCCTAGAACTGAGAGAAAAAGAAATGTAAGTCACGATGCTTTGTTTGCTGTGGGCAACTAAAAGCCTATAAAAAGAGAGGAGAAAGCTGCGCAGTAGTCAGCTCTGGCTTCAAAAAGCATGTTATCTTTCAGTCACGGATTAGAGAGAAACTGATAAATCTGAGGCCAGATCTGCACCAGGCAAAGGCGTACTGCAAGGGCTCTTGGGGCAGCTTGCATTGGCAAAAATACTCATCTGTGGCTGCAGTGTACTCTCATTCCCCCAGTAAGACCGGTTCCAACCAGCAAAGAGCACTTTTATGGCAGTATAAATATGGCTAATCAAAAGCTTTTGCAACCTGTATAGAAAGCTCTCCAGAAATTACACCTCTTGTCATCATTGTGACCCAGACTCAGGCTTTGAATACAAACCCAGCTCCCTGCACAAGGACATGCGGCTTTCAAACCCTGTGATGCCATCTACACTGTTTGGAAAACACTGTGTCTACCAGCATTTCTGCCATCTCACTTAGCAACTCGGTGCCTTGTTTTCAGGTTTAGCTGAGTGTTGCTTGATCTGAGCCCCAGCAAGGGAACGGTGATTTTAATGCACATTGATGAATCTCATTCAGACCCTCTGAGTATTTTCCATGAACACAATCTGAAGCGGCTTCTACCTTTGAATCAGGATGCCCAGGCATACTTCAGGGAGCAATCACACCCTGGCCTCTCCTCCTTGCTGGAGACCTGGAGGGAGGCGTCAAAGAGTCCTAGCCCAGCTCCTGCGCTGCCTGGGGACTCCTTTGTACAGACAGCTGGGTACTTATGGTCTCTTTGGATTGACTGAGTACTGTGAAGGATTGCAGTGAACCAGAAGACAGCCCATAGTAAATGCCTCTGAATAAAACAGGAGCTCATACTGTTTTGGTTGCATTCAACCTCACTGAAACGGTGGGGTTTTACTGCTGCAAGGGGTAGTTGAGAATATGCTACCTGAAACCGAGGCATGCACTAGTGCATTCAGAGACCTGCATTTCCCGGGGGCTTTGCTGAGTTCTGGTCGAGGGGGAGTGTGTGTGTGTGTGTGTGTGCCTGTGTGTATGTGAAAAAAGAAGCAAGCATGCAGAAACAGAGCAGACAGACAGACATGGCCTCAACTGGCAGTAGGACAGTGAATCCAGAAAAGAGAGTGTGATTTTGGGGACTGCTGATTGAAAGAAAATTGATGCTGTGAGCAAGAAAGCAGCTACTGGTTTGTTTGAGACTTTCAGTGCTCAGGAAAAAAACCAACAACTACACTTTATGCACTGTCTTTAAATAAGCAGGCTAGCATCATGTATATATCTGGCTCCACCATTAGTTTTCCCTCTCAGCTGAAGCAACTTATTATCCCCCAATTCTTCGGTTAAATACTTATTTTAAAATTAATTTAATTTAATTAAAAAAAATATTTACCAACTCATTAATGAAAAACTTGAATGGCAGCCACTGTGTCACAATTTTCACTATCATTTCTACTCATAGATATTTGCATTGTCCCAGCCCTCATATAAGCACAGCAACTTCTCCAAGAAAAATTTACAGTCTGGATACATGAGGCAGGTGAGGGAGGAACAGGAAAAACAAAGAGATGAAGTGGCCTGCTCAAGGTGAGCGAATTGTTAGCAGAGCCTAGAAAAGCTACTAGTCCTAAACTGCCATCCTCTGTACCATCCCTTGGGCAGGGTCACTTTTTGTATAAAACCTAACACAATGTTAGCAGAGCTCCACTGGGAAAATATTGCTAAGTATTTTGACTTACCACAATGAAAAATAAATAAATAGGTAAATAAATAAATAAATACAATTTTGCTATAACCCCTTCTGACAACATTTTTAGGGTCTCACGGTCCTGTGACTGGCCGCAGTGCATGTCAGCAGCTTGTGACCAGAATGCCACCATGCAGTGTTTGGTAAGAGAAAGGCCTCTCCAAGGGATTCACTTGCATAGCCGCATGCTAAGCAAACTGGCACAAACACTCATGATGAACTGAAACCAGACACACAGTAGTACAGAATCTGTTCTGCTCCTTCAAGGCAAGTGCCTTTTCCTTCAGCAGCCTTAAAGCTCACTCCTTAAGGCTGCTAGAGGAAAAGTGGGATGCAGAGTTCATTTATACTTYAGACATACAAAGGGAAAAAAAGGCAGGGGGGGTAAGAGAGAGTCTTTTCACATTTTTTTCAGAAACTATAGGAGGGAGCTCTGTGAACACACACAGAGCCCAGACTTTCATTTTGTTCCCAGAACYGAGCTCAGCACTGCCAGGAAATAGCCGTGAGCTGGAAGATTCACTAAGCAGAATATTTTCAGCATATTGCGCAGGGAGTTTTGCACACAACTCTCATTATTGTTAGCAAGGCTTGCGTGTCTAATTCTATGCGCACAGTGCTGAAAATGGACCCCTTGGTGTGTCTAGTCATTTATGCAACCCAATATGCAAACCACTCAACTGAAAGGACTCTTCAATAGTAGGAGGAGCTACTCCGGGAGCTTTCATGTGGTTCCCATTGTTATGAAAACTCTTCCCACTGAGTATATTTGGGAACAGCTGCCTCATCTGGAGCTCGGCCACTCTGACGCTTCCCAAGATTTGAGAAGGGGAGAAAAAACGGTCTCTCGACTTCGTGGGACAAAAAACAGACGAGGCGGGCTTTTCCTGGAAACCTGCACCACCCGAGTTGGAAATCACATCCTAAGCATGAAGAAATGTAAACACACCTTGTTGGTGATGGACGGGAATGTGCCCCTTTCTTTGAGGGAAGAAGAGCTTAACATTCAGAGATCTCAGCAGAGGGAAAAGGAAGTCCTTGTCCTTGGCTGCCTAGCGACTGGCTTTTTGCCTAAAAACCATCATCCCAGCTGACTGTGGGATGCATGCTGATGCTGTTCTCTATTGTTGCCACTTCTGCTGTAGCTGCGGCTGTATCTAGTCAAGTGTCACTGATTCCTCGCCCCTCAAAAGCAAGCCTTGCCCCTCAAAAGCAAGCGGTCTGTTAATGTGCAACCAGTCAACAACCAACTCCGTCACGGAAGTTAGAAAAAAAAAAAAAAAAAAAAGAAAAAAAAAAAAAAAAAAAAGACAAAGCATGCAAAAGACTGAAAGGAATCTCTCCAGAAGGCACAGGAATCTCTCCAGAAGGCACAAAGCCTTATCAATAGTTTTGTTTCCAAATGCACGTCACTTTTAGTGTTTCCAGGCAGAGTGCTCGTTTCGTTTACTCAGTCAAAACCTCCGGTGCCAAAGAGAAAGGCCAAGGTGTAGTAAAAAACCAAGAAGTAAAAATAGACCGATACTTTCTGAGGAGAAAACCCTGCGAGGTTTGAAGCCAAATACCAAGAAAATAAGTGGAAGTGCAAAGATAATGCTCAAAATACATAAGAAAAGAATTAGAGAAATCATTAACAGCAAGGGAGATGGGGTACAGGAGAAAAACATCTCAACATTCAAATCAATGTGTTCAGCTAATAGGACACAAACAAAATGTATAAAACCAAGCAACAACAAAAAATACTGACCCATCAAGATGCAATCATAATGGACTTAAACACCTATATAATGTTATTCATGTCTGCTTTCTAYTCCATACAGGGTTATACAGCACACTCAGCACTGTTGGATCTGAATGCCTTCCAGTAATGCATTAAGCAACATTATTAACATCCATCATATGCTTTGCTGTCACCCCTTCCCCAGGGGGAGAAGTGTGTCTACTGCAGTGTTTTGTTTTTATAGTTTGAATTTTTCCTTTTTTTTTTTCCTTTTCCCTTCTTGCTTTGACCTCTCTTCCTTGTAAATCCAGTTCTCTCCTGTGACGACTTTTAAGAAACAGACAGTTATGTCTGTTGTGGAAGAACTGCTTCGGTATAGCTATTTTGATATAATTCAGCTATCGTGGAGTGCCTCCTCACTATTATTGTTTTTGACGAGGGGTTGCAGAATGTTATTCTAGGATAGACACATACCAGTGAATTTCCTTGTGTGTCTAACCCTGCAACCTGTTCTCCTTTTAAAACATTCTTAAATATAGATTTAGACTATGTGCTGCTCAAGCAATAAGTTCTTGCTTCTCTTGGTTCTAAGAACTGCACAGGACCTACTTTGGGATTATGGAGCTCTATTTATCTCCTCCCTCTCCCCCCATTTTCATGCGAAAAGAAATGAAACAACAAAAAAAAGAATTTCAAACACAAGCAAAGAATTGGTGATGTTGTCGTCTGCTCTACCTTGGAAGGAGACTCTGTGTGTTATGAGGATAACAAAATATAAGAAAACAACAACAAAAAACACCTGAGATGATGTAAAAAGTCATCACATAGAAGCCACGGGAGTTTTGAGGAGCGGCAGCATTATTCGGCCTTAAAACACCAACTGATCCCTTTGCATTTCAACTTTGACAGGCCCCAGGGTCTAACAAGTGACAAAGGAGGCACTTTAGAACTGTGACTATCAAATGTGAAAACACCTGGTTGGTAGGCAGGGCGCAAGCTAGGGAACAGAAAACCAGCGACTTGTTCATTGCCCCAGGAGCAAGTGGCAGGAACAATAGCCGAAATTACAGGGACAMGGCCTGACATTTGCGTTGCAGATGTTGGCTGAGCACTGTGCATATGAAGAAATCCTGCCATAGAGCTGTCACAATCCATTTCCAAGCCAGGATGGACCAGCATTTTAGCCTATTCATGTTGACAGACCTACATTTAAATAACGCCAAGCATGACAAAAGCCAGGAAATTCAAAGTTAAAGCTACTGCTCAGGTCTTCAGCTCAGCTATTAAGGAGAAAACAGCCAAATGGAGCAAGCTATGGAAGGGGCAGTCCTTGCTTTGACTCATCTTTACTTACAGGAGTGATCTCATTGAAATTAATAGGGCTGGCTGCATGAGTAAATGGTGTTCACTGGGAGTAAAGCAGTTTCCCTGCGTACTCTGACTTACTCAGCTTTTATTAGCACACTTCATGTTTTTTCCCTAACTATATTGTTTCGTTGCTTGCAGATTTCTCTTTTTTCCTTGCTAGCCTTTGGACACTGGCAGGGCTTCCAGCCTGGAGCTGGCTTTCCTTGGAGAAAACCTCGCAGACAGAGAAGTCCCTTTTGGGGAGAAAAGAAAACCGGAGGAAGAAAAGGACGAGTCGGGCAGGTGGCCAGAGGCACGTAGCCAGGGGGATTCCAGCAGGACTCGGCCACACGTCAGGCTGGTGACCGTCCTTCTGCAAGGCTGCATCAGCCCGCTGCGGGATGAGGCCGCCTCGCACCTCCGAGCGGCAGGGACCAGGACGGCTTGGGGAAGCCCTGCAGAACACTGGAAAATGGTTTTCCTTGCTCGTGACTGACAGTGAACTCAAGAGTCTCCTTTTCTTTTGCCGTGCACAACTATTGCAAAGAGTATCTTTTCCTTAACTTTCTTCTCGTGTGTCTAGCCTTCACTCTTTTACGTTTTCCTTTGAAACAATCAAAACAAAAGAAAAGAGCAGAAAGTGTGCAAACATTGCATAATTTGCCAGAACTGGCTGAATTTGCAGAGACTCTGGTCCTAAGCAGTGAGGTTACTGCAGATTTGAGGTCAACCTTTGTTTGCAGACTAGCCCAGAGGAGTATAATATACACACAAGACAGTTATAATGACATGTCTTGTCAGAGCCTTGGTTTTCTGTTTTAGTTTTTACTTGATTGGCCTGACTTGTCTCACCACTAAACCCACATTACACCTGACTTGTGGTGAATCAGGCCCACTGTTTGCTTCCAATGGTTATCTTTGCATCAAAGCCACATTACAACCCCGCGTGAAAGAGAAACATTTCTGAAGGGGGGCAAAATGAAGCCCTCCGGTTCTTCCAGAAAGGTTAGTGCCCCRTGTGAAATAACAACAGCAAAAAATCCAGCAAAAGCCAGGCCGAGGCAGTAGGTGTATGTTCCTGTGCCCACCACTGCTGTGAAAAAAAGAGGCCAGAGGCTGCTCTCTAACAGCGCTGCCCGGGCAGCCAGGCCTGTTGCTGCTAATTCTGTGTGTAAATGGTTACTCCAGAGGCCTGAGCCAAAAGTCACCAACATCAGTGGCGAGGCTCTGACTATATGAAATTTTGCAGGGGAGAGGTAGAAAGAGAGAGCAGAGGGTTGAGAAGAAAACCAGAAAAAAAAAAGTAAACAATTGATTTCACTTGAGGCCTGATCCAAAGCGTCAATCAGTTCTCACAAGGTGTTTAGCCTCGTATCTCTAACATCTTTTTTTTTTATGAGAGCCCTAGAGTTTGTAGCCAACGTCCCTGTAACAGCAAAATACACRGAAACCATATCAAGTATCCTAGCTTAAATTGTGAGTGGTATTCATCTGCCTGTTACACATGCTGCGGCTTTATCAGAAAATGATTTCAGATAAAACCAGAATATACTATACGATAAATAATTCATGGCAGAAGGGGAGCCACATTTCTCTCTATATTGGCATTTCATCGTGCAGCCACTGAACCACAGCTTGTTTTTATACACAGCAGCAGACTCCATTTCCCAGCTAGAAACATTCAATCCCATCTGGTAGATTCATTCCCAGCTAGATAATACCCAACGTATCTATGTAACATACAAGCCACTGTCAAACAGCAGCGAGCCGTCTCCCTGAGACAGCTGTTTCGCACAAGGGCCGCATTGTCTGGAGGAAGCGCGGATCGTTTTACGCGGAGCGCCGGGGGGACGAGCCCTCTGTCAGCTGCCATGGCATCGAGAAAACCTCGCTCATCACACGTTCTCGTTATTTTGTTATCTGGCCAAACACATGCTGGGGATGGCAGGTTGAAAACAAAGGATGCGTTCCCTGCTCTAGTTATATTTCATTAGGAAAACCAAAGCAAACACACCTCTTCTGCTCCTTTTCCCCCTCTCTTCAAAGTTTATAGATGTATGAAAAAGACATATTTCAGGGCAGGGTTTGTAGCAGCCAGGCTTTTGTTTCTGGCACTGCTGAGCGGGCAGTGTGGCCCCAACCATATGCTTTTCCTTGGCACCAGGTAGAGCGGGGCATGCTGAGCCGCAGTGGAAAGCCCCGCGCAGCCTCCGCGGGAGGCAGCTGCCACGTGCCGGAGCAGCCAACGGCGTCACACCAAAATCAGTACCTCAGTAATGACCACAAAACCCAGGTGACCCCTTTCCTCCTCCCATTTCCAGCAATCATGACAAGTGCCAGTCAGAAAAATGAAGAGGAGGAATAATCCGCAGGACGCATGCCATGTGCTCTGTAAGGAGGCACTGGGAATAGCCAGCCTAACCACTCCTTTATCTTCCCCATAACTGACTTCTCCCACCGACTGCTCAAAGAAGAGGCCTTTAAAACTATCATATATCAAAGACACCAAGACACTGAGAGAAAATTCTGTACATGGATATACACGTTCTGCATGTATCAGCCTTATAAAATTCACTTCATGTTCTTTTCCCAAGGTGAATAACTACTTCGGTGCACAAATAAAATATTTGTAGGTTTTTCCATTGTTATCAGTTCATAGAATCATAGAATCACAGAATCATTTCGGTTGGAAGGGACCTTTAAAGGTCACCTAGTCCAACCCCCCTGCCATGAGCAGGGACATCTTCCACTAGATCAGATTGCTCAAAGCCCCATCCAACCTGGCCTTGAACGCTTCCAGGAATGGGGCATCCACAGCTTCCCTGGGCAACCTGTTCCAGGGTCTCACCACCCTCACTGTAGAAAATTTCTTACCTATGTCTGATCTAAGTTGTGGCAAAGAGAAAGCAAGTAGGTTTTGTGGCTTGGACTTACAAATGTTGTGTATTTCCTATTTGTTACGTGCTCACACTTCTTTTTCAGTCTAAAATCTCTTAGTTCACGGGGTTTATTTCTTGCATACTAACAACAGAAAACCTTTGTATTCTGATACATGTTCAAAGATATTTTTGAATGTATTGATGATGTAAATTAAAAATGAGTTCAAATACTCTAAAACTTGGGGAATCTGGATCTGCTTTGAAGGCTAATCCTTCTGTATTTTTCCCTCAGAAGAAACCGTTAGCCTATTGTGTAACAGAAATTTTGTAGAAACAGAAAACCTTAACATACCTTAATGTTAAGGTTATCTCATACTTTCCATTAGAAGTCAATTTCCAGTTGCTTACAATAGTGTCTAACTTTATCTATCTAGATCAAACTTCTCTATGGTTATGTCTTTCATTGGATTGAATGGAAAGTTCCAGCAGAAACAGCTTATGCATTTCTAAGAATTTAAAAAAATATATTTTTTGCCAGTGTTAATTCCTTTCCTTCCATAAATCAAAACCTTCCCATCTCAAAAGAATGCTAGCGCCTCCCTTCTTGAGAGGAAGGGTTAGAAATTTGGAAGAAGCAATCCTGGAGCTGAAGTAGTAGTCCTTGCTTTGGTAGGAGCTAATTTGGGGGTTGGAAAAGTGTTTGCTATATCCAGGAAAATACGCTTAGGTGTGCCTAAATTATACAATATTGAACTCTCTATATGCAGCTGCTCCTTAGTGTTTTCTAGAAGCTCCCCGCTAGAATTTGAAAAAGCTTCATTCACATGGAGCATGCCCCTAAGCTCACAGGTTTACCTATGTCCAAAAGTTGACAGCTATCAATAGTACTGCTCCTTGTAATGGAAGTAAATGGAGAAAACTTCCATTTTTACTGGGAGAAAAAATTCTGGACAAGGAGCCACATGTTCAGCTCTTCTAAGTATAGTGAATGAATAAGTCATGAGCTACTCAACCCTTCTTACTAATGAAGGCTTACTAGACATTCCCATTACCTTACAGGTGGGGTCATACTTCTGCCAGCGGTGACAACTGAGATGTAGTTTGCATGTGTGTGTTTTTTATCACAGAATATGGAGAGCGTGTTTTACTGGGAAGATCAAAGAGGAATGAGAATTGCAAGGGAGATGAGGGGAGACTGGAGAGGGGAATAGAGGGAGAACAACTTGGAAGCACAACTGAAATATTTGGGAGAAGCATCTGAAGACTCTGATGCCAATCACTTTCTAAAAAGGCAGCTAAAAGATTAATTTAGTGAAAAGGAACTAGAATCTGTTCAATTATATTCTAAAGTTATGAGAAGTGATTCAAATGGAAGAGTTAAGAAACATTAATACTACAAGATCCCTAACCACGATCTCCTAATTATCCGTTGAACTATGCAATCCCAAAAGCTAATACCTCTGGAGTTTCAGAAGTGCCGAGCATTTGTCAACTTTAATAAGGATTATTATATACATACATACAGTCCTTTTGAGCATCACAGCCATAGCTTCATTAGCTAAATAAGAAAGGGCACAATACAGAATTCACTGGAGTAAATTTGACCTATATTAAGTACTTTTTTGTAGTTGCAATATTATTGTACGCAGTTACTTACTGTCCTCAGGTAAGTTGTTTTCCCGTTCTTCTCTCTCCATCTGTTGGCACCAGCCCTCCATACGATCTCTCTCTGCCTGAAGTAGCTTCAGAAACCAGTGGCCATCTCGTGGGCACACTGATCTTTGAACAGCTTCCAGAGGATCTTCAGTGATAGAGTCAATCCAGGGGTCAGGAGGAGGTAAAATTGACGGATCAAAATCTGTATCAAAGTCATCATCCACCGCACATGCATGGTAATGGTTTCCTGACCCTTGTATGCTAACGGTAGAAGTGCTCGCATCTCGGGAAAATTGTCTTGATATTTGTCCAGAACATGTATTGTCCTCTTGAGGGTCGATTATTTCAAAGTTCTCATGGAAATCCAGGTCTGCTTGCACAGCTGTTGTTACACTATTAGATCGTGTAAACCTGCGAAAGCTTTGGAGAGTACAAACATAAAACGTTTAGAAAGCTTTTTCTAGGTAACTTGGTAAGAAAGGACTTATAAGATTCTGCCACTCCTCCTAAGACTGGCAGTCACGGCTCTCAGGCTACACTCAGGTGTTTTTTCTTGAAATGATCAGCATAAACTTCAACAAACAAACAAACAAACATCTCTCTTTTTTCCATGCAAGCTCACTGTTTATATAGGCAAATACCCCTAATTGTTGTGTGGTTTAACAAAGCCACAGGCTAGCCCAAGAGACAGCTAATGGTGTCAGTAGGTCAGGATTTTAGGTTACCAATTAATGAAAAGTTAAAGAGGCCCAATTTTAAGAAGCAACTTATCTTTCAACTTTTAAAACTCACACCCCTTTGAAGTTGCAGACTCCAACTCACAAGCCACATTTAAAAATCATACACATGAGACTGATAAGATAGTAATACCAGTGTCCACTATCTACGTAGTTATACATTCCATTTATAAAGAAGAAAAGTATTTTTAACCCAGATAAGTATTTTGTGTTGCTTCTTCAGAATTACTCTTCATAATTATGTACCTGCTAGTTTACTACTTCTGCAAATACCACTGCCATCTCTCACAATTTTACCACCCATTCGCACTGTTAAGACAGTTTGTTTTTCACATCCAACCCTCAGTTTCAAAATGGCATTCTCTTTTTCACCAAAGCTAGCATTCTCAGTCGCTGCCTATAGAATAGAATAGAATAGAATAGAATAGAATAGAATAGTTCAGTTGGAAGGGACCTACAATGATCATCTAGTCCAACTGCCTGACCAACTCAGGGCTGACCAAAAGTTAAAGCATGTTCTTAAGGGCATTGTCCAAATGCCTCTTAAACACTGACAGGCTTGGGGCATTGACCACCTCTCTAGGAAGCCTGTTCCAGTGTTTGACCACCCTCTTGGTAAAGAAATGCTTCCTAATGTCCAGTCTAAACCTCCGCTGGTGCAGCTTAGAACCACGCCCGCGCGCCCTGTCACTGGACACCAGGGAGAAGAGAGCAGCACCTCCCTCTCCACGTCCCCTCCTCATCGTGATAGCTGCTACCCTGTAGGTAGCTTCCTTTCACCTTGCATAGTTTCCCTATGTTGGAGTCTCTGAGGGCAGAGAGCAAACCCTGGGGTAAAGGCAAAAGCAGGGGAGAGAGGAGGTCTGGCTTTTTGGTTTTTTCTTTAAGTAAACAGCACTCCAAATTCTGCAGTCCAAGGCATCTGAGATGAAGAGGCTGCAGAGGGAAGTGTAAGGAGTAAGAGACACCTAATGCTGTTGCAGGGGGTGGTAGCGAGAGCAGATATGACAAGCAATAAATTGTGAAGGGAATGAGTGGAAAATGTGCAGGCAAATAATTACAGAGTCGGGGTAACTCTAGAAACTGATGCACCGAGGAACACAGGGAAAATACAAGAGAGGCAGACATCTGTCTTGCCCCATGATGAAAGGAGATAAAGAAGGTAGAATCATGAAGTAATTAATGTAGATGTTAATTACATTAGTAATTTTTGGGCTTCAGAATGAACATAGTTTTGAACTGAATAGGGACAGATTCCCACTCCTTCTTACTAATCCAGGATGCCTGCGCACTCATGCAGCTGGTACTTCGCTTCTAATTTGTTTACAATCTCACATTTACTCTTGAAACCAGTGTTAGGACCCGTTTCCCTGTGATATTTTGGCTGCTTTGCCCTTACCAGTTCTATTTTTAGTTTGAGCTCAAGCAGCAATGAAAATGCTGAGGAGACAGTGAAGCTGGATGCTGGGCACCATTTCACTCCCTTTCATTTATATTGAAATATAACACCTTCCACTGAAGAGCAATAGCCCATTAGAGAAGTGCAACTGACAGCAAAACTTCGTCAAGTGTATTTAGTCTGCAGTTGGGGAGGGAGCAGATGGAAGGATGCTGAGGGAGAATTTGATGTCCTATATACCTGATGCATCCAGATACCTCAGGAGGAGTGCAGCAGACTTCAGGGAGGACTGTATCAGGTCCTGCTGATAGAGGAAATTAGTGGCTGTTGATCTGAGGCTTTGAGAGGCATAAAGCAAAGCAAAACAGGAGTTGAGAAGGGTTCTTCAATTAATAAAAGATACCAATTCCTCTGCAGAAGAAAGCTACAAGTAGCTTCTCAGGCACACCAATCCCTGGAAAACTTTAATAATAGATTATGTGTATTTTTTTTTATAATGGCCTAGAATACAAACATTTTAATGTAGCATCTGCTGCTTGCAGTTCTTTTGAAACAGGTGTTGTTAAACGATGCAAAAGTCATGGTTATGCCACTGTAGTTTTGCACGATACGCACCAGCAAACTGAAAAATATGGAGTGAGCAGAACTCTTCAGCTCGGTATTATTTATCCTTTGACAAGCAGAGCAAAGCATTTTGCTATGGACTGAGACAGAAGAAAAAGTTCAAAAGGGAGGACAAGGATCATTGGAGATATGGTATGGCTTCCATAGGAGGAAAGAGATTTCTTGGTTTAGAAAACAGATGGCTGAGGAGGGATATAAAAGCCCTATGAAATCCCGACTAGGTGATGTTTCACCATTTYTCAGAGTGCAAGAACTGTGCGGAGGAAGGCAGCCAGCTGCAAGGCTTAGAGGTCTAAAGATTTAAATCTAGCAAAAGGAAGCACTTCTTCACACAATGTGTAATTAAATTGCCACAGGATCCTGGGAAAACCAAAGGTAAAAATAGGTTCAAAGAGAACCTGATCAAATTCACAGGAGATAGGTCCAGGAAGAGCTATTACACAGATGTCATATCTGGTTTAGGAAGTCCCTGAACAACAGACAGCTAAATTGGGAAGGTCTGCTGGGAGAAGCAGTGCTTTATACACACCCTTTATACTTTTCCTTTACACACACTCCTTTATACTTTTCCTAAGTATCTGCTACTGGCCCCTGGCAGAGAAAAGCTGTTAGACTGGTATTAGTGGTTAGAAAGACTTTAGCTTTAGGCTGACATTAGAATGGAAATCTTTTGGTCCAGTCTGTACTAGTTTTTAAAAAATTGCTTTAATTTGGCCACCAACCTGACAAATCCCTTATCTGCACTGAAGTGCGTGTATACATACACACACACAGAGACACAAGCACACAGACATGTGTGCCCACACAGGCACATGCTCACACAGGATTTCTTTTCCGTCATTTAGTCAGGGTTCACTGAAAGCCAAGGCATTAGCACACAGTGTACTCTTCCACACCTTCCAGGGTACTGGAGAGAAAAGCAAATCCCTTAATCCAGCCTCGTTCTTCTCCGTGCCCCTACCTCCACATCACAGCTGCCTTCTACTTTCCCCAGTGCCCTAGACTCTGCTATCCTTCTATTTTAGATGACCATTTGTATGTTCAGTTAACACCCTGGCTTTTCAGTGTTCACCAAATCCCAAATGTGAAAACATCAAGGTCTACTTGACAAAAGGATGTATTGCTGGAGGCACTATGTTTCAAAGCTTTCAGGAGTGCACTCTTACTGGGTTCAATATGAGCTAGTACTACCAAAACCAGACTCTGCTCAACAAATAAAATAGAATGACCTACTTTTTTTGCCTTTGTTTTATCTATATAATAGTATGCTACAGGCTTGCTCGACAGATTCTTGGCACTGGATTGTGTAACCTATCTGTCTTCAAAAGAAAAACAACTTGGCAATAGAATATAGCATCAGTTCAAAATTTAAAAAATACTCCCAAGGAAATGTATGTTGAATGAAATGGAAATGCAGGAAGGCAGCCACTATCTGCCTACCTCCAGCACATCTATATAAACTGCCTAATAGATGGTAATTTTAGTCTCTGACATAGCTTCCTCACTCACTTCCAGGATGTTTTACTCTTACAAAATACCATTTGTGTCCCACATGAGTCTTTTTTTTGTTTTGTTCTCAGTTAAAACTCCGTACCACAGGAGCGCTGCTGAAGCTAATACATAAGTTTTCACTGGTTCTACACATACAAAACATTCACAGGTCTACTTAAAAAAAAAGTTTTCATAAATTGCTAGTAATTGTTAAAAACAGAGATTTGCTTCTTCCTCTGCTCTCAGGCTTGGCCCTTTTGTAATCAGTTGTGCCCTGCAGGCACAAGGTGTAATAATTACAGCTTCAGAGAACTGCAGCAGATATCTGGCCTAAGGTGCAGAAAGCCATGAAACCTCAGACTGGATAAACCAGTATGCAGAACAACAGCACAATGTGTTTTGAACAGCAACAAAAGAGTCACTTGTTAGCATTCGACTCTCTAAGTCTTTTGCTTTCTTTTGAAAAACATGTTTACATTTCAACTCGGAGAACTTATTTCTTTCCTAAAAAAAACCCCAAAACCCCAGAAAAGGTGCAGGTTTCAAACCAATTGATGCATGGTGAGCCTCAGAGGGACTTACATTAAATTCAGCCTGCCTCACTTTACCCATTGGCTGTATTCTTTCTTGGTTGTGGGCTTCCCTGCTAAGGTTGCAGGTGCTGTCAGCAGAACAAAACAAACTGCAGAAGGAATTAGCAGATACGGTACCATGTCTTCTAATGGCAGGATCTTCGGCCATCTTCAAGCTACACAACCTTGTGTGCTTTGTTCTATCCTTACCCCTTCTCCCATTCACATAGACTTTTTTCACCACTAAGAGTCTTAGCAGGGAAACTCTAATCCCTTATGGCAATGTTAGAATAGACTATATTTCAGTTGGAAGCGACCTACAACGATCTTCTAGTCCAACTGCCTGACCAATTCAGGGCTGACCAAAAGCTAAAGCATGTTCTTAAGGGCATTGCTCTTAAACACTGACAGGCTTGGGGCATCGACCACCTCTCTAGGAAACCTGTTCCAGTGTTTGACTACCCTCTCAGTAAAGAAATGCTTCCTAATGTCCAGTCTAAACCTCCCCTGGYGCAGCCTTGAACCATTCCCACACGTCCTATCACTGGATACCAGGGAGAAGAGACCTGCCTCTCCACGACCCCTCCTCAGGAAGCTGTACAGAGCAATGAGGTCACCCCTCAGCCTCCTTTTCTCCAAACTAGACAAGCCCAAAGTCCTCAGCCACTCCTCATAGGACATGCCTTCCAGCCCTTTCACCAGCTTTGTTGCCCTCCTCTGGACACATTCAAGGACCTTAGCATCCTTCTTAAATTGTGGTGCCTAGAACTGCACACAATACTCAAGGGGAGGCTGCACCAACGCTGAATACAGCAGGATGATCACCTCTTTTGACCAGCTGGTTATGCCGTGTTTCATGCACCCCAGGATGCAGTTTGCCCTCTTGGCTGCCAGGGCACACTGCTGACTCCTATTGAGCCTGCTGCTGACCAGCACCCCCAGATCCCTTTCTGCAGGGCTGCTCTCCAGCCACTCCTCTCCCAGTTTATACTTGTGCCTGGAGTTACTCCATCCTAGGTGCAGAATCTGGCATTTGTTCTTGTTAAATTTCATCCCATTAATCATAGCCCAATGCTCCAATCTATGCAGATTCCTCTGCAAGGCCTCTTGTCCCTCAAGAGAGTCAACAGCACCTCCCAGTTTGGTATCATCAGCGAACTTGCTAATGGTGCAGATTGTTGATAAATACATTGAACAGCGCTGGCCCTAGAATTGAGCCCTGAGGAACACCACTGGTGACTGTTCACCAGCCAGATGTAGCCCCATTCACTACAACCCTTTGAGCCCTGCTGTTCATCCAGTTCTTCACCCAGCACAATGTGAACCCGCTCATCCCACAGTTGGACAACTTGTCCAGAAGGATGCTGTGAGGAACAGTATCACAAGCCTTACTAAAATCCAGAAAAACTACATCCACCGCCTTCCCTTCATCCACTGGGTAGGTGACCTTATCGTAGAAGGATATCAAATGATTTAAACAGGACTTTCCCTTTGTGAATCCATGTTGACTGCGTTACCGTAAGTCGGTGTTCGGTATCAGCTGTGCCTGATGATTGCGTTATTCTTTAAATGTCTTTCAGTAGTACACAGTATAATCTTCTCCATAATTTTTCCAGGAACTGAGGTTAGACTAACAAGTCTGTAGGTTCCTGGGTCTTCCCTCACGCCCTTCTTGTAAATTGGAATAACATTGGCTAGCTTCCTGTCAGCAGGGACCTCTCCAGACTCCCAAGACCTTTGGTAGATGATCAAGAGTGGTCCTGCCATAACATCGACTAGCTCCTTCAGAACTCTGGGATGAATCCCATCAGGCCCCATGGACTTGTGAACACTCAGCTGATACAGCTGGTCCCTTACAATTTCAGTGTCCAAACAAATGGATGCAGACCAGGAAAACAATATTCCTGCTTCAACCCCACTCCCCACAGCAGCTCATCTTCATCCATTGCCCAGAAGCCACAAGCTATGCTTGTCACTCGTAGCACCTGAAACCTCCTCCCTGTCTCCCCTGGGATCCTCGAGGGAAACACAGCAGCCCCTGGTGCACTCAGCCTCCCTGGGGATGCCCCACTGTGGACCACGATGCCCCGCAATGCCCTTGGGACACGGGCGCAGAACAGGACGAGGCAGGAGTGGGGCGAGTGGTGCCGTTTTGGTGCCTGTCTCGGTGCCTGCGGGACCTGGGTCYGCTACTAATAAATAACAATGTCAGAATTTCAAGTAATGTCCAGGCTTCTGCGCTCTGCCCAGCTTCTCCCTCTCCCACTGCTCATTGCGATAGTACTACAACGCTGATCCCAGGCTATGCTTGAAGAAGACAGCCCATCGCGCTGAGAGGTTCCGGCCCTACCCAAGACTCTATTGGTGTGGGCCCAGCTCCTTGGCAGTGGTCAGCCCCCAACAGAAAGCAGCCAAGAGGGGGCAAAGAAAACACGTATGCTGCGGCGGGAAGCCGAGGCCTTAGCACAGTTCTCCACCACCACATCCCCACTGTCCCCTGCAGACCTGCCGTCCTGAGACGGCCCCTGCGCTCCCCCAGCATGGCAGTGGCAGAGCCCACAGACTCGGGAACCGGCACCCGCAGGGCTCAGCCTGCCGCTGCTGCAGCAAGTCTGGGCCTGCTCCACATGCACACAGAGCAAGGGCTGTCCATACCCGGGAGCGCTGAGCTGCTGCACAGCCCACCCCGGGGCTGCGCTCCCCTCTATCCATCCTGCCAGCAGGTGGTACGGTTCCCAGTGACTGAGAGGGGGGGCAGCCATCCAGCCCCATCACCCTGGCAGGACACCCCTCCTTGTTGGGTATCAGAGAGGCTTGAAGTCCAAGATGTAAGGAGTGTGGGGAAACCAGGGAGGTTTTCAGGGAAAGGAAATGTCATGTGGGGACAGCACTTGGCCGCTTTACACACAGAGATCCCAAAACCACTTCTTTTTTTTTTTTTTTTTTTTTTTCTACCGTATATTGGCCTTTGCATTGCAGAGCAGAGGATGCTGGCTGGAGCTCTCAGCTTCCCACCAGGGCCAGGGCTGGAGGACAGAGGCTATTGCCAACCAGCGGCATCTGATCAGAAATTTATGGCAAATTCTGCAAATGCCAGGCTTGGGGCAGCCCACCAGCAGGCTGAGAGCCACCAGGGCTGCAAGGGTTTGCTCTGATCACAGGCAGCCATGGCCGGGGAGGGAAATTGGCCATGTCAGAGCCAGTGGCTGCTTCGCCTTCTGTTGACCAGAGTGGCAGTTCGTCCCCCAAGCACGCGCAGGGTGGCGGGAGGTGTGGAGAATGGGTCCCACCAGTGTGGGACTGGGCAGGGGCAGAGCACCCTCAGCCCTGGGCACCCTGCTCTTCCCAGGCGGCACCTCTTTCAGGCCAGACACCCCTCAGCCAAAAGGACCCATGGTCAGCCATGCACCTGGGCTGCCATCACAATGGCAACTACAAGATCGACCGAACCAAAGAGGACGTCTAGGGACTCTTTGATTGGTGACCCAAAACCGCAGAAGATGGCAGAGGGCCAATGGAGGTCGACCCACTCGAAGATCAGGAGGAGCCCATGGAGGTCAATCCAATTCCAGCAGACCTAGCCGGGTACTGCAACGCTAATCCCAGCCTATGCTTGAAGAAGGGAGCCCACCATGCTGAGGGGGTCTGGCCCCACCCAAGACTCTATCGGCATGGGCCCAGCTCCTCGGCACTGGTCAGGTATGCTGCGGGCGGGAAGCCGAGGCCTTAGTGCAGCTGGCCTGTGCGTGTCTTCCAGCCATAAATCAATCAATCAATTAATTTCCATCCATCAATCTCCCTTCAAACACGGTGGAGCTTCAGGTGCTGCTTGGGCTCTTTTCCCCCGTCCTGCACTGCCCTGCTGCCCCCCAGATATTCATAGAGTATCTACCCTGCCCTTTCCAGTGTGCAAGTAGCACAGCAGCGCAGGGAGGAGGTCATGCTGCAGAGACCATCCTTGGCGAATACACACCCTGTGCTGGGCACGTCTCTCGCCAGCAGAGTTTGCCAAAGACGGAGGATCAAAGCGTTCCTGAGATCTCTCCTCCTCAAATAAACCTGTTCTAACCTTTGCCTTGTGACACTTTCTGGGCAGCACTGGGGGGAATAGCTGGAACAAGAGGGAGCAACACTTTGTCGAGGCCTAGCACAGAAGACCAGCTCAGGGCCCTTAGCTTTAAACAGGGAACATTATTAAGCCTTGCTTTTGAAACTGCCTCTCTCTTCTTCTGAATACCAGTTCAGTCACTTGCAGCCAGGTTAGAATCATAGAATCATAGAATGGTTTGGGTTGGAAGGCACCTTTAAAGGTCACCTAGTCCAACCCCCCTGCAATGAGCAGGGACATCTTCAACTAGATCAGGTTGCTCAGAGCCCTGTCCAACCTGACATTGAATGTTTCCAGGAATGGGGCATCTACCACCTTCAGAATTTCTCAGTGGAATGGCTTCCACTGTGGAGAACACAGATAGCCAGAAAATGCTGCAGACAAAAGCCAAGGAAATATGAGTCCCAGGTCAGCTTAGGTCAAAATGCAGATTTGAAGGTCCTGTCCTAAAGACTGGAGGGTTAAGAAGTTTGAGCGTAGGACTGGCCTGCTTTGCAGGGAAGACCCTAAAACCTGTGTATATTTTGTCAGGACAGTAAGTGACCAAACCCAAAAACCTAAATGAAAAAAAGAGAAAAATATGGCTTTATATAGTAACAAGAGCCAAAGATGTGGGTTTTTTTTCCTTGAAGAAACAGAAGAGTATTTTTGGTTGGTTTTTTTGTTTTTTGTTCTTGTTTTTTTTTAAGTTACCCCACCACCATTTCAAATCATTTTACTTTATACCACACCAAGAGGTACGGTGTGGTAAACCATACTTTATACCACACCAAGAGGTGGGGGCACCTTCCCTGGCCCCACAGAAGCCAGAGAAAATGGAGGAGGACCATATGTCTATGGTCTTAGTCTCCCATGGCAGTGTTCTTACTTCAGAAACTACCATTGTTTCAGCATTCATGAATTCTTGTGATGGCAAACCAAGTACAATTACCAGCTGATGGTATGACTAGGAGCAATGAACAAGACAATTTTGGGGGTGAGGATGTAATGGGAGGAGATCTTGGGGCAGACAAGGTAAAATGCAAGAGAGACTAAAAGTGATTACAGAGCTATGGGGCTGAGAGTCCCTTGTTCAGCAAGAATGTGTGCTAATTGGCCTGGCACAATATATGACGACTTCTTTTCTGGTTCAGTTGAACTGGTTGACTTCCAACAACTCAATTATCTTCTGTAAGTGAGGAATGGAAGGTGGTCCATGAGGTCAAGAAGAAGTCATGGGTAGAGAGAAAGGACAAACAGAAATGGACAGAAATGGAAGTGCCCTGAGATTGCACTGATCAGCTTCATTAGATACATGTTTCAAAATTGCCCTGGAAGGGTTGGGTGGGTCATGTGAGGAAAGGGGAAGAACATTTTTGTTGGGGTTTTGTTAGCATCATGGGGGAGATCAGGTGAGAGATAAAAGAGTAACAGCAGGAAGATCAGGAGGTTACTGTTGAAAGAAATGTATACCAGCTTTTTTGCACAAGAAGGACTGGACGGAGGTTCTCTATATAAATGCTAGAAATCGTAGAGCTGCACTTAGGGAATGGGTACGAAAAAGATTATTGAGAGCAGGCAGCATAAAGAACTGAGGATAAGATGAATAGCGGTGATGGATCCAGTTGTAATATGGTCAGGTAGCAGTAGGCACACTCATCCTTTGAGCAGTACAAGAGGAGGAGCAGGACTCGGAGTCATTTGTCTTGGCGGGAAGCCCAGGTTACAGAGAGTGAAGGGCTAATGAAAGGTCTGAGTCGAGATGGAAGATGGAAAAGATAGAGCTGTCCTCTGAAGATGCTCTGTTTTTGAGCTACTTAGATCAAGAAATGGAGGCAAAATCTTTTGCTTATTTGGTCCAAGCACAGAAGCAGGAATATTCAAAAGGACATGAGGAGGTAAGACTGCTTAGTGTGAGAATGACAGTCAAATAAGGTGAGGGAAAGGGGGAGGAAAGAGCAGGAAGCAAAGAAGAGGAGTGAAACAAATTTTGTACGGTAGGCTTTTGGTGCATTAAGCAAAGAGCTTGCTTGTTTTATAACAGTGCACTTAATAGCTTAGACTGGCATGGAAACATGATCAATTTTCTGTGTTTATCCTCTTTGCTGTGTCATTCTTCTCTTCTTATTTTATATTTATTTAATATTTCTGAAGCCTGGAAGATTTTTAAAAACATTCATTTGTCAAAGATTCAACTCAAAAGGGCTTTTCTGAGGCTCTGCAGATGTTATGGTGCAGGGGCAGGGAAGAATGCACTGTATTTACAATTCTATTCCTGTAACAGATAATCAATACATTGTGCTCTGCTGTGTTAAAAAAAAAAGGAATATGAGTGCCAAACTGTGATGATAAGCCCTTTGTGTCTTGAGTGCACTCATTTTCTAAGGATTAGGGGCTGTCCTTTATCAGCCAGTTCACTTCTGAAAGTCCATGATAGATTGCTGCTTGCCTGCCTGCTCCAAACAGCAGTAACCTCAACTTTATCAGCAAGGAAACCCCCAAACACAGCTGTCAGTAGGTAATGCAGAAATATTGCTTTCTCAGGGCAGACCCTCACAGGCAAATCTTACCTTTTTCTCTGGAGCAATAAAAACGGCAATAGAAAGAGGACTTCGGAAGTAAGGTATTTACAAACAGCCATTTCTTTCTGTCTTTGTTTTTCTGTTGTGGTTTTTTTTGTGTGTAGTGGGGTTTTTTGTTTTTGGTTTTTTTTTTTTTTTTTGGGGGAGGGGAAGGGTTGGGCTTTTAGGGTAGTTATTTCCTTTGTGCTCAGGCTGAAGGGAAATGGTCCTTCAGCATCTATTCTAATGTGCTCATTTATCTAGTGCTGGAAGAGTTGTGGGTAAATGGGGCTAAGGTCTAACACATAAAGAAATGTCTGCCAGCAAGAGATGTTTTAGCAGGTTAATGAGGAACTTGGTAACAGCCTARCAGGGTCATTGCAAAATCACATTTCTTTTTGCTGAAATCACTTTAGCCTTTTAAAACCACAGGAAAATACTCTGCTACTTTACGGGGAGATTTTGTTGAATTGAAAATGGTGTAGATCACATGTTATTTTTGAGTATTTTTAGCAGACGTAGGAAAAAACCAGTGTGAAAATGGACATCTCCTCTACTCGCTACTGCAGTCGGCGGGCCAGAGGAGGGCAGAGGGCCCTAATTTTGTCAGCTCAGATTTGCTGCACCCAGATTTTCTCTGGAGAGATTGCAAAGGCGACTCTCCCTCACCGACAAGCGATGCTGCCCTGAGGCTTCTCCTACACTACGGTACAGCAAGTTATCAACAAAATGGCTCCAGGATCCAAAAGTTACGCTGTGCCCAAACGGCTTGTGAAAAACGAACAAAGACTTGGGTGGGTGCTTGCAGCCACAGCAGCAATGGGCAGGCCTGCATGCTCAGAGGCGAGGGGAGAGTCCGGCTTCAGCCACTGAGTCCAGCTTTGGGCAGGAATTAGGGTTTGCAGATGTGGTCAAGCACTCAGACACTTTATGGGTCTGGAAAGTGCCATGCACAGTTATGCTGCCCTGCAACGTAATTGCAATTTGTCATCCAAAAGAAACATAACCTTTGAAGACATCAACTATTCTAGATTTTTTTTTTTTTTTTTTTAATTTTTATTGGAGCATATTTGTTTACTAATTCAGGTTACACTGCAGATTGGAGAGAGAACCAAATTTTACAGGCTTGCTTTTTAATCTCAACAATTTTTTGCAAGGGAGCAGTTGTAATGCAGAGATGTCTGGGTGAGATACCTGAGCAAAAGCAATCAGTTTGGTTCTGCCACGTGGCTGAAATTATTCTGCTGAAAAACACGGTAAACTTCCCCATCAACTCTATTCTGCTGCAGCCTTCCCAAGACTAAATCTCCAGCTGCATCACCTTCCGCTGTTTAGGTAGATTTTCTGGGGAAAAAGAGCTTATTATAAGTATATTGACCTTCAAAATATGTGGCACTTTTCTTCCAGTTCTCCCACTGGTCCTGAAAAATCCCCTCTGAGAAATAAGAGCTACAGCATTTATAAGACTCAGCTTTTCAGCTGGGTGATCTAACAATTCATCTAGGAAACGGGTTTATATGGTCATGCGTGCAGGAACTAGGGCTCTTAAAAATTAGTTGTGGCATAATTATTTACTTTAGAAAAACAGTATTAACTTTTACTCACCACTTCTCCTCCTCTACTTGAACTCCTATGGACTGGAACTTACTGGTTGCTTTATTTTCACCTGATTTGGTGGATTCTTCAGCACCATCAACCTTAAAAAAAAATTAACCAGCTAATTAGAATGTATTTTAGCAGAGATATCACCCAGCTACTTACAATTTCTATGCATGATAACTACTAAGTGTCTGCACGTATAGCTTGTACTATAAGTACCTTCATCTAGTCAGATAGTTTATCTGTGGTGTGCCCATTTCTGATGTGATTAGTGAATATTCATCATTCTTGTTAATCTATAAAGCATTTCTGGTAAGACAACATTCGGCCTGCAAAATGCAGATGGAGTTTATCCAGTATTTTATGGAGGCTGGATGCTCAGATTTGCCAGACCAAATGTCTGAGCAGCTGTAACTCCACGTGCTGTGCTCCACCATTTGTTTCATTTTACCTGTTAGTCTGTATGTGCATGCATATGTGAACTCATGTCAAAATTATGTGTTTATTTTGTTTAAATGTTAGTGCCCTGAATCAGAGCACTGTACAGATAAGATTTAAAGAAAGCAGATGCAGCTCTTGGAATGCATTTTCTTTACTGCTTCATCATGCAAACAGGTGGTCCCAAGGAACACAGGCAGGAACTTTATATAACCTCTCCATTGCCATGAGGAGATTTATGCTAATGGTATAAAGTTAAAATTTAACCACAGACATGTGTTTGAGCAAAATCACAAACTTCTGGGTCCAATCAGTGTAGCTGTTAATTCCCAATGCTATATATGACATTGTTAGTCATACAAGAAAAAAAATTTCTGGCACACAGAATTTTTGGACCACAGCAGTGTTACGAAGTGACCTGTGGATCCACTCTGACCTCGGGTGTACAAAATCTCCAGCTGTAGTTAGCATCTGTTCCACCAGTAAATAAGCTTGTTGTTGAGAGCCAATTTAACAGCCTATGCAGGAAAAGTGCTGARGGAGGGACGGGAGTTACAGAGCTGTTCAGTGAAGTAGGGTACTTACCTGATACTGAGGCTTTTGGGGAGATAACTACGCCTTAAATACCATAACTGACAGAGAAGCAGCCTTTTGATGGAAGGTTTTTTCTTTGCTTTGCTTTACTTTACTTGTTTGCTAAACAGAGGTTTACAGCAAAGGCTTGTGGTGTCCTAAGAGTGACTGAGGAGTGCGGAGGACATGCATGGAGGTTCATCACAAGTGCACATTAGGTTTACTTATTAGAGGAGGAAGCAAACCAAGAGTATGCCTCTGGCTAAAGCAGCTTGCCCTGATTTACAGAGATGGGCCAGACTATAAATAAGGTGTATACCTGGTCTAAGTTCAGTCTAAGCCTAAACTAGGCTCCCTTTACAGTCAGTGGAGAGAGACTGACTTCATCCTGCCGGTCAGAGGGCTGACAGCCTACCAACCTATTTTAGGGCAGTTGTCTCTAAGATAAGTCATTTCTGGCAGCAACAGCAATCTTATGGTACTTTCACTCCCACACTACCCCTTCAGCTGTACCAGCACGACTGCTTGTGCAATGATGCTGCAAAATGGTCCAGACAGCGGACTGGCAAAGTAGTTTTATTTGTGAAACCTATCTGACTCTAAAAATCTCATTGATGGGCACAACTGGGAGGGTGGCACAGTGCATGGGCAGGAATCCTGTAAGGCTGCTGAAGGTTTCACTTCATGTAATCCCTTCTTTAGGCATCTCCATTGGTTTGTACACAAAAACTACCCTGGCAGCTCCTCACAGACCATCCCCAGGCAGCTTTCACGTATGATTATGCTGGTCATCAGTAAATCTCAAAATTTTAGAGGGAGATTTTCAAAGGCTTGAACAGCATTTGAGGCTCTGGTTTCCTCAGATCTCAGGAAACTGAGGCCCCTATACCTCTCAAAATCAGCATTTATTACTTGCAGTAACCTTAAGAAGAGACATCAGGAAGATGGTGTCTCAAGAGCCACGATTCACATCATTACCATTGTTTGTTTTGGCTTCTGCAAACGTGGAAATTATTTCTTCCTACCCATTACTTTGCAGGGTGTTTGCCTGCTAAGGAGTCCTTGTTGCTTTGTTCAGTGAAATGAGGGATTACAACAATAAAATGGCACCTTAGGCTTGGCTGGGTATGGGAATAAGTAATAGAAGAGCTTTCCTCTATCCCTGTCCCACCTGGATCTTGCTCCTGTGTTTAACACCGAACATCAGCCCTTCTTTCAGAATATACCCAAAACAAACGGCTGTGAAGCAGAAAAAGGCTACAACAACGCCAGTAAACTGAACCCACAGGCAATAGTAATTGTTGCCCTTCCAAGAAGAAGTAAGAGAAAAGTCACAGCTTCTCCAGGAGCTGCCCCTGGGATGGCATACTTCTACACAGCGCCTCTCATCTCATCAGGCTGATGCAGAGATTTCACGGTAAATTCTTAGGCTTTGCTAATCAGATAAGCCTGTCCAGGCACATAGTGCTGTGCTTACAACCTCCATCTGCAAGAAAAAAAAATCATGTCTTCTTTGTGAAGGCTGATAAGCTGTGGATTGCTATTCTATTTGCTTGGGATTCATCTCCCATCAAAACCTGTGTTGATTCTCAGTTGATTGTAAGTTCAAGTACTTTGTTGCAAAAGCTAATCCTGCAAGCAGATAGTTGGAGTCCTATGCACATTCTTTTGGAGGGGTATGGGAAAAGTTAATTAAGAAAGCAGCTTAAATTGGTCTAGTTTATTTGCTCTTTTCCTTTCTGTAAATAGGAGTGAACTTTGGCAGGGTTAGTTTTCTTGTTTCATTCCACTAGAGGTAACAAAATGTAATTTTCTTTAACAAGGGCAAATCAGAAGGAACTTATCCTCTGCTCTTGAGGCTGAGATAGGAACAATGCTGCCTCATTCAAGCGGCTACCAGTCATTATGAAACGCATGAATAAGCAGTGACAATTAATTCAGTGAGGCTGGACGAAAATATTTTTTGGGTGATAGTGTAAGGTAAATCATTGTTTTACACATTCCCTTTCAATGATTTAATTCATGCCTTTCTGACCCCCGCTGTGTTATGATTCATAGATTAGTGCTCATGTGTATAATTTAACAGAGCTGAATAACAAGCAGCAAGGAGACTTAAACAAATCCTCGCATCTGATGTTTTTACGATAAATTAGTAAAACATCATTAGTACCATGCGGAATGATTACGCTGTGGCAATTTCTACATAGGTACCTGTCAGGAAAAGAAATAAAATACATGAAACATTGCATAATGAGCAGTAAAACAAATGTAGAAATCCAAAACAATGGCAGGCATATAATCCACATCCCGTACCATACCTGTATTCCAATTGATAAGCATCTATTTTTCTTGAAGTGGTCCTTCTTTCTATCTTCTACTGCAACGGTGGCAATGGTTGTGGTGGTGGTGACAGTGGCAGTATTGTTCCCTACATGTTGACTTGCAGGGCCATGGATCTGCGCATTGGCAGCTTCAATAGCAGCTGTTAGTGCCTTCATGCTGTCCAAGCTCTCCGTGGAGTTGCTAAGTCCAGACTGACTGATGATATCTCCCCTCTGTCCATGCCCATCCATATATGCATCTTGGGCAGACTCTGTGCTGCTCTGGGCTGTGATGGAAATAAATGGTTTGGTGGTAGTTCTTGGTGGGACTGGAGGCGGTGTCTTCTTATAGGTGGTAATGCAGGATGACACTGGAAAAAACATATGAGAGTTCTTGATTTATTGACGCTGCAGGGAAAATGGATGCAAAGATGTTCTCGAAGCATCAGTGGGCGTGGACAGAGCAGATGTAAAGAGGACGCTGTTAGCCAAAGAGCCCCCAAAAGCTCCAATGTAAGTGCCATGGAAATACCTCACTTATCAGTGTCCTCTGTTCCTACTGATGTGAGTGGCAGAATAGACAGTAGAGGGAAAGAAATTATCTATTTGCCAAGTTCCTCCTTAGCCTTTTTAGGATTGTTTTCTCCAGTATACTTTCTACTAACTGTTCTAAGTCCCATGGGAACGAGTCCTTCCACCAAAATGTTTGTTCTGCTCATGGCTTCCAAACAAGATTCACAMGGATGATGAGTCTCCAACCACTTATCCTAGCTAAACTGTACTTCATGTGGTTTTATTGCAATTGTTTTCTGTCTCTCTACCCTGTCCTACTGTATTTACCAAGCTTATGTAGAATTTTAAACTACATTTTTCTGATCAGAGGGAGATCCCCAAGCCATCCTAGGTTAAATTCTGTTAACAGTCACCATGCTTGGACTTGTGTATTTCTTACTATAAAATGTCTCACTTGTTCCACAGACTTCTCAAATACTTTGAAATGCTTTGTAAGCTGCTGAGGACATATTTAAAACAACATTTTGCCACACCTAGATTTCTCATCATAAATATAACATATCAGTTCTGGAAAAAAAAAATGCTTAGTTTTACACACAGGGTGTAATGAAGTCAATGGCTAAAGCCTGTCAGTCAGTGGGACTACTTAAAGGAAAGTGTAAGTATAAATATTTGCAGCAACACAGGCTTTAATAAAAGTTTATGAGGACTCCTCTTTTCATATTTTGAAGGCCATGTTCTCTATATGGAGGCCGTGCTTCTATATGGATTTAGAAGATTAGCTTGAGGTTCCCAGGTTAAAAACTCTTGGCCTGTGTTTACAGAATTACATGCAGAAAGCACTACATGGAGATAAAAACATCTTCCTTTAAGGGATAGCTGGCAGCTCTGCATTACTGAAGTTCTGGAATGCTTTCAAATGAGGAAAGAAAGTCCATTAAGAACAAAAAACAATCATGATATGCTCTATTTTTTAAGAAAATAAATGCAGGCATGAACCTGTGCAAAGTTCAGACACAAACATGTTAACATAAGTTCTTATTAACAGTAATCATATGGCAAGAAATGATTCATCAGATCATTTTAATTGGCAGACGTCTATGCCACCCACATAAAAGGTAGCTCTACTACAGCTGTTCTGCTCTCTGTTTGCACTGTACGTGCTTGTCGAGCCAGAAGCCATTATGGTATTAATTTCACTAGCTCAGATCCATATGCCTCATATCTCCCGATAGCTGTAGGAATAGTTATAGCGTAAAAGGTGTTTCCAGGGCATGAAATCACACGGGATTTTTTTTAAGGACTCTAGTATAAGTTTCTGATAACATGTCTGAACCCATGTTAAACACGTTGAATGCTAATGGAAAAAGAGTGTTTCACTAAGGTAGTGAGGGTTTTGAAACTATGATTCACTTCTGAAGAATCAAACAGAAACCACAGCACCTTTGAGAGAAGAGATGGCTAAAAATGAACATGTCAAATTTTAACTCCAGGAAAGTGAATAGTTGATAGGGGTTAAAGGTGTTTTTTAAAGTGCTTATGACAAGACCAATAGCTGGAACTAACAGAAAGGATGACAATTTTACAAGGGGGTTGTGAATTCTGTGCCGTTCTTCATTGGTTTTGATGCTGCCAAAAAGCATTTGTTGCGACTGTGCGCTTTCAGGTAAATCAGCGGCTGTTGCTACAGCACAAACATTTACTCCAGGACTTATGGAGAATTGTGGAGGCTGCTGCTTGGGTGACGATACCCCAGAAACGACCCAGGTGGTTCGTGGTCTGGAGAATGTTCTCTGCATGGTGGAAATGCAAACTGAAATCTACCACTGAAGAATTCAAAGCACATACACACACGAATATCCAGGTAACGCTTTGGGAAGCTGGTGCCAAACTTGTCTAATAGAGATTTGTGTGCAATGCTACTTTGCAATTCAGCAAAGTATAAATTGCCCCATTTAAAATATGCTAGGCAGGGTCATTGTGGAACTCCTGGGGAGATGCCAGCACCTTCAGGACATCCCAACAAGGCACGTAAGTATCATTTTTCCTACATAGCAGATAGGGAAATGATAATGAAACACACTTGAAAAGTGCTCTTAGGTAGGAGAGCGCGCTTCAAAAATAAAAAGCAAGCCTTAACAAGACTGGTCCCCACCTCACTGGTCATCCCCCCGTAGAAAGAGAATCAACAGCAACTGTCTATTGGCAGCTACCGGGCACTCTGGACACAGCAGTACAAATACAGAAACGCCTGATTAAGATGTCTTTCATTCTGTTGGTAAATGTACTCAATGAGGAGTCTAATCCACACTGCAATGAGAGATGTTTGCACTCAGCTAATTAAATCTGAAGTTATTCTTAAGAGGGGGAGAGAATTGACAAGTCATACGGTGAAATTGTAAAGAGAAACAGCAAACGTTCTTTTAGCAAGTCAAAACAAATCCTCAGTTTCCTGGAGTCACGCAGCACATACTGTACAGCTCCGGAGAAGCGGAGTGTGCAAGTCATAAAAGAACCCCAGGCACTTCATTACTGGAAATGATGTAAGCTCCCGCCACTCCTCTGCAGAAACGACAACAAAACAATGCTCGGGCCACTGCCGCCATCGGAGGCAGCTGCATTCTAAATGTTGTAGCCAGCTGAGCCCTCCAAACGGCTGAAGCACAACAACGAAAGGGATTCGGCGCATCAGTTTTTCTCCGGGCACTTTCAAGAACCTGGCAACTTGTGGCATGGCAACCTGAAGGATCTGCTGGCTTTTCAAGTGGCTACAGAATTTTAAATGCTAAGCTGCTTGAAAAAGAAAACGAGTACTCCCCAAGAAAAATGACAAAACCCTGGCGCTCTCCTTGTGCAGCCAAGAGAGTCTGAGTGTTCAGTCAGTGCGGGAAGAGCACATCACGTTGCTTTCTGTCCCCGTGGGCAAAGGGGAAGCTCATCCATCCCGCTCTCCCACAGCAGAGATGGACTGCTTGGCAGGAGGACTCTGAGGGAGAAGATTACAGGATCATGGGATGCGTGAAAAAGATGGAGAAATCCTCACTTCACACACAGGGGACTTTCAAAGCGTTTTGCACATGAAAGTTAGTTTAATTCACATCAGGAAGTGAATTTAAAGGGCTGTATAAATTCCCTGATAAATGCGTTCTTGGACATGGATCAAAGAGCAAGGTTCCGTACGGAAACTGATCTGACTGGAGAGTCAAGTCAAAGTAGTCTCGTTTTTCATTAAAATTTTTTAGACATGGAGTGAATCAGAAATATTGTTTTCTGAATAGCAAACATGTATATGAACCCCCAGTTTGTCACAATATAGGGAAGCTTTTCATATTGTTTTCCAGAGCACACATGCTGCTGGAGCAGGTATACATTCCTCTCCTAAGGCATATGCAGGGTTTAATCCAGAAACTAGTTAAGTCATGTGCAAGAATCCTCTGACTCCCAAAGCACCTTGAATCGGGCCCACCATTTCCAGCCATATCAACCCACTAAGCAATGCTCTCCTTTTCATTTTGATCTTTATCCTATTTCCGTGGCCTGCCTTCGGGTTACAGTTTAATCCCAAATACCTAGTGAAAAAGCACTTTCTCCAGATTAAAAAAAAAAAGTCCTGGTGTTTGTCCTCCTAGCCAGTATTTCCAAACAACTAGCTCATGGGACAGGAATTTGGAACAGGGAGTGTCAACCACCCAGTTCAGAAGGAAGTCTAATGATAAAAAAAATAATCCCAGATTGCATAATAATAAAGACTTGAATTTGAATGTTTCATTGTAAGAGCACTTCAGTTGTTTAAACATGCTCACTAGGGAGATGAGCCCTCGGGAACAAACATCAGCACGCAAACACAGAGTTTTAGCTCAGTGAATGGGTGCTCAGGAGAACCCCAAGGCAAATTAATATTTGTGAAGAGATCAAATTCATGCAGTACTTTGAACAGTTCAAGTGATGAGATATGTAAGCAATATCTTTCTAATTTGGCAGTCTCATATAAGTTTGGTTAACAAATACAAGAGTAAATGAAAGTGCAAATTTAAAGTTAATTAAAATAATAGTGTTTCTCTTGAGAAAAAGGACTAATTCCACAGTTTGAAAGGACACAACTTGTGCACAACTAAGTATTAACGTACAAGGCAGGAATTCTTCCACCCCGCACAGATGGACCTCAGTCTTCTGATTTACTGTCTGTTAAACAAGTGTGTTAACAGCAGTGCCCTTGCATCTCGCACAACTGCAGCACAAAACAAGCAGGCCTGAGCCTCACAACTGCAGCCCCCGAGCTCCCCACACAGAGGTGCAGTGCTTGATTTGGCTTGTTAGACTTGAACAGAGCTGTTATTCTCTTTACTATGCACTTATTTCCTTGCTTTGTTGAGGTTTGGGGGGGAATGCTTGGAAATGGGGTTTCAGATCTTGTTATTTTTACATGCAAAAAATTGGTATGAAAACAGAGCATGCATTTTCTTAATAAAAAACTATTTTCATATAGCAGATGGCTTCTGAGGATGCAGAGATTTACTATTAAAAAAACGAAATAAAGATTTTCATAAGAAGTTCTAAACTGCCCAAGGGAATAATAGCAGAGTGAGTTATGGATGTCATTATCCCAAATGAGAAGTACTGAAATCTCTGCACCACACCATCTTCGTGGTTCTGCCAAGGCCATGCTTTTTCCATACCCCCACCACCGCGAAGCCAGATATCTTATCCAACGAAAGACTAAGCTACACTGGATTTGGAAACAGGCATAGCTGATAACTAAAATCCTGCAGAAATCTATACAAAGTATCTAAACTACCTTAACTGCACACAATAGCACCACAGTGTTAAGATTTAATATCCCCTGTACTCTGAGGTCTAAAGGCCAGTGCTGGTGATCTTTTCATAAATCTGGACATTTTTGTTCTCAAGTAGGGTGCCTCCAGCTTCCTAGCTGGGTACAGTAAAGGACGTCCTGAAACCTAAGAGAGAGGTGGGACTATCCATATGCCATACGGATGCATTGCATCTCAAATGGATTGAGTTAGAAAATCTGCACGTGCATAGTCAGTGGATGACAAGTGAATATTTCTCCAGCAGATTTTTTTTTTTTTCTCTTTTAATGTCTGCTGCTGGAAGCTGCTGATGCCAGTCAGAAGTTTAACTGCTATCCCAGGGAAGCTGAATTAGTGTACAGAGAATAGGTGAGACAGCCAAAGGTGTCTGCTAAATGCAGTTTATCACTAGGATATCACCACAAATTATGGATGCACAGACAAAATTCAGTGCATGTAGGCTTCCTATGAGACCCACTTCACTCCTTGTACTACATAGCCACAGCTGAACTTCTCTATACATAAAAATTACCAGCACGTTAACAGCACACAGCTTAAGCAATTCCACTCATTTGGCCTCAAAGCCAAGAAGTCTATCAACAACTGAAACTCTGGAAAAAAGATTTCACATAAACTGAAAGTCATTACCCAAAGTGGATTGTTGCTAGGATGGCTTATAATACTTTAGTCCTAAAAACTGTGATCTTTACTGGTGCCAAGCAATTAGGACTCGGCTTTATCTATTCTGAAGACAGAGATAAAATAGGTAAGAACATGACCACGTGCAAACCCTAGATTTAATTTCAGTTAATGCATATGAACTGCCTTGCCTTTTTACCTGGAGTGAGCAGTTGGAGGGGACAGCAGTAGCATTTGCTTCTGCCATTCCCTCGCCAGCAGCTGTCTCCATGAGATTGAACTGCACYGTACCTGTGGAGATGGTGCTTTACAGATGGGTTCAAGCCTGGCCATTGGCCCATGTGACGTGATGAAGTTATATACCGACGGACGACATATGAATAGCTGCTCAAACTGAAATTCAGTCTGGCTGAGAAGGAAGACAGAAGTGAAACTATTTTGGCCATGTCCTTAAACTCTGGCTACCAACAAAGCATCTGGAAAAACACCACCAAGATCTGCAGGGATGATGATGTGAGTCTGTTCCAGACAGATGCTCTCCGAGAGCTTTGAAGATTCAAACTGCTTTAAAACAGTCATGATAGAAGGTACCTGATACAGAACATCGATCTCTACATTCAATGAAGCATGTTGGAGAAGAGTGAAAAGAGAAAAGAAGAACAATAGAGAAGTGTGGTCTTTTTTAGTTAGCATATGAATTATTTACCATCTCTTTTCATCTGTACAGCATGTTTTTTTCTGAGAAAATCAGGGAAACACTGATCTATAGCCTAAACTAAGTCTAGCAAACCATTCAAATGCTTTCTGCGCTTAAGTACTTCACCAAATTCTTCATGCTTCCCCCCTTTCACAGCACTCATGGAAAACAAGAAACATTAGAATTTTAGATAAAAATAGGATACTTAAAAATATTTTATGTTTCAGGACTTACATGTCATAAAATCACCATGGTAAATTCATAAGCTTTCTGAATATCAATACATTCATCTTATAAAAGGCCTTTATGGAAAATAGAGGAAACCTTGTGAAATATGGTAGTTTATCCCACTTAGACCAAGAGTGTGTAACAGTAAATAAATRTAATAATATGCAGCTTGATGAAATCAGATCCTTTTCCCATATATTTTCCAGGAAGCAACTTCACTGGCACTTTGATATTACACTTTGTTATGTGTTACTGCAGCACTCTCAAATTCCAGAATTTGCATCTTTTTCCCTCTGGCAATACTCTTAATAAAACAAAATGGGCAATTTTTTTTTTAATGTGGAGTTGTACTAACCAAATACAGACACATATATGTAAGCAGCTATTTAAGTAAAAACACAGTGCAAGAACCRAAGCCTGGATTTTCAGAAACACGGGGGTTGAACTTTTTGAAAGTATCTAGCCACCTTAGCTAGGAAGATGTATTTTAAAAGTTTCAAATCCAAGCATACTCTGAAAAACTAATCACTTATTTTTTTTGACTACTGAGGAATGGTTGAATGTAAAGACTTGAGCTGCAAGTGCACATTGCAAGTTCTTGGGGCTAATAACTTGAAAACCTGTCTCTTGTTTACATTTCTAAATTGGATCTGGATTCTTGAAAACCTGACCTGAACTGTGAATACACAACCTAATTTCCAGACTATAGTCTGGAACATATAGTTGTGCAGGGAGCATGCCAAAGCGGAGCCCACGCTTGCCACTCTGGGCATATTACTGTAGGTGCTATTTCTTGAAATTATGAGGTAAGTTTGTAACTACTGGTTCCGTACATATTAATATACTTTTGTATATATGGTTTCCCCTCAGTTACAAATGGAGTATTTAATATCTGAGCAGCCAATGCATAGGAGACTGTAATCCTGTCAAACCTGGAGATATATCAGGGCAGACGTGTGGTCAGAACCAAGCCCACATGTTACTCATGAAGCAAGTACTGTGGGTCATGCCCTCCTTCACAGTTCATTAAGAAGCACGGCATTTTGTCCTTCCTGAGCCTCTGCTGCCAATCTCTCATCCTCCCATGGTGGCAACGGAGATGACTGATGATAAAGCAAGTTTAGCAGTCAGTCATTTTAGGATGAGCTTGTCACGAATTTGATGGAGCAATTGCAGGTTGAAATTGCACAGCTTTTGTCAGTAGGAGGTTGGACGAGAGAATAATTAGGACTCTCCTCTTCTAAATCTGTGAATCCCAGACACTTACCTGTGAACCTAGAGGAGACTTAAGCAAGCCAATTATCTCCGAGTAATTTGATCATGTAGCATTTAAGCTAGCTAGATATTAATGKAGTTGGACATCACTGTTTTCAACATTACTGCAAGGATTTTCTTTTCAAGCTCTTTGCTGCAGCTAACTTTCAAAAGGCAATACTTGGCTGGGGTATTGACACTTCAGAGTGTGATTCCTGTATAAGAAAGAAATGACTGTAAAAGTTGTTCCCTCTTCCTCAGTCTGGAAATGTACCTTCTTTGTTTGCTGCTGATGTTAGCAAGAAAACAAGCTTCTACTGGTTTTTACTCCCAGTGGTTTTCTGAATACTTAATAAACTTAAGGTAGGGTAAGCAGAATTCTGTATCATTGCACACATTGGCATCAAGCTGGTCTCACAGAATTTGATTAGTGATGCATCTAAATTGGCTTAGAAATCAATTAGTTTAAATTGCTGCAAACCCACCCCTGATGTGGACACATTTAGAAGTGGGTATGACTGATAAGGTCTTTTTTTCAAACTTAAATGAAAATGCAGTGGAAATAAGAGTGATTCATTCGAAGAGTTTATCCCAATTAACTGTATCAGTTCACTGATTTTAAACTGATTTCCTTTTATGCCATGATGTGCAAACAAGCTGTACATTGTTATCAATTACACCCAGTTGAATCCACTGAAAACGTATAGGTATAATTTGACCTGATGATAACTGGTGAAGTTTAAGAGCCCTCTTTAATTTTCTGAGTCAAAATCAGTTCTCAGGGTTGCTCCATTTGAGTTCATTGTTTAYGGTTTGGTTACTTTTATATCTGGGATTTTTTAAAAGATATGATAAAACACAGAACACAGTGAGCAGCATTGTTACTAATGAACTTTTCAAAGCTGACCCACACTGGGGAAGTTCTGCACTATGAGACAGGTATATATACACATATAGGACAGTTATATTCCTCCAGTCATTAGGGGGCTGGTATACATAGCAAGTACAGAAATGTAGGTACACCAGTTTTGCATGTTATTCAACCCCAAGGCTGTTCAGAAGCTTTTAAGCAATCAAGAAAGTCATTGCTCTGACATAGACTATTCAAATGTGCTTAATACAACCTATATGAGATGGAATTTACTATTTTTGGTTCGGTAGCCACTTACTTTATTAAGCAAACTACCTCATGATGCTGATGAGTATAGGTTGTGATTCCTCACAGCAGAAAGCACTTTGTCACCCRGTCCAGCAAAGGACTCAAATCTCTTTAAGCTCTTAAAAGAAAGTATATGCTTAAGCTTTTTTGCTCAGTCCTCAATGGCATCAAGGGGGAAAGCATTACTGCTTTCACATCGTCTCAAAAGTCTACCTTTCAATTTGTTTTGAGAATCTTACTTTATGCTACTTGATATCTAAGATTATATTAAATTGTTTGGCCAAGAGTTAAAAGTTATTCAAATGACAGCAATGATGAAGGGCTGCTGTGTTTTAATCAGATATATGTCGGGAAGAAACTGTACAAATGCCAAAGACAAGAAAATAAAAGCCAATACAAACTAAAAGAAGAATGTGATTGATAAAAGCAACATGAACAGCTTTTTAGCTACTATAAATTGCCATGAAGCACCACAAGAATTGATTTATATAATTTTATTATCTGTTTCGATGTAGTTCACTATAACTGAAAAGAGCTATGCAGGTATAACAACACACTATGTTATTCTCATAGAGAATTACTAATAAACATAAATGTAGARAACCAGCATTCAGGAAGGAAAGCATCATGTGGGTATTGAGCAAGAACATCTGTTCAGCCAGGGAAGTACTGACTTGTTTTTACACAGCCAGTACTGCATTTTTCAGCACACTTATCTCTTTTGGGGTGTTCCAGTCCAAGCAGGAATGTCTAAAACAAGCAAGTTATGCTCGCGTATTTCCTAAAAAAAAACCCCAAACCCAAACCCAAACCAAAAGCAAGAGCCGCTTGTAGCGGGAGGCAGGAAGGGAAGAYGGAAAATTACAACTAAATCCATACTCCGGGCTGAACAGTGACTTGTCACCTGAGAGAGAATTATGACCCAACTCAAAAGTTCTGCCTCCCCTGTGGTCCTGATAAGGTTATCAGATGACCTGCTAGAAGTCACCTGTCAGGGCAGATCCTCTAGCACCGTGGGGGAAAATCCAATCCCTTCTCAAATGAGGAGGAAATGTAGGCAAGTGGTTTACACAAGAAATTWTACTTATCTTTGGCCTAATTTCAGGTAAAATAGCAAAACTGACTCAAGCCCGAGGACATCAACATTTTTCAAAACCTAGAAAAAATAGAATTGTTTGGTGAACAAAGCATATGAGGAATGTGCATGAAATATGTATTCTGTGTTGAGAGGAATTAAAATCTACACCAAAACCTGATTTCTATCTTCCCATTTTACATTCAAATTAACAAGTTATGTCCTTGCGCAGGGACAGGTTTGAGGTCACCGTTGAGTGACCTCATCCTTTTATCTATTTGCTTGTTTTTATGACAAGAGTCCTAGTTAACAATGCAACAAATCAGCTGAAAATACTGGCTTGGCGTGAGAAATTCCTAATGATCAGCCTGGGTGTCCTGAGCACAAAAAACATTGACATCTCATTTACAGTCACCATCATGTACAGATAAGAGCATTTCAATAAATCTGAGCACAAAAATCACTTCTTGTTGGGATCCTGAACTAGCAAGAGGACAGAGTTCCCAGAAGATGTTTAGACAAAGATGGTGGCCCTGGCACATGTGAAAGAGGACAGACCAGTCTTGTGTTACTTTTAAACAAGATTTGAGTGAAAGACATTCTCATTTCTTTCCACATATTACTCCATTTATTAAAGAAATGCCTGTAAAATAGGCCTTGGAGAAATTCAGGTTCACAGTTCGTAGGAGATGTCAGATACAAACTCCTGTAACTTCCTCGGGGACATCAGCTTCATGTCTGATTATGGTCCAACAGCTTTTTTTTGTTGTTGTTGTTTCTTTTTTATTTAAAAAACCATCAGTTTAGTAGAGGTGGACATTTTAAAACTTGCCAACGTGATCCTGAAACCCTGATGGCTGAATTCATCTGATATCATTCCAGTGGCAAAAATCAGACGTTTATTTTACATAATTTCCACAAGGACAAGGAAGTATTGCCACAGTAAAGAACCAATGTGAGCAAACTTTTCTCTCCCAAGCATGCACAGGATTTATCTTTCAATTACAATTTCCTTTAGCCAGAGATTTCAGAATTAGTGCTCATGGTCTCAGCCTGGGAAAAATATCCCTTTTCCCTAACCCCTAGACAGCAAAATAATATTAGCATTTCTTACGTTTACATAATTGTAAAAAATGAATGATGCATTTTGTACTGGCTCAGTTAAAAGGTAAAACCAGACGTTTTGTGATGGCTAAGTTAAAAGGTAAACCCAGGCCATCTATTTAGTACGTAAAAAGAGAAAGCAAACACGCCCAAATGAATTTTGACGCTTCGAAGTATTTAGACCTTTTGAATCTCTAGACTACAGAAATGCTTTCTGTAGATCACAAGGCCAATACAAAATCCTTGCAAATGCCAGCAAAGTGAATCCTACAAATCTGTATAACTTCACATGCACATAGCAAATCCTCCACACTTCTGAGTGCATGAGATGCAGGAAAGATCAAATTTTTAACCAAAGCTCCAATTTTTGCGTTCTCATAGCCCTACCATTTTCTGCCCCAGCCTGAAATTTCCTCTTCTTTAATCATCCCTCTAATAAGACCCATTTATTGCACACACCTATTCCTCCTACAAACTTGGTGTTTCTTTTGGAATAAAAATCTGTCTCTGAGACTTCGCTGGCTCACTGTGAATCAGAAGGTAACCCAAACCTCTGACTGAAGATGCTCCCACAAGCATACGGGATGTGAAAGAAAGGGGAAGAATCAGGTCTGGATCCTCTTGTCCAAATTGGTCAGTTAAAAAAAAAAAAAAGATAAACTAATAGAAATAGCTGTGAATGTTCTACGAAAACAAGGATGCTCAGCAGAGCAACAGGCAACCTGGTTCAACTCAGGCTGATCAGTTCAGCTCTGCTTCGCTTGAAAACCTTTACATGACCTCAATTTCTGTTTGCATGGATGTTTGAAGAATGTCTGTCTTAATACCAGCACTTTTATCTGCCTGGTTAACATTGCTGAGAACATGTGGTTATTCATTATTTGTTATTCTCATCAAATTACAGAGTCTGAGCAGTATCACTGTCAAATGCCAATCACCCAGCACAAAAAGCAAATAATTAAAATGGACAGATGATGAATAATCCAGAGGCCAGGATCTGCTTTTCATAAATTTTCTGTTAACAAATGATAAACAAATACATGTGTAATAATGAGGACTGTTCGCAAACAACTTGGGAACTGGGAAAAATTATAAATTCAAGATTAATATCAGTTCCAGTGAGTCAATCAGTCAGCTCGTTACCAACAATATTAATATCATTTACCTTTTATCATAAGGGATCTAAGAGGATATGCAGACTGTGCGTAGCTGTAGGTCACAGCAGCATCATCCACGGCTGCACTGCACCCAGCTGAGAGAACGGTTTAAGGCTAGTTGGATATTTTCCAGAAGAGCTATTACTCTGGAGTAATTATGCATTTTGGAAGTGGTTTAAACTGAATCACTACACCCCCACTTTTTATTTGGGATTAAGGGTATCCAGACAAAGAGTTATTCTGGAATAACCACGGTACTTTTGGAGAATTTCCAGCGTTAGGGAGACTTTTCTGTAGAGAGGAGTGCGGCACACTGAGCCAGCAGTCTCCTCCCGCCACCTTTGTTTTCTTCGGAGTCTGTCAAAGTGCTGGCAGGTCTGATTCCCTTCAGCTTTTAAAGACTAAAAAGGGCAATATTCAAGGTACTTTGGCTCAATGACTTGGGTGAAGAAAACAGCGACAAAGTGTGCGCATGAACTCGCCTCTATCTAAGATTTCTCAGGGCACAGACTTCCCTACCTGCAGAATGATTAGAAAAAGCGTGAACAATTAGATTTTAATAATTTCAAAGGCAGCTTATTACACCCACAGTGTCATTCTTTTGTGTATAAAATTGCTGTTTAATTCATGTACACCAGGAGTGAAATCTACTCATAAAATAAAAAGGAACTTTCCTAACAGTTTTCCTGAATTTAGCGCTTAGGACTGTGGATGAGTCATATTTTCCTTGTTATCCCATTCAGTTGACTTTTCTATACATGTCTTGGATGTGCTATGTATTAACAGCCAAGTAGGCCACCACAGCAGTTTTCTTTGAGATTGGGAACCTGCTGATTTGACCTGTTTATCAAGAGAAAAGTGTCATCTCAACAAGACAAGATTGTTTCATATTTTTCCTCCCTCTTTTCCTCTTGTGAGCAATTTCTTTTTAACCCCATAGAGCCAAGTAAAAAGTGACTGGTCTAGAGGATTTTCTTTTTCTTTTTCTTCTTTTCTAATATTTGTACATCATTCAAGAAAAAAAATACAGAAACTTTTTTCTTTATATAAAAGTTTAAATTGTGAAGTTGGAAAAGCATACCCTTCATGTTTGTTATATATGTCTGTGTGGAACCTCTTTGTGTCTATTTCTAAGCACATGCAATGGAATTTAGACTTTTAAAAGGGAAAATAAATGTCTATATTTATGAACAACCCTATAATGGTAAAGGGAAAAGTGCAAAACCTGTCATGACAGAAATGAGAAGACAGTCATTTCAAACCTTACCATGCTCACACAACAGAATGGACTCGAGCTCTGCTGAGCGTGTTAGAGTCCTTCAGGATGGAAGGCACTATTCACTGTAATTTAAGTTAGCATTACAGTCAAAGAGCTTTCAGTTTCAAAAGTGTCCTAAGCTGCTCTGAAATGTTCCAGAGCTTCCTCACTTCCACTGGTACAAGTTAAAAGTAAGACCTCCTAGATTAGCCTCACTAAGGAGAACTGAGCCAATGGTACTTCCCCCTCCCCCATAAATCAGATGTTGTCGAAAGAAAAAATGGGTTAAAAAGGCTACTTTTCACATTCTTCAGACTGCTGCATGCCACTTGGTCAAGAACTGAGTTTCCCGTGAGCTTCCAGAGCCTGCCATGTGTGAAATCCATCCTACGTGACAATTTTAACATCAGTTGCATCATTAACACATGTTCCTGTCTGCACAATGTTTTTTTGCACTTTGCCAGATGAGGCAGAGGCTAGATGAATTGTTACTGTGCACATGCGATTTTCTAATAAAAACAATATGGGCATTATTATTCTTGGAAATGCATTCGGAAAATCTTACTCTACATTGTATAATACGCATTAGGGTGACAGGTAGGCGAGGCGCTGGAAGTGTACGTAGAGTATGAAAGAGGAGTCCACAAGTACAACAAATACCTGTGTGCATGTGCTTGTCTGAACACACAAATATAGCCACCCATGCATACACATACAAAACTATCTTCATTTTGAACTCTGCCTTTGAGTTTTGCTTTTGTTCTCATCTTATATGATGCAACAAATTTCAAGGCATACTTTTCTCCTGAGCTTCGATTTGTATCTTTGGTTTCTTAGAGGATGCTCCTTTTGGGTGGGATTCTCAGCTTCCTCGGCATATGACACTGGGAGGGATTGTTTGGTCTATCCATAGCTTCCATGCAATACACGTTAAGTCCCAAAGTATCTTGTAACACTAGCCATTCTGACTCAAACCCCAAAACACCCCAAACACCCCCAAACTAAATGAAAACACATAGAACTTGCAGTAAAAAGGCTAAAACCTCAGAAATGAAATGCTATGGGAAGAGAGTAGAAGAGCTTCAAGGGCTTGACCAGTGTCATGGGCCCTTCTAGCTGAGGGTGAAGCTGCCCAGGTGATCCTTTCCCACAGGTAAACTAGTTTATTTGACACCACAGATTGGAGTTAAGGGGTCAGTGTCCCCAGCATTAACTGGTTTGAATCCAAATACAACTTAGTTCCCCACCAGTTCTTCACTTCACAGAATGGTGTATGAAGAGATACTCAGAAATCTTTTTTCTGGAAACAGTTTTCTTCAGCTTTAAGGTAAGTGTATATGCATGTGCATATATTTCTATAAAGGTGTTACTGGGACATGGAGGGAATTATAGTTAATAGCACCAGATGTCCTACGGCTTTGTGTCAAAGACAAAAAACCTGCAGCTCGGTTGCTCGCACAACCTGCTTGCTATGGGCTAAAAAAAAATTCTGCTTATGAACAAAATAACACACATTATTTCACTGCTCATTCTAGCACCAACCCTATAATTACTGCATTCTCAACTATCTTCCACATTCCCCTTGAGCTGTGAATTACAAGCTTTCAGCTTATTGGATACTAGTACTGTGGCATGATTAGATTACCATTTCCACAGGTTGCCAAAGCAGAAGAATAGCTCATCTAAGTATGAATAGATTCATTTACTTGAAGCGAATTTTCTTTACCTTTCAGACTAATCATCTGTGTCTAACACAGGGTAAAAAGAACAGAAATTCTTTGCAGGTTAACTTATCTTAGAAAATAAAATTAAACCCCTAGTTTTTATATCCCAGCATTTGAAGGTATGCAGATTTGGGGGTTTTGTCTGGCTGCTCAGAAGAGAGCTGTTGTTTGCAGAATGCAGATACAGACCTGTTTTCTGTTGTAGACCGAATGCATTAGTCACTAAGGAGGCTAGAGCATAATGGAAAGTAGCCATTTTGTGTTCATTTTAGCGCACAGCCTTGGAGAGGAGAAACACACATATCCATGTCATTTTTGATGTGCTATTGAATAGAATATAAAGATTATAAATATTTTATTAGTCGTTTATGGGTTAAAAAGGTAATTTGCACAGAGTAAATATTTCCCTTTGGAATTCACGAAAACATAACAGGTTTGAATTTGAAATAAGAACCAGCATTTGAGGATATTTGTTATTTGCAGGCTATTTGCAGCGTGAAAATTTAACTGTTCAGAAATGTTCAGATCACCAGTATGCCAGTAACACCTGTTCCAGTGCTACCAAGCAGCCGTAACCCCAGCCTAACGGGCAGCGCCTATCAGATTCACAGCTCTCTTGTGCTGCCAGAACTGCAGGCAAAGCAGGCAGGTGAGTCCACTCTACTGTCCATTCAAGTATATAGGTAACAGATCACGTGCAACACGCTTGGCTTTTTTATGTGGAAGCTGATTTACCGCACGTGGCGATGCAGGTCGGAAGCAGCCTCAGTGGCTCACCGGCTCCACTCGCCCACTGTTGATGGAAAGCTGGTTTTGCTCAAATGCATTCACATCCTTGCCCTACACAACAGCATAAAGCAGGCAGCCCCACAAATTGCCTTCCCAGCCATTCGCATCTTACAAAAGGTTTTTGGTGGATGTGAAGGCTGACCGATGCAGAACGCTGGAGAAGCCGGTGAAAACTCGTAGGTCCTTCCACCAGTGAGCAGCCTTTGTGGCCCATCCCGTATGTTTGTAAATGAAATTCCTGCCACACATTTGTGGCCTGCTCGGCACTCTTATCGCCCGTGTTTTAACTCTCCAGTTTATGATTTTATTATTTTAATATGGTCTCCAGACCATCTGCAAACCACCTACAGAGCCTGGCAGCTCACACAGTTTGGGAAACATTGCCTTATGATACTCCTCTGTAGTTATTACATTAAAAGCTTGTTAAAAAGGCAAATCTAAACAACTTTGGAGATGTTCAAGGAGAACCACAGATTTTTTCTTGACATGCATCATTATGTAGTAAAAGAACATTCGGTGAAACACAAGGGTATTTATTATTCAACAGATTACACTCCGTTACAGCTTAAGCTAGTCTGGAAAAAAAAGGACAGCATTATTTAATTAATGATGGTTTGCAAATTACATCCAGAGAGAGAATAGCTGCCTTTTCAGTTTTTGTTAGCCCACATGTGGCCATGTGAGCACTGCTCACAGAAATACTACTCCCTTTTCCCTTGCTCACACAAAGACACACACATCATTCTCCCGACTTTGTCCTGACCATTCCTGAATGGTTTTCCATTCAAACAAGCATCCAGGCAAACAAAACATGCCGCCTGTAGGAAAAAGAAGCCCTTTACCTCGGGGTGTCCACGTCTCTCTCTGTAGAACAAACACTGTGTTTTCTGCTGTGGCCTCTCTCCACGCTTTCCACCCCTTCCTCAGCCCTGCCTCACATTGCAGCCTTTCGGATGCTCTTCCTGAGTCTCACTGCTTCCTGCAACCCAGTGTGATTACAGCCAAATTCCTCCTTCCTTACAGACTCTCAGGACACCATAGTTCTGCCTCGTAGTTCAATGCATCGTGCCATCTCCGGCCTCTTGTGCATGTGCTGTTTTGTTTTCTGTAACAACGCAGTAAATGTCACACTTGTTATCCGGAAGGATAAAGCCCCTGTGTAAGTGCCTACTCACTGCATAGTGTATGCACAAAATGCCTGAAGATTTCCAACATGGTGCTTATGCCCTGTTGCAGTACTGTCTTTCTGAAAATCCCAGTTATGACCTGACTCCTGTTTGCTGGGTAATTTCAACCTGGCTAATTTCAGTTCCTTGCTGCGAAAGGAAATCTGAAACAAATACAAAGCACACTCACAATCCACTTAGCAAATATTTCCAGAAAACAAAAAGAGGAAAAATCTGGAAGAACSTGTATAAATGGCTATAAATGCCTATAAAACATAGGCACTCTGGGCAAGTAACTTATCCCACCCCCCTTACGACAGTTGTATTTGGAGGGGATGAACTGCCCTTTGGCAGTGTCTGCCTCCCTCCCTGTACTAAATGGCAGGCCCAGCTGACTAATTTTGGATGGCCAGCTAGGCACGAGGGATCCCAATGATAAACAGCTCCAGCACCTTGCTGCACAAAGTTGCCCCTATTTGTATTTGGTCCCTTTTCTCCATTTTTGTCGAGCTCTGAGATGAAAATCTGGAGACAAAGAGATACTATTCTAGCTGCAGAGTTTATCTGTCTCGGATACAGTGCTTGTAAATGTGCAGAAGGGCTCCGCTTTGCTGTTTGTGTAGTGCTGCGCAACGGAAATCAGCAGTTTGTAGACAGCTCTTTCAAAGATCAGCGAGAACAAACACTCCTTTCTTTCCTCTCTGATTTCCTTCGAGTTAACGACAGATATTGACCTTATGGAATCACTGTAGCACATTGTGAATTATGTATGAAATGCAATTTCCCTGTCTGCTGTGGACAAGTTTGACTGTGCTGTTTGCAGTACCCATCGTCAGAGGGCTCGCAGTATTCTCAGAGACACAGCTAAGGCAACGCAACTCACCAAAAATAAACTGTTCATTTTTAATTAAAAAACCCCTTTTTCATTTCTTAAAATCCTCCCAGCAAACAGCTTGTCATAGCAGCTGTCCCACCTCCTAACACAGTTTAAGACCTTTTAAAAGCCCATGTTTTGTATTCTCCCAAGGGTTCAACATGTGCTTGCAATGTTAAGCAAATAGAATAGAATAGAATAGAATAGAATAGAATAGAATAGAATAGAATAGAATAGAATATTTAAGTTGGAAGGGACCCACAACGATCATCTAGTCCAACTGCCTGACCACTTCAGGGCTGACCAAAAGTTAAAGCATGTTGTTAAGGGCATTGTCCAAATGCCTCTTAAACACTGACAGGCTTGGGGCATCAACCACCTCCCTAGGAAGCCTGTTCCAAAAAAAACAAGACCAAGGGAGATTCAAAAGTATGGGCAGATGCCTCACTGGCAAGCCTGGAGTCAATAAATCAATAATTATAGCCTACCTAGTCTTTTTCCCATCCAGCAAAACTTACTTCAGTAAAGATCTCATAGATTGCATCAAATGAGTGATCTCAGATAACAGGTCCCATATAGAGAAAACCTGACTTTCATGTGTAACCTGGCTTGTGCTGGTTCCCTGCTCAGCACATTTCTTGTGCCCTCCGGTTCAATCATCAGAGGTTCTGCGAGGTTTATCCATGTCACTTAGTCTCGGTGACTAAGGTGGAATTTGGGCTATCTTAATATAGCTCTAGAAGTTTTGCACCCTACTAGCAAATCAGTGGGAAAACATATTTTTAAAATTCTAATCAGAATATTTCTCCATAGTTGGGTTATTAAGAAGCTGGGACACGAGCACATTTTTATGGCATTATTCAGTTTTCCTTCCTTTTGTAACATTCAGTTTTAAAGCTTCTAGTCAGTGTTTTTTCCTCATCCTATTTTTATTCCCATCCTAGAAACAAAATGCCAACATAACAATGAAAAATAAATGGAAACACTTATTAACACTTATTAAAAATATATAAAAGCCATAGAAGAGGACTGAATTACTAAAGTTATTATGAGGAAATTTCAACTAGGTGTTTTTTTCTCTCTCCTCTTGTGCAAGTCCCATTAACAATGTACAGCATGTACATTTACAATGTACGTGTGGTCCTGGACGTGTAACTAGGGTAGGAGTCTAGCAGGAGCTCCCCAACAACATGGGAACAACATCCAGCCCCACTGCTGTTCTTCTGAGACTCAGAGATTTTTTGGGGGGGATACAAACTACACTCACGCTTGAGCTAGTAACATAAGTAGAGGCAGAAAGTGTAAGCAAGCTGCCTTCAACTGCTGACTGCATGAGCAACTCAGAAAGATACTCAAGTACAGCAAGCAGGTTTGTGTCAACAGTTCATTCTGCTGATGCAAGGGTTGTCCTGGAAGCTGCACCCAAAAGCAAGAGTTGGCTTGGAATGTTTACTTCTAAAAATGAATCATAAAATGGGTTATTTTAAATGCACCAAATCTTGATTTCCTTATGGGCATATATAATTTGCACTCGCGGAAACTGTAGGAGCCTTCTTTTCTTCTGCTCTCAAGTAATTAAAAGTGAAACTGTTCAGCTATTTGCATGCAATGAATTTGCTGTTCCCTCACTTACATTGCTATGTCCTGTTATACATTACACATCCAAGGATTAAAATTTTATACACATAATTGCTTTTGATCCTGTGGTGGAAATAAATTCTATAAGCCAGCCAAACTTCTCCTAACCACGTATACATCTGTTGTCTCCCTGAAGCTTGCTGACAGTTAATTCCCTTCACATCTCCTGTAGCTGCACAAGAGGTACTATTCCCAGTGCCCTTGCGAGGTTACAGCCTGCTCCCACCCCACATGACTAAATCAAAGCATTCCGAAAAACCAAAGGGACAGTCAAGTCTCTGGAATTTCAAAGCAAACATTTTTCTGTATGTCTGGTGCTTCAACTCCTGCCAAGTCATTTCTCCTGGTAATCATGTGTTTTGTTTAGCACACCAGCCCAGCTTCTGATTTCCATTTCACTGACAGAGCAGAGGCTTTGATTCTGGTCTGACATACACCTGGATAAATCCACCAAGGTCAACAGAACTGCACAGGTATAAATCGAAAAGAAATAGATCCAGATCTGGCTTTGTGTACACGGATAATGTGTAGTAAGAACACACTATGATTTTTGCAGTAAAACTGTTCAGCCTGTTCAAGAGCGCACATCCGTAGGGAATGGCAGCCACGCCGACCTGCCACGCGCGGGTGCTCTGCTGGGAATGGGAGGTCACCGTGGCAAGACAGCAGGCAGCTCTTGACAGATAACACACCTATCTTAACTGAGGACAACTCAAATATAGATTTTGCAATCAAACAGGCAGCCTGCCCAAAGAACGCTAGAGCTCTCATAAAAGGTTAATCCCATATAACATCACTTATTCAATGTTTAATTTACAAACAGCAAAGCCTCTGAAAAGTGTTGTGCTGTACATAGGGTGATCTAACATGGGACTGTGCTACGCAGAGCTGCTAGGTTCTGCCACTCCACTGACTCACGGCCATGCTGGCTGGAGCAGACAGTCAGATCCGAAGCTGCGAGGGTTAAACAGTAAGGTTTGCCCAGCAGTGCCTAAGGGTGAGCTGGGCCTGGGCAGGAGCTGTTAGCAATAAAGAAGAGTAAATGGACTGATCAAAATCAATCTCAGATGCTTCTGAATCAATTGCATGCTCTCCTGGGCCATGTCCGGGATGGCACTGCCTGTGACGGGCATGGGATGGAGATGCATCATCATGCAGTTCTCCTTCCAGGCACGATAATACCGTCTCCTTCTGTGGACAACTGCAGTACCTAGAGAGAGCTAGCACGAGCTGGTAGCTCCTGATGCACCTGCTCTGGATGGATTTCCAAGGCAATGGCTCTCAGGCACCTCCTGGGTGCATTCCCGGGAGAAGGAGCCATCTACCGCTCCCCTGGCTCAGCCCCGATTAACAGCATTCTTTTATTCTCTGCTGCTAGTGCCCCAAACAGAGCCTTTCAGTTAAGAGTCCCTTTTTGTTAACAGATGTAAATCTAACAAGCCTCCATAAGAATCAGTATAAGTTTTTAATCTAAATACGGAGTCTGTGCTCGACAGGAGAGAGAAGTAGAAGAAAAGAAGGAAGAAGGGAAAGCAAGCAGGTCCAGACCTGATACCAGGGACCTGGGCTCCACTCGCCACAAAACCCAAGGACAGGTAAAATTCTCCTAGCTTTACTCATACAAGAAAGTGAAGCTCGCTCTCTCACACACTGCTCCTTCACACTTTTTATTTCTCTTTTCCTAACGCTCTCAGAGACTTCTGTCTTTACTCAGTCATCCTTGCTCTAAGTTTCTTTAAACTGCAATTGGATAATGTCCCTGGCTCTGGGGGAACCCCTTGTCAGAGGGATTCCTGGGGATATCGCCCCTGTCTGACCAAACGGAGAGTAGCTAAATTGCCAAAGGACTGACTAAAGATATGGGTCTTTCTTTGTAGTAGAAATCCTGTTTTACCAGCAACTGTTTTTAAGGAACCTTATAACACAATACGTATGCTTGTACATTAGTGTTCCTGTATTTCATTTTCTGTCAAATAAGACTCTGAATTTCTGGATATTGTGATCCGTGTGTAGGTCTCATTGGGAATTTGGACTTTAGCCTGTGCACTTGCTACCTTCAACCTTAGAGATCCCAAATGTGTAGGCACCATTTAAACTAATTTCCCCAAACACATTTCATTTTTTCACTCTCTCTGCGTGTACATGTGGCTCTTGGTCACATGCAAGAGCCCTGTGCATAACAACACACAGACAAACCTGCAGTAAATGTAAAGAGGGGATTGCTTTATCCCTTTAGGTTTCCAGTGTCTTCTGTCTCTGCCCTGAACCATGTCCCACAATCTTATTTGCTTTAAAGAATAACCCTCAAAATACTTTTGAGGAACTTGGTTAATCTGGTATTACTTATGCTTCTAATATTTCAAGGAAGACCTTGAATGACATTTAGCTAACAGGCAGTGTGTAGCTACGGACATAATTATTTCTGAGGTAAAGACCTTGAACTGAATGTGCATATGGTTTACATTTGTTTTTTAAGAGAAGTCCCTAATGAAGCACATTCCCTATCCCACAAGGCATAATAGTCTGCAAAAATGGTGGAGATGAAGTCTTCCCATTAATAATTAAATTTTTGYTGCTACCACAATGGTGAGCATTAGGCAATTACCTTTTGTCTTTGGAGCTATTTGTTCAGATAGGTTTGTAAATAAATCCCTGCTTTCATGGGTCTGATACATTAAAAATAAAAAGAGAAAAATAGCAAGCTACCTCCTGTTCCAGAAGATACCAAGGACTACTGCAAATGTAATGGGTTCTGCTCCAACCACCACACGGATTTTGTCTGCATTTTGTCCACAATCTTTGATATATATCTCAATAAGCAATAAGCAGTAAGCAATATCCACTACTTATTACTCATTTCAAAATTAATAAGAGAGTATTCTGAAGAAGTATATAAACTCTAAGTCAATGCAAGGAGTTGTCAAGGCCACTGCCATCAAATAGATGAAGTGCTCAGGACCGCTTCTGTGCTTGACGAGTGTGGTTTGTGTCTCAGCCAGGGCATACGTTGTACCGATAACACAATCTTTCCAACAACCACCTGCACAGCTCAGTGTTGTGACCTCACGCACGAGGGACCCAGGCAGAAGAGGCAGAGCTCAGGCACAGGTATTTTTGGGATGTTCTTCCTACTGCCACCAAAGGGGCACAATGGATGGGACTTGGTGACTGCTGCTGGCCAAGTGTCCTCAACAAACAGGGCTATTGGCCTCTTCCTTCAAGGGCAGCATCCTTAGCAAGTCTTGCTTCCCAGGACCCAAGGCAAGCTGGGGCTCGCCAGCTTCCATGCAGATGCTTGGAGCACGTACAATTTGGACTCTCATCCTGTCTCAACGCCCTCCCTCTACCTCCATGCCAAAACCCAACTATGAGAGCTTGTGGTTTAAAGGTGTGCTGTTTTTTTGCCACAAGTTTTCAGACATCAGTAACAAGTTTGAGGTGCTGCCGCTTTTTCCTTTCTTTTTGCTTGCTCTTAAAAACACATTTTTGTGGTAAGGAAGAATGAGGATGGCTCTCTATTTTGGAATGTAGAAGGCTGTGATTGTGCCAGTGAAACTATCTTAAGAAGAAGCTGGGGATAAAGAGTTTATAACCAATAATGAATGTAGCCACCCCTTTTCCTATTCACAAAGCTTGCAAAAAGTTTTTTGACATTTTTGGTTATGCAACATCATTCTATAACACCTCTTATGGAGCTAGGTGAGGTTTTAGCACTTGTTTGTAAACAGCTCACTTCAACTATATCTTGGCATATTCAGTATTTATGGTGTGCGGCTGAGCAATTTTCATCACACCTGACTGCTACTTCTCTTTGTTAATGGAAACTTTTGTAAAGGGCAGAGAGATTGGCAACTTCAAAATGCCTGCGAAAACAATCTGAGTGTCTGAGAAATGAAAAGTGCTCTATGAACTTTCCATGAAAAATACCTGGAAAGAGCRAAGAATACTGTTCAAAGAGACTTTATGTTACTTTTCAGACAAAAAAGTATAGAGGGGAGTTGGGGTTAAAAGTCCCTATCGCCAGGTCAGAATTAAAAAAATGGAGCACTGTAGCACTTATTCCTAAACCAAACACCATACAAGGTGGAATTCAGCAGCAAAGTTAAATATAAAATAAATCCAACAAGATTATAGAAGGGCACCGTAACCCTGTCCCTGCAGTGACCCATGTAATAGCTCTATGCTGGTGCTTGTGATGACATGTCAGCAATCCCACGTTAAATGTACTTTAAAGGCACATTAGCTTCTCCTCTTCTTTGTGCTTCCAGGAGTTTCCTTCACCCCTTTATGAACAAATTTCACTGCCTTCTGCCCTCTTCCCTTTACCCCCACGTTATCTGCGAACAGCATTATGCCGTTCTCTCCTGACCTTCCTCCTCAGCTGATTGCTGCAGTCAGGAAAGTATTTCGAGATACCAGCTTATTTTTTTTTCTCTTCTGTTTTTAGCAGAAATCCCTTCACAGCAGCTTGTTCAGAATAGCTGCCGTGTGCAAGCGCTTTTGCAGCCACATTTGCTTTAACGCTGGCAAACAGCTAACACTGTTTTCGTGAGACACGGAGGTAAAAGAGGCAGACGGAGCCCTAGAGCAGCAGCGGCAGGAGCAGAGATGAGTAAGGGCGCAAGGAGTAGATCTATGTACTGGGTAAATACTATCTGGGGCAAGGGGAATCAATTTTTCGTGATGAACTGGAGGATGGATAGATTTGGGGCGATATTTAATATCATATTTTACACTTGTGAGGTTATATGTTAGACAGCATTTAATATAGGCTCTTGTCACGTGATTTCAATTAGCTCTTCCAGAAAATTAGCCCTAAAATTGGAAGTTTGGGAGAGCTTAAAACACTACCGTTGCTCCACAGAGGTTGTGGGTAGGCAGGGGGAGCTTGTCTAAATGAAAAAACCACAAACTTCTTATTTTGAGGCCACAGTTACAACCTCCAAGTTTGAAGGCTGGCGATGCCCTGTTGCTTCACCCCTTTTTGGTAGCTCTGGGTCCCTCGCTCCAGGCCCCCGGTGCCACCAGCTCAGTAGGGCCAGACAGGGCGAGCAGCACCCACCCGCTCTCACGCTTCGGGGCTGCCAGGGCGGGAGCTGCCGGGTTTGCCAGCGAGGATGCAAATCCGAGTTGCGTTTTCCTACCCCACCACCGATTTTCACAAAGCCCAGCAGAACATAAGCACTCCTGAGAACTTTTGCTCACTTAAATTTGGTTGAAATGGATCAACAGGTTAAAAAATTATTCAAAGGGGCATGGGTTATTGGCCTCTGCTTGCCTGTCGGGCAGTGGGACAATACAGGTTTAGGACACCAGACTAAAATCAGCTATTCTTTTTTTTTTAAAAAAGGAAGAACTTTATTCAGAAGTAGCTGACTCATAATTTTGCTGTGAGATGACAACGATGGGAAGCTCGAAACATCCGTAGCACTCTGTCATTAACGCTGCTTGTGATAGAAATGCTGGACACGGGCAGCTCTGGAACTACCCGCTCCTAATGAACTGTCATCCCTGAACTCCTGAACTGTCTTCGCTTGTGCATCATCAGAAACTCCTTCTCTATCCAAGCAGTAAGTTTTGTAATGGCAGTCAGGACACGTACTTTTTCATTCGTGAGAGAACGAGGATGCATTCCTGCTCCAAAACTCAGTGTTAGGAGCTACTGTGAGGAATTGCATCTGTCACCTGAGGTTTACATTTTAATGAAGATTAGCAAATATCACCATTTGCTGCCATCTGGATCTTGCAGCGAAACATGGCTGGTTATACATGTTGGATGTAGGAGCTTTATTAAAATCCATCAGTTCCTACTATGTGCAAATAAAAAAAAAGGTACATTCCACTTGCATGTATAGCTAGTTTCTCTGTGCATGTATTTTAATTTACACAAAACTTTTTCAACACTTATTTTTCTTTTTCTTGCTGAAAAATAACACAAAGTTATTCCTTGTGTCTCTTACACTATTCCCTTTCACCACGTGCTAACATACATGATGGGAAAACGGTCACAGCCTTGTAGAAAGCAATAATAGAAATTACCCAAGTTTCCAAGTAGTCCCATTTCTAGTAAGTATTGCCAAATCTTGACATTTTATCAGAAGGTATTTTGTTAAACTACCTTTCTCAAGGCTCTGGTCCTTGAATTAGGTTAATATTCCTGTAATAAATCAATTGCACCTGAATGGTTTGAAGATCAGAATATAAGCAGAAAGAAATCCCTTTTTTACATCTCATTATTTTTAGGTACTCATCATACTTCCGGATTTGGAGTTGATGTTGCATACAAATGACAATGAATGGTTYGGGATATTTTAGACCAGGGAAAACCTCATAACTGATGAATACAAGTTATGTGTGTTCTTTCAGAATTTATGTGACTTCCAGAGGTCATGTGTGGTGCTCCCAGATTTTCTGGGAGCCTCTTACGGGCAGGGAGAATAGAACTTACTTACACAATTCCTCCTTTTCTGTCTTTTTTTCCCCTTAATATTTTAAAAGCTGAACCTTTCAAACCACACCTCTGCTCTAAGCCAGCAAAGTCAACCAGMACAATTTACAGGGGGGAAAAAAAAAAATCTTATATTTCATTTTACTCATTCAAAAGAGAAAAGATGTGGCAGTTTATGATCTCGCACTGTGCCACTACTTGGAATTTTGTATTGGGTATCAAAGAAATAAAACACATAAAAGCAAGGTTAAATGAGAAATGAACAGCCTCATAGTCCCGAACAATTCACTAAATATTTTTTTCAGAAAAGGGAAGCTTTCAAGCCCCCACATGCTCAGGCAGGGGCCTGTACCACCCTGGTATTACAACCTCTTTTTTTCAGGTCCGGAAAGCATAAACAGAGACTAATATTACTTTTGGGACACTCTGCCTAGCATAGTTTGTGTGGGAGTTTTTTGAAAGTTTGCCCCAATAAATGATTTACTGGGACAGTAAAAAGATCAAGAAAGCACTGAGCTGGCCTCTCAAGACAAATTACTTTCTTCACCCACTCCTTGAAATCCTTTAAAAACTTGTAATGATTAATTCTGCAGAATTCTACGATCTGTTGAAGATCAGGGCCCGTAACTACTGCATATCTCTCCTGGGATAAAGATACGGCGTGGTCTTGGATTGAATCCCACCTGGTGCATCCACACATTTGCTTTGGGTATCCATTTGTTTTGCTCGTTACCTGAATTTTCCTACAGAGTCATTTCGGTTTCGATATTGTATAATGCTGCACGTTTTTCTACTAAAAAAAACACAAGAGAGTGTTTTGCCCTCCCTTTTTTATATTCATCTTGTCAAAATAATTTGTTTCAGGCGTAGTAAAGACAAAACCAGACTCGCAGGGAGGAAGGAAGAGGCAAGTGGGAAGATGCCAATAAAGGCAGAGAAGAGAGATAAGGGAGGTAGAAAGAAATGACTGCACGTACTCGGGGGGCTCCCCTGCCTTTCCACGATACTGCTGCCTCGCTGGGACCCCTGAGGAGTTTTGCAATACACATAATAAAGAAACGGTGGTAGGAGACACATGGAGAAGAACAATTAAGAACAACAATGAGAAAAAAAATTACAGGCATAATTGTGCCTCGTTAGAGGTACTTTATGATAATAAACAATGATAGTATTTCTGGTGATAATGATCCTGCAGTTCACTCTCTCCACTTATTCTAATTCCCTCTACAGTGCCACTGCTGTCTAATATAGGATATTTATGCGAAAGTTGAGTTAGAAAATTAGATTCCATTATAACAGCATCAGGTATAATAAGCAAAGCTATGGGAAATAACCTCTCTCTTCCTTTACTGCTTCTACACCTGTCATTTCCAGTGGTTTCCACCACCCACCCATAGACATTAAACATTTTATAAGCATCGCTAAGTCTGCTATTCTCTTCATTTTACTGAAGGAGAAACTGAGGCATAGAATAACTTGCCTACAGATGTGGACCTACCAAGCAGCTGGGCTAGGCACCGGGCCAGTCTGCAGTCGCATGCTTTAACTGTTTCTGATGCTTCTATATAGAATATTATTAATTACTGGCAATTTGTAGTAGGCAAACCCATATGAAGGCCTTATTAGCAGTGTGCAAACACAGCAAGAAGAGCTTCTGCTCCCCAGAGGTGCTCCTGAAAGGCTCGCAGCTTTAATAGCCCATAGAAGCTCACATCGGGAACAAAGATCTTTTAAAACATTGCTCCCATAGTAAGTTTAATTATGGCAGATCATTAGTCAGCAAACCCATGCTCGGGGACCGCTTATTGAGCAAGGGAAACCTCATATCTACAGCTGCAGCTGCAACTGCAAGCTGGAGTGCCTCGCAGTGCTAACAAAAGCAATTACAGAAATATTCTCAAGACCCTTAGCAGACCCAGGCAGGACTGTTTATTCACCTACCACTACTGGTCTGATCAACTCGCAAAACCAGGGAGGAGAAAAGGTGCTGGTGATGCAGACACTGCCTGCGGGGCAGTCAAGGGCCAGGCGCTCGCCCCCTTTTTAGCAGTAATTTGGTACCTAAGGGCTGCGTGTGCCTTTGAAGCGCAGTGCAGTTATTTTTAAAGCCTCCCATCAACCAGCCCATCGTGTAACTTAAGAAGAAATGGCACTGTAATAGCAGACATAATATTCTTCTTGCAGCGTCTGCAGTTCTCCGACACGTCTGCTTAACTCTCCTTTCATAGCGGACAAACCTCCCGGCAGGAACCAGTTAACAGGGATGGCGATGGGCAGCACCGACAAGCAGCAGCTCTGGAGGAAGGCAGTCATGTATTTAAAAAGGAAAAACCACCACCAAGAAGCCCACAAAAAAGCCACACTATTTATTTTTCTGGGAGGTGAGTGGGAAGACTTTCAAAGCRTGGCTGTTATGCTGTTTTGGCACAAAAAGTACTTTTCCAAATTGAAATCTTCCATTGGGCTGGCTTGGAAAACGGCATGTGATTTATAACCACGGCTTGTTCCTTTCGGCTTTGCCTCCTCTTCCAGCAGCTGGGAGCGTCTCTGGGAGGAGGGAGGACTGTGTAAGAAACACAGCATCCCCAGCGCGTTTCCACTGGCTGGCCCGGGGATCCGCAGGTAGTAAACACAAGCGCTCTCCCTAAAAGGACCTGGCTTGGCAGGATACCGAGGGAAAAAAATGAGACTATTGCCGAGGTGGGGAGCGAAAAGAAGTTGTTTGCTGGCACAGGGGAAAGGAACGAAGGATGCTCAAAGGGTACTGGGCAGCTGCTTTTCCGGCTGCTCTGGGAGCCAAGGGAAGAGCCTTTGATCTGCTGAGCAGGCCTGGGCTTGCCGCCAGGACCTATATCCTTTCTCCAGCAGTGACAGCAGGCTTCCTCGCTAGTTCCTCTCCGATTGCCGGGTCAAAAAACAAGTGACGCAACTCATATAGGGACCTCACTGAAATGTTTCTATTTTCACCAGCTCTGCAGAAAACATATGCTACAGATACCTCAATCTGAAATTATCTTCTTGTCCAAGGTGGGGGGGGAAAAAAAAGAAACCATGAGGTCCACTGGATTACATCTTGCAAAGCCTCATAAAAACCCCTCTAGCATGCCGGTGAATTAAACAAACCCATTGGTTCTACAGCTGAACTACCGTGTCTGCATAGCACCTTGGCCAAGCAAGCCCTCCGCCAAATTTTAATGTGCTCTCACCTGTTGTGACTGGGAGATTCAAATAGGAATATGGCTTCCAGACCTATACCTSAAATGATGTCATCAAGATAATACTTACTAAAGAATGAGCTGTTTCAAAATAATTGCCAACAATTTTTAGTATAGAGTGATGTGAAGACCAGCCTGCTTGATTTGTGGTGTTGCCCAAGAAAGGGGAACATGAAGGCAGCTGTGTTCCTCAGCTCTCAGACCAGAACAACCAGAGTATACAGAATTTCCTCCAGCAGCAGCATGCCTTTAGTACTTATCAGCATAATGCGCTATTGCCATCACTGTAGGTAAATTCTGCTTGGATGCAATCCAGGCTTACATCTTACCCCAGAACCAGCCAGGATTTGAAAGTCTCATCACTTGAAGCACAGAAACATGCTACGTTCTATTTCTAATGAAGTGGAATCATACATTTTTGCATGACATAACCAAAAATTCACTTTACCTTCTTTGCAGCGCAACAGCTTTTGCACTGTTGCCTCCCCTTCCTTTTGATGCTCACTATCACTACTGAGAATGCAACCTTGCAAGACACTAGGCGTACTGGCTTGGGAGTTTGGATGGTCCCATAAAGTTAACTCAGCCAAGCACTTCTATTCTCTCAATAATGCTTCCATCTTGCTATCAGGTACTTGCTGCTCTGTATTAATGTTACTTGCACGGCAGTGGCAGCTTCTCTCAGGCGGGGTCCCCTGCAAGATGCACTGGGTGCCTCTGTATTAGTTCTCTTTCCCAGGTCATAGCTTAACACCATGGGATGCAATACCAATTGCACCAGGTGTGCTGTTTTCACTGTGTTCAGCTCTGCTGAACTCAGCTGGAGCCTTGATACTTGGGTCAGGTTCTGTCTCCAGCCATTATCATACTGACTTCAACTTGCTCTCGATGAAACCCTTAGTCCCTGGTGCTGCTTGGGGCACCAGTTTCAATCTGTGATGCTGCCTGCTGCTTTTCACGTGGATGGAACCTGCAAAGATTTTGTGCTCTTTCCCCCCCCAGTTGCTAAGTTTTACTGAACCTATCAGACATTGCCACACATGAGAAGAAGTTTTAAACACAAACTCATTTATGAAGTTGGGTGTATTGAGAAAAGAACAAACCACAGAATACGAGCAACAAGTTTTGAAATCATTGGCTAAATTTTGCCTTCTTTGTAGAGTTCTTTTTGAACCTATGCACCTGAAACTTGATTTTTTTTCACTTGAGACACTGTCTCAATTGTGTGCAATTACTTGAAAATAAGGCAACACACATCAGTGGAACACTTAGCTGGCGTAAACCCATGCTGACAATTAGGATTTCTATCAATTTTAAGAAGCTGTTTTGCTCACTGCAACACTGCAAGAGCAGCCAAACCTCCACCTTGTTATGGCCATCTCGGACAGTGGCTAAGGCAGGCTGCTCAAGACAAAAACGAGGGAAAGCATGTTTTCTCTCCCAGCCACTCTCCCAGCTCCAGTGACTTGCAGTTCAGCAATTTCCCTAGTCTGATGTGGTACCCTTCGCAATTATAGCCCTTAGTGGATTTTATTTCATTTGTTTGTATGGTTGCTTCTTGAACCCATATAGTAACAACAAAACATCTAAATGGTTTTGCACATTTCATAAAAACAGTGAATTTTCTTCCCTACCTGTGTGCAATTCAATTTCAGCTTTTTTGGCACACTCATATCAATACACCATGTGTATGATTGCCTCGTTGCTTTTTTCTACCTGTAATTGTTCACCTTACTGCTGACAACATTGACTGATGCAAAGACAGAGCTGTAAACAGAAAAGGGACATTTGCAGATGTGGAAACACTTTAAAATAAAATGTCTGTCAAATGGAAAAGCACAACACTGATCAGGAAAGAAATTGTTTTCCATCTTCCAACTGCGCACATTGCAAAAGATGCAAAGTTTGTTAAAAAGGACACCTTTGAAAAAAGTAGTTGACACTTTAATTTTTAGGAGAACTGAACAATGAGATTTTCTGCTGCATAAATGCTTGAAACTTCATTTTTAATTTGTCATCAGTAATAAACACACAAGCTGCAGAGATGTCAGTTGGGTTTATAGGAACTTAACACTAATATAAATAGAGATAACTCTGCAGAACAACTGGAAGCATACAGCAGCAAAGCCCTCTTCACTCTCTGTCCACAGCTGCATAGAGGGTTAAGCTGTGACAAGTCAGCTGAAGGACTTGTCAGAATTATTATACGGCAACATATTAATAAGCTTGAATTTAGCCCAAAGAGATGACACAAAAAACATTTTGCCGTGACAAATTTTGCCTGCCATTGGCTTTTTGAAGCTGAAGGCCCACGATGACTTGGTTTTTCCTACGGCTGGGAAGCAGGTGGCCATGGCCTCCAACAGCCCCTGTCACTCACCTTCTTGATGCAGCGTCAGCAAGAACTATTAGGACCTTCCTTCTGGAATTCAATGCCAAACAGCCCAAATTCGGAGATCAGGAGGGAGACCTAATGCCAGTAATTCTTCAGCTAGTAGCTTTTCTTCCTGTCTTTTTCCCATGCCTGGGACTCTGGCAAATGACTCAGTCACTTAAAGGGCATCACATACTTAGAGAGCTTCCTAAATTGGTACCAGCCAGATCTTACTTAGCATAGCAGGCTCCTGGGACACAGAGCTGGGACTAAGCCTGTTGGAAAACCAGCTCAGGCTATACGCTTTTGCAATCTGGTGGTAATAAAAACCAGCAGCATATCTCCTAAGCCTCTTCTTCAGACTGCTGACAGTTCTATGTGTCTAGTATGTAACTGGCGTCAGACAAAGGGACGTAAGCCTATAGAGTCAGAAATAAAAAACACTCGCTAAACCAGATGTATTGCAGCTATCATAGTTTCCACTTATTTTCGCACATCTTTAATAATTGCCAATCTGAAATGGGATCAGCTGACTGGGTGTAATGTATAACAAATATGTTCATGTTTATATATGTCCCTAGTTTCCTTCCCCACATGCACCCGTTTGAAAAGCCTCGTGTTTTGCAGCCTTCACCCAAACATCTGCAATCATTTATGGAATAAAACAGTCTGCCATCTCAGCCTAGGTTTTTTAGTGTACACTACAACTGATGTCATTTTGGTATTTTGGATTTTCAAAAGAAACAAATAGGTTTCCAGGCAAACCACATCACAGAACATGCCACGGTTATCAGTTCAAAGAGCCTCACTGGCTCAGCAGCTAGTGCTGTGTTTCATCACGTCTTCCTGAGGTCAGGCAGGGAAATGCTAGCCCAGGAATACACATCTGTGTGTATACAAATAGCTTCAGTCTTTGGTTGTTCTCTCCCCGACTGCCCCCTGAAATAATCCTCTGCAAAGCACAAGAACTGTCAAGTACAGGCTTGGCCAAGGACAGACTTTAATATGAATCATGCTACGTTCTGGAACGTGGGTGTTTTGTATGTCATTTTAGGGATGAAGGAAAACAGACTGACTGAAATTGAGATTGTTACTGCACTATCCCAACACCTTACTATGAAAAGGTCCCTCAAACTTATTTACAAAAGTGTATTCTGCTTATGTTTTGTCTTTCCTCTAGCCCACACCAGAGCTAGGGTGAGAAATAAACCCCCTAATGATCCTAGAGCGTGGAAGTAAGACTGGATTCAGGATGGACTGCTTAGACCTTCGCTTCTCCAATTCGGCAAAAGAAGCTAGACATATTTTGGGTTCCCAAGAGGACCCAGCATGGATCCAGGCTCCAGTGAGTGACAGATTAGACTGGACGCAGCAGAGGCAAAGCAGAACCGCCTCGGGGGCTGCTCCCGGCTAACCTGAACGTGTTTTCAGTTAGTAGCCTCGGGCAAATCCTGGGCTGATGCCTATGCAACTTTTCCGAAGCAAATTCTRCTGCATAAATGAAACGAGGTGTTGTAGGAAGGGGGATGAGAGCATGCTAACAGCTCAGCATCGGTAGGTATTGATTAAACACTTTGCTGACTAATCCTGACAGGCTACCAGTGATAAAATTACATCAGACTCTAAAGACATCCGCTAAACATTCTAAACAAACATCCTAAACAAACATCCTTTATTAAAATTAGAGGAATAAACTGGTCAGGGGACTCAAAGGAGTACTGAATATTTATTAATACGTAAGCCCTTTGGAAAAAGCCATTACGCTAACTTGGTAAATGGGTGTGAACCTAGCTGAGCTAGGGAAAATACGCTGTAGGAGACACTGTATTTTAGGTAGATGAAGTATATTTCTGGAAGGGCTACAGTTTCAGAAGACCACAAACATCAAATTAAGTGTCCTTATACCTTGATGTAAAAACATAAGCTAGAAATGAAGGTAAAGCAAAAGTTGGCTGCAGAGAAAGACACATGGGACTCAAGAGTTTCACCCTTGGAAATCAGTCCCTGTGTTGTCACTGGGACTACTGTCCAGTGCTTCTCTTCCCTGTTTGCAGTCCGACATATGCAGGCACACACTGCTGTGACTAAGATTCATTTATTGTAGGTTATAAGTCCTCATGAGAGGGCCCCAAAGGGTGGGTGTTGTTCAAAGTAGGCATTCAAAAGCACGGGTTTCTAAAAATGTATTATTAAAGAGGAACTGTATGAGCTTTGCAAGCCGTATTTTCCCAAGGGCAAGCTGACCTTTTTTCCCTTGTTCTTATCCCTGAGGTGTGGGATTTCTTTTCACAGACACAGATCCTAGTGAGAAATGATTCTTCACATTACAAATGCTTCCTCTGCTGTCCATACATGCCGCCTGGCAAAACCTTCTGAGCTTTAAGGTAACATAACAATGATTACTTTTGAATGTAAGTCATGCTTGGCATTGCAAATTTTAACTGTTTGTAGTGCCTGGTTTTACACAAATGAAATTGCTCCAACAGTTTAGAGGACTTGTCCTTTCCACAGGCATGCTTATCCAATGAATAAATTTAATATTCATAAGCATGTGACCTTGCTATTCCTTTTTGACTTAAGATGCTAGTCAATTTTGGAATAGATGGTTGCTATTGCTAGGAAAGGACTGTGGTGATGGAGTAAGCATCAATCTTTGAATCTTTGTTAACAAAGAATAAAGGGAGTCTGACTTCTTCAACTCTGGAAGAATCAAAGAGACAAAGATTTCTGTCTTGCAAATCTAAGCTGCTATCAGCACATACTTTAACCACAAATAGCCACTCCATATTCCCATCCACCCTCAGTGTCATGCCCTGAGGTTTTCTGTGCTATATCTAGCATTTTTGATGTACCCATGTGAGTTTCTGTTGTTTCTGTCATGCACCGATAGGTACAGCTCAACAAATCAATGTTCCAGCTCCTGTGTTTGCTATTGTACTTTGGTCTTAAGAGATATTCACCATGTTTTTATGTTTTGGGTGGTGACAACATATTGCTTCAGGTCTATAAAACAGCTTGTTTTAGATATCTGTAGTCAATGGAGGACAGTTGCTAGACCCACAAGCTCCTATGCAGATTCTCCCCATTCCTCAGCAAGCCAGTGTTCTCCAGGCCAACCAGCAGAATTCGTCATAAAAGCTACTTTACAAAAAATATTATTTCCCTTTACCACAGTGCTACAATACTGTTGCAGAAGAACCACCTGCACTACTCAGGTGTTGTGGGCAAGTCACATGGAAATGTTTTAGCCTCATAGAAATGTCTCATGGAAATGTTTAAAAGTCTGTAATGAAAACGTCCCCAGTGAATGGGCTGCTCCTAAAGGATCATTTCAGCTCCTTTCAGAGCATGTATTAAGGACAAGGTTTGACAGTAGTTGTCTTCGGTGGTAGTACTGATGCAGATCCCTTAGCCACTTCCTGCCACTTCTGCACYGCTACATCCCCACCTGTACTAAAACACATCAGTTGGATGGTGCTGTCAACCAGATCAGGTACATGATGCACATCACTGCTTTTACATTAAAAAAAGCCAGATTCACAGCACGGCTCCAGAAAATAGCCATATTAGCAGAGTTGGAAGGAGCAATAAACTGTGAAGTAGGGACAGAGAGTATGACAGTATCACTTCTGAAGACAGAATGCTGTCACTACAGCCTAACTTTAAGTGCATGGAGGAGCCCCTGTCTTTACACTGACCATCAGAGCGGCCCAGGGAGATTTATTTTCCTAGGCTGCAGTTGGCCTTTATATATAACCTTTACTTCTCTCCATATTGTAGGAAGATTCAAATCTGTATGCTGATTTTTACCTTCAAAATCAGGAGCAATGTATTACCTTGCAACCAAGGAATCAGACCTGAAGTCACAGAGATACTGATATTTAAACAGATTTACAAAACCAAACCTGCTTAAACATTTGGTCTGCATAGGGGTTTCTGTGAATTTTACCAGGCACCTATCCACATCATTAAATACCTAAATACATTTCTCCTCCTCTACATTTATGTTGGTGTAATTAAGATGAGAATTTGATTCTAGTTCTCTCAGAGTTCTTTTTTACCTATTGGAATAAAAAGATTTACTGCCTGGATAATTTGTGTATGGTTCTGATTTAATGAATCAACAATTAAACACCCACCTCTAATAACGCCCAGATCTTTTAAAAGATCTCTACAATGCAAGTTTTCCACCTGAATGCATGAAGCATCTTCTATGCTCACCACTATAACAATGCCAAGATCCTCTTTTTGTGCTGGTGAGCTCTGTAAAGCTGACACACCTAAGAAGAGACTAGACTCATCTCCATAAGATCTTACACATCTGCAATAAAACTGTAAAAAAAAAAAAAATAGTTTTGTTGCAGAATCCTTCACCTTGGCAGCATTGTGAAAGCCAGCAGTATACAATTTAACATCGGGCTCAGCCCGGATTTACTTTGATATTCGTCAATGAAAGGATGATTTTTACAGAATACCCTTCTGAGAACAGAAGAGAACTTTGAAGTCTTTTCTGCTGAAGAGACAGCTGGATTGTGTAATGAGTTGATCTTCRTTTCATATTCCACAGGTGAACCTCAGTGTAGTGGCTGTGGAAAGTTAAGCACCGTGTAAATAATAGAAACTAAAAGCAGTCAGTGCGGAAGCATTAATTACATGTGGGGAAAAAGCAGAGAGTGAGTCTCCGTTTTAGTTCATTGTCTTGGAAGTTCAGTGGCGAACGGGAGAAGCTTCCCACCTGCCCCAGCATTGTGTGAACTGTAATGGAGTTGGGCCAGTTTGTTTGTTGAAATGTTTTTCTAAAAAATACTGGTATAGATTCACCTTGGGGCTGTCCGTGTGTTTTCTTTCAGTCAGTTACTGAAAATCAAACACTTGCAAGAGCCTCTATATGGCGAGCCCAGGGGATTTACTTTTCCTGGTCCGAGCCAGCTGAGACTTCGTGGGCAGAAGAAGGACAGACTTTTAGCAGGCACAAGATACAGGTATAGCTGCTGAAAGGGCAGCTCATTTCTAGTGAGTAGATAACCCACTGGCTTCTCTCCTATCTGTGTACCCAGATTTGCTTCCATGGAAAACCAGGGCACCTGGGGAGATGGTTGCATCCCGGTCCCTTTCCAGCATGCAGCACACCTCAGGACCAGGACTCTCAGGGTTTGAGGACTTCACCAGTTCATACACAGGCACTCTGACAGAGGGAGGGTGTGTGTGGATGGACCAGGAGAAAAGACTCATTTAATAAACAAGTAAAAATGGTTATTTCTTATTTCCTGTTCATCTGGCTCTGGACACTGAACTGTAAGTCTCTAGTATTGCAAACAGATCTTAAAAAGTTACTGGACAGTAAGTGGGTGGTATGAAGCAACTCCTTGGTACAAAGAATCAGTACATTGGAGTCAGTACTGAAAAATGGTGAAGCTGGCAAACTCTTTCAAACATCACTAGCACGAATGGTTTCACCATTTATATTTTTGTAGAGTCATGTCATCTGAACTTTTTTCTTTGGTTAGAAACCTCAGTCACACTATTTACGTATCCCGAGGCTTTCCTTTCCTTTCCTAGATCTCCAGCAGAACAATAACTCCCTCTGGTGTTTGCCTGCTATTGTTACTGCCTCAGCCACAGCCCTGGGAAAGCCTGCCAGATGAGGTACATACTATAACCCCTCTTTCCCTGGTCGATGGTGTTTTAGGCTTTGGGCAGAAAGGACGGTGTGTGCCCATCAGGCACACGCCGGCCCCAGAGACACTCACGTCTGCAGGTGAACATCACTGCATCATGAAAAGCGGATTGCCAAACGCTGCTGCTGCCGAGCAGCTCATGGGGCCAAAGACTCATTAACATGCTCCCTGCATTTATTTAATTACACGAACAGTAGGCTTATTGCAATGTGTCTGGATGCTTTATTTGATGAATACTGGAACTCACCTACCCAGTCCCGAGTGGGTCAGGATACATATAGGGATATGTCAAGTGGCTCGATGCTAGTTCAGACTTAATGAATTGCTGTGCTCTGCTCTTGGGACAGACAATGTGGAACTGTCACTCAGCTGCAAACTTATTTACAGGAATGCTGTCACAGCTTCAAGGCTCAAATCTGACCTACAAGTAAGTTTCAAGCTATATCTGCAGGCAGAGGAAGCAAAATGGGATGCAAGGGAATTAAGCTCCTGTCCTTAGGGCTAGACCTTACCTACCTATTGCCATAGTAGTGCTGATTTGTCAATTTTTTTAATGCAACATTTACAAGAATATATAAACTTTTTATGTTAAAAATGTATCACACGATAATTTATAAGTAAACACCCAATAAAATTATTTTTTTTCCAGATTTTTGCTGTAATCAGTTGATGAAGACAAATCTGCAAGACAAGATGAAGGAAACGAAATGTTTGAGATATGCCTTTTGCGTATCTTAATGCAAAGAGAAGAGGCTATTTTGCTGGGCAGTTTAATAGAAATTCCTTCCAAAGAATCATGTGATCATTCAGCTGGGTGCTCTCTCCAACCAGCCCACAGGCTTTTTATATTTGACCTAAATGTCTGGAGGTTTTTTTTCTTTTTTTCTTCAGCATATCATAGAACAGGAATCTGTAAGCTGATTACCGTTGCTGTTAATTCACCTCTGAATGCAAACATCTTTGCATATTTCAAACACTGGTCTATAGAGCTGAAATCAGAAAAGTTAAAAGAGCTTGAAAGCTCATACAAATCCTGACTGTCTGGCTCCCTCATCCTTGTTACAAAGAGCCCTGTGGCAGAAGGCTCCCTAGCCAAAGCCTTGTATTATACAGTGTGTAACCATACTACACCTTTGATGTAAAACAACTCCCCTTTAATGTGCTGTAATCTCTTATCCCCTTTGTCTCTCAGATAATAATCCTCTTGCATGTGGTAATCCTCAAAATCACATATGCTCTTGAAAGCTTTTCTTTTGGAAATTATTCATATCCATTTTCTGGGCACTGGCAACTAAATTTTACAGAAAACCTGATTCTTCTGTTTTTGACAAGACAGTCTGATTTTTTTGTATTCCAGATTCACTGCTTGGCTGGAACTGGGTCAACAAAATGAGTAAACAGTTTCCAGTTGTCAAGCAGAACGGTAGCGTGCCTACTTTTTGTTTGGTCAAGACAGAGGTACAACATTTCTGGGAGAGTTAACAGGAAACAAATGAAACAACATTTTCTATTTGGGTTGTAGAACAGAGAATTAGAAAAGAAAGATCTAGTTATCCAGAATGATTTAAAAATATCTCCTCCTGGACTACTAATACAAGTTAATAAAAGAAAAATTCCCACCTCAGTAGTAATAATCAGGACGACTAGCACTGGCACCKGGACATTTACAAGCATGCTACCGGCTACTCAAAGTTTCATTATTGCAAGATTAAATGTTTTTAGATACTGCCACCTTAAGTCAGAGGTAGAGGTTGAGACTCGAATTACTTCATCAGATTGGCATGTTTATTTAAATGATCTAATCGTGACAATAGGTGATGACTATAATGTGAGTCTCATCAGGTCAAATGTAAGATCCTAAATGACATAAACAGCATTAATTGCAGGACATGATTAATATTAGCCTAAGAGTTCAAAAAAATCTTTTTTATTTGCTGACAAACGCRCACATTGCTGTCAGGAATTTGTAGCAAGCTAGGAGAGTGCTGAGGTACAGCTTCCAATGGTACAACAGCACAACCTGCTGATCAGACCATCCCATCTTGTCTGTCCAAGCCCAGCCAGCTTGCCTTGCTCACTCCCCGAAAGACCAAGCACAGAAATTTCTCCAGGTTTGCTTTTTATGGAGGGCAGGGTCTGCTGCCAGCAGAACAGATCCTGGTTGTACTGCTGAGGTCTAGGGGTGTTTTATTCTTTTTGCCCTTGTTGGGAGGTGGTCCCCATCGTCCTTGGGCATGGGAATCACCCATCCGCAACCCCCTTGTGTTGGTCTGTCCTACACAGCCACATTGTCCTCCCCTCTCCAGGGCCAGCGGGCAGAGGGAGGGATCAGCCGTGGGTTCTGGGTCAGCTGCTGACTCACAGCAGCTGCCCTGGGGGTGATGGATATATATGCCTGAGCTAAACAGCAGAGCTCTCTGGCATCCWGAGTCAACGTTTCACAGTGTTCGTCATTTAATCTTGTGACTAGAAGAGGCTTAAAGTTTCTCCTGAAGTTCTGTGGAACTCTCATCCTCCTACAAAATCAAAATTACCTYGCATTGACTTCATTCAGATTATAACCTATTCCTCATGAGTCACAAACCTGAATGCAAACTCCCCAGTGTCAAGAGTTTGAGGGAAGGGGTCTTGGTGGTCTCTCAGCCTAAGTGGCTTTGAACTTTGTTGGAGGTTTAGGGATGCCCCGCTGACCTGCAGGTCCTTCTTTGCAGTGAACTGCTGTAGCACATGTGTTGTAGCTCAAAGACTGCCACCCAGGCGTAACAAGAACAATAAATAGTACTGATAAACACTCCAAGCTGAAGTGGGCTGCATGTGGGAATCAGGCAGTACTATTTCTAAAAGAAAGGCAGGAAATTAGGCGCTCTCATGCCATTTCAAATGTTTACAGTAAATCAGCAAAATTAATGGTTCTAGCAGAGAGAAACTCTACTCTCACTGAGAAATTCACTGTACTTGAAGCAAACTAGCCAAATATTAATTTCCTTACAGCTGTTTTTGCCATTTATTTCCTTGATTTGCCAAAATTAAGTCAGCTGAATTTTCTCATGAGTGCAAACATTTGTGTTGCAAAAAATAAGAAACTCAAGTATTTAATCCATTTTTAGGAAATAAAGTTAACTTATCAACTATAAGTGCTAATCTTCCCATCTCACATGAAAGTCCAGAAACTCCAGATGGATATAAAACACTTGGGTAACATGACTATTGGCATGAAGTTTTAGATTCTGAACATCGAAGGCAAACACCTGCCAAAAGGAACCGGTTTTAATTTGGTAAGTAGAAAAAAGTGAGGTAAAACACCAAGGTTACAAGCAAGACTCCTAGGAAGACGCTAAACAAAATTTTTCATGTAGATGCATCAATGCATATAAAAAAGAAGTAACCTCATCTTCTCCATTACTCTCTCCAAGGAGGATTAGAAGTCCAGCTGTCATGGGGAGCATGCTTGCTCTCTTTAGTCCTCATCTAGGTSATGGCAAGCAACTCTAGTTTGCCAAAGCTTAAGTAAGTAATCACTTTGCCAAACTTCATTAGCAGTGTATYGATTAGAAAAACACAACTTTTAAATTACTAAATATGTTGCCCCGTTCAGTTTCTGAACTTTTAAAATTAGCGTAATCACCCCTAAATCACTGCTTTAATGTTTGTTGATTGAAAAACAAATTATTGAGGTTAAGAGCTAATAGTTATAATTAATACGATTTTTCTTTCATCTTAATTCTTAATTGAAATGAGATTAAGAGTTAAAATAGAAGCCAATGTAAACCCACTGCACATATGTTATTACTATGAGGAGAAGAAAACTTCAGTATTAAGATGAGAAGCTTAATGTTATCAGCACTTACAAGACTGGAATCAGAATGTCCAGATTAAAATTCAGGCTCTAATGCCCTTTTTATCTCAGCTTTCTCATCAGTGATACAGGGCTAATAATCCTTACTTTTCTCATTCATGGATTGTTTCAAGGATGAAAAATACAATGTTAGTGTTGAGTATTATCATAATTAGTTTTAAAAGTATGAATGAAATCATGAAGATATATCATGAAAGTAAAGAAATAGGGTATTTGAAACCATAAATGCACAACACTGAATTCATTGGGAAATAATAACAGTCTGATGAGGAAAAGAAACGAATCTTTTTTTCTTCATTGGCAAGGAAACAAAATTTCAGAAATCACCATATGACTTTTTTCCCACATATTTCCCCCTAAAGAGTTCCATTCTGAAAAGGTTTAKAGAGTAATTTTGGAGAGTTAAACCTATTACAGGTGCAACTATCTTTTGATGTATGTATGGGTAGAGTCTAAGATTTTCACTTTATAGAAGAGTGGTTGTACAGACAAAGAACAGGAGTAGGGAACTAGTAAAATGTTGTAATTAAATGGGTTTCAAAACACCTAGTGACACATATAAAAGAAATTACAAAGCCCTATTTAATTACCTAACTGTATTAAAAAAAAAACAACCCTCCCACTTAGAGAATTCATGGACAATATAAATGGCATAATGGCATAACTAACTGCAGAAGGAAAAAAATCTCCTTAAAATATTAAAATTAATGCCAGCAAAAATCATCCATCACGGTTTAAGATAACATGACAAGCATAATTGGCTTATTATTTTTCCAAGCCATCAGTAGAACAAGATGAATGACAAACCTTACAAGTTACAGCAATTTATCAGTTGCTTGTAAACTAGTTTAGCTATATTGCCTTAAAAGGTGTGTTGCTATATAYCAGGTAATGGTTCGACTCCTTTTTTCACATCATGGACATCACCTAGTTACCTCTTCTCTACAGCGGATTTTCAGGACTCGCTCCACTGATATACATGGGAGTGAAATGCTTTGGAAAATTTGGCTCTTTATCTTTTTTACTCCTAATCTCAGCAAAACTTCACACGAACAAGCATCTGTTTATCATTCAAAACAATGTCACTTAGTGGCCATTGGTGGGTTTCCTCTCAGAAAAGACAGTCAAAACCCAAATCTTACATTTACATTTATGACTGAAACACAGAAATTCCAACCCACTTCACACTTGTAGGCATTTCTAAATCAATATGAATGCTTAAGCTCCGATGGGATTTTTGGTATAAATTCATTTGTTTGGGTTGTAGGACATGGAACTGATTTAGTTATTCTTTCAAAGGCAAACTCAAAGTCATCTTATATACCTTTCTAAAAAAACTTCAGGAGCAATTAAGTGAATCAGGGATACAACATGGATAACCTACAGCAAGGYGTATGCAAAGGTCTACCTTTGCACATTGTTATTTGCTATGGAGACGTGTCAATGCTTTTTATGACCTGAGGATCCATCTGTATACTATGTAACGTGAGGACGAGACCAAAATGACAGAATTTGAAAAGCAACTGTAAAACTGTCAGATTTTGCATGCTGACACACCTACTTGTGTGGTGCTACACCGTTCTGTCCTGTCTGATTAAAATCTGGATTAATTTTTAAATGAACCAACATGACATCAAAAGTACAACACTACAATACCTTAAGTGTGTTTTGTTTTTCTGCAAAAAATGAATCCTTTATTAATTGCATTCATGGTTAATATGACAGWTATCTGAAGAAAAATATTTTAATGATAGGCATTGGTCTAGATATTAAATTTCCACAGAAAAACAAGGAAGAAAGTATGATACCATTTGGCTGTCATAAAATCCATGAAGATGTCATCCTTTGTCATTTCAAAGTAGCTTTAAAYCCTTCAGTTAAGACATGCAGGTCTATCATTATGTCACATCCCAGGCTTTTAACACCAAACACATGATTAGTGTTGTCAGATCTGTCAAAACCCAACAACTTCGGCAGATACTAAATGCAGTAGCACCGACTCGGCTGTCGGCAGCTGGTGGCCTCTAGCGGTGCCCGCTGCCGGACCGGGTTGGGATGCTCCTGGCAGCCCCCTGGGGTGACCTTCTGGGCTTTCACCTTCTCTAAAAGACCCTGGGCAAGCCTGAGCACAGGGTAAGCTTTCTCGATGATGGAGGGACAGTGAAGGGATTTAACAGGTGGCTGGTTGCTTGACTTTCTGTTTAATTGACCATCTAAATGCTGCTGAGATCAAATTATATTGTTTACAGTGTGTTACGAAACACTACTTTGGACAGGGTATTTTTTGTTATTACTGAAATCAAGTAACTGAATGCAAAGGGCAGCTGTGCAAGAAACATATTTTGTAGCCAACACCATATTGTATTACATTATACTACCAAAAGCACACAACGAATGTCAGATGGTGTAAGTTTTCACTGGCCCAAGTCTTCTGTAGCTGCATCTTTCCTGAATGAAGACATATTATGAGAACAACTAAAAAATATTTTAGAGTTTCAGTTTTCAAAGAATGATTTCTTGTATAGTTGTTATGTGCCCAACTCTATATGGCTCAAGCTTTGAAAGCACAAAACCAAATATATGTATAAAACTTATGAAAGCTTTTCATGCCAGAAATTGATAATTTCAACTTTGATACATCAGGTCCTTACAGGATTTGAAAGAAGCAGCTGCACAGAACAATTAGGCAGCTGGAGATCAACCCTCTGCAGTGATATAAAGCTCCAGTTTCTGAGCCTGCAGGGATATGAGATATCAGATTTTAAGTAGTGACGTTTTAACATGCAGAAGAGCTGTCACTGCTGTTTTCAGTTTCAAGAAGGGAAATTATTTCTGAGGGTAAAGCCAAATTTAAAGAGGAAACATTTTGGGGGTGTATTAAGGCTAAAGCTGGAAACTCTTTGAAATGGCAAGCATGTTTGAAACAGCATAGTGTAAGTCTTCCTTTTAAACATTATCGCTACATTTACCTTTTCTGAAATACTTGATTTTTAGCCTTGTTTACAATATGTTCTAGTGCATTTGTGTGCGATAACTCTTACAACCTAAAGGCAAAATGGTAGCAGCCTGTAGGATCACTCTGTTCCAGCATTTTTCAGTCTCTGCCCATTTATTTTTAATAATAGYTTTATATTAGTAAATTCATTATGATAATTTATCAGACCTGTAGACCCTTAAATACTGCACAGAGAGCATGTAGAAGTGCTTTACATATACTGACATTGAATTCTGCAAGTGTTCAAAAACTGGGGGGACCTCTCTCAGAGCTAGCCAGGTACTRTAGGATCACCAGCTGTGCTTAGTTCCATTTGCACCTTCTGTCTATAAAAGAACTCCATATGATACTTGAAATTACTTAGAGTGAAAACAGCAACCCTCAGTATGAACACGAGTGGTTACAAAACCCATGTATTGGAGATCCCAGGGGAAAATGCACACACAGGGGCATAAGCTACAATTTAAACTAAATTTGAGTTAGGARGAAATCAGAGGACAGAAGATTAGGTATAAAATGTATATTATATATTTTTCTATATAATCAATATAGCCATACATCTGCACATAATACATAAGCCTTCCTAGAGGATCCTGGAAGAACAATAAATGYCCTGTACTCAAAACGTAAAAAATTACAGCCCTTGTAAGCCTTAACTTAGCCCCCTCGGCTATTTCTTCACAAAATGGCTACTAATTCAGTACACAGGAAAAGCGGTGCTCATCTGATCAGCAACTCTGTCATTCATGGGGTTTTCCTTCTTGTTCAACGTGCAGTCCCATCATAGATCTACTAAGCACAGTTGACACTACACCCAAAAGACAGAATTACTATATTCTTGGTGGCTAACTTTTTCTTTCAGAAAAATTACTGTATTTTAGAAGCACCCTTCTGAGGAAAAGGGAGGTTAATTACTCCCATTTCAGAGGTGGGCAAATGAGAAGCAGAACAGTCAAATTTAAGACTACCTACAATTTTTAGTGCCTRGTCTGAGATGTTATCTAATTTTCCAGATTATATCACCTCCTACATGTAAGGGAGAGCTCCCTATGACTTCAGTTCTCAGCACTTTCACAAATCAAGTCTGCATCTCCAGCCAGAGACCTATGAAACAAGGATCTCAAAGCAGGCAGACATGTCCCTGCCCATGGCAGGGGTGTTGGACTAGATGATCTTTAGAAGGTCCCTTCCAACCCAAACCATTCTGTGATTCTATGACATCTGCAGGAAAYGACTTGTTTAACATCACACAGGAGCTTTGTGTCGGAAGCGGGGCAGAATCCAGCTCTCCAGKGCAGCTTTCCATGGGTTTAACTCTAAGACCATTCTTTTTATCACTGYTGTTCCCTGGTCTTATTTGGTACACACCTTGCTTCTGCAACCTTGGCCTCAGAGGACAACAGCTTCAAAATGTTCAACAGCCTTTTTTATTTCTATGCTGTCTTTTTTAATTTCTATGCTGTCTTGTTGAGTCACTTCGAGTTTTCTGTATTTTAAAAACTAACTACTTCAGGTTATAGTCTGGAAAAACTTATCTTTTTGAATTTAAAAGCTTTTCTGGGTCTTTTTGGGCTCGCTGTGAGGAATAGGCTGAGGCTGATCTACCTCAAAACATCAACAGTCGTCTTGCCTTGCCGGTCACCACCCTCCTAACTTTTAGTCCTAGGCTTACCACAGTGCCATTCTGGCTCCTTGTCCATCTCAGAGTCATCAGCAGTTTATAGGTATCCTATGAGATGACTGCTTTGTCTTCCTGACATGTTGCTCTTGCARCTCACCGAGAGAGTTTGCTTAGGCAAAACCTTGGCCCTTGGTTTGAACATCTGTCTTCCAAGGTTTCAGGTGAAAATCTCAACACGGGCTTTTTTCTTTAAACAAAGTACATAGGCATGGCATGGTGTTTGAGAGTKTTTTTTCCTCAGCATGTGAAAATCTTTAGCTTTGGAAAGAAAACCATCTTGTTATATATGTTATGCATTATCTTTCTTTTTTAAAGATGACCATGGAAGACAGTAAGTGTTTGCATTCTGCTTTAGTGTCTTCGCTAGGAAGCAATACTTGCTGCAAAATGACTTTAAGGGAACCAGGCATCCATATATTAAGTGAAGATCTCTGGAAAAAATCATTAGCTATTTGCTTTATGTGATCCCCTTTGTTCCAACATGATATGCATAAGTAAAGCCAGTTGTTCTCAGGTCTTGCAAAAGTGATCTCCATCTGTGTCAATGGGAAAGGCCAGAGAGCTGCAGCAYTGCTTGGTAGGGCTTACTGCTGCTGCTGCTAATGAGGAACAATCACGTTGGAGGAGGAAGTAGCCACCTCTCATTTTGGTCATTGGTCTTTAGGAAAGCTATGACCCAGATTTGCAGTTACCTCCAAAAAAGTTCTCATTTATTCATTTTTAGTTTGAAATGATCTTTTGTCAAAACCACAARCATGTATACTTCAGGGGAATGTGAATTCAGACTGGAACTTTCTGCCTGGGATAAATTGGTACCCTAAATTAGGGGTAGAAGCAATGGAATTGATTGATGCAAGTAATTAAACAGGAAGATCCATGAAAAAATCCTTCAAGACTGAATAAAGCTGACAAACTAAAAATTAACAAAACTGAGGCACAACAGCAGCTTTCAAGAAAATAAGCATTGTTTAGTAACAAATTTGCAAGCCTCTGCAACAGAAAGGGAACATTTCAAGTAGAGAAGTATTCTATTAGCCTTCCAAATCAAAAACACCATTTCACATTCTTTGTTTCTAGGATCAGATGTCAGTCTCCTTGGAAGCAGGAGGTGCAGCAGATAGATAATGCCCTCTGCTATGCTTTCAACAGTGCTTGCTAGTTGTTACTTTCCAAGCATGTCTTTCTGTTTTTCTAAATGTTGCAAGAACAGTTTTCATTTTTGCAAATGAAGGGAATGATGGTATCATGGCAGTTGCACGATTTCCAGAAAAGTGAAAGACAAAGGCCATGCTGATGGGGTTCATGCTGTGCTGCAGTTCACACCCAGATGAACTTCACTCCTTGGAACTGTCTGTCCTCAGCACTTGCTGCAGCTGTGAAATTCGGAGCTGCGTCTTGGCTGCTGCTAGCTACAACGTGGCATGGTCACACATCACAGCCCGTCAAGCACTCAGGCTATAAAGGAACTAGCGCTAAGCACACCTGCATGATTCTGGTGTGATTTCACAGATATCCTCAGCTGCTCAACTTCGAAAGACATGAAATAATGGATTTACTTCTGATATCCAAAGAGGGTAACCTAGGACGTATTTATTTCAGGGCAAAATTCACTTTGGCTATGGAAACAGTGTTGCCTTCAGTATTCAATAAGAATTTTTAACATTTCAGTTAGAATACATAAAAAGAAGAAAGGGATTAGCTCATAACTTTTCAGATAGCAGAACTAGGCTTAATTCATACTACCGCTGTTATTATCAACCTAATTTTTGTAAAGGGAATTGTATTTAGTTTAAACCTAGTTAACAGTTTTGTGTCTTGTGCTGGAGTAGATCCTTATGGCCAATTCTGACCCACTAATGAGATGAGGGCTCCCTGAAGGCATCAAATGAGATAAATCAGCACATGCATATGCAGTTATTAAAAAACTTGACCCTGTGCCACACAGTCCATGCATCTGAATGAAATACAGGCCTTACTTTTGCCCATAAATTTTACATTTTTTAATCTGTAAGTTGAAAGAACACAATATACTGTAATTGTACTGTATTTGTAACAACTTGTTCAAAAAGAGATTTTTGTAAAAGAACAATCATGAAGTGGAATTGAGCCAGTCAGATTACTGGCAAAGCTTCTTGCTGTATGATTAGATAAAGGGAAAACGGAGACTGGAGAAAATTGATCCTCTCAGCAGAATTTGCTGTAATTATATGCAGGATGAGGAATTAGCTATTATTCTACTGTTAAATTCCTCAAGTGGCCAGAAGGAACACTCTTGCATAATCTGCTTTTTCAATCTAGTCTGTGCAAAATGAAGATCCTGTTAAGAAAAATGGAGATGTGGCTGATCAGGTTCTATAAACCTGGTAATTTTTCTCCCTAAAGGTTAGAGAGTGGAAGGATGTATTGGGATTGCCTTACCACCACTTCTCCAATAGCCTGCTAGCTTCTGTTTAACAGAAGTTCTCATTTCAAGAYGTAAAATCATTGAATTTCACACAAGCATTCACCCCTGGCAAGTTGCAATGCAAAAAGCCTCTAAATCTCAAACGCTATTCTTGTAAGGCAACCTCTTTGCAATGGTTCATTGCTAGCATGACCTGAACTCTGCCCTGTCGCAAGAGCAATCACATTGTTGTGAATCAAATTCTTGTGTTTTTACTAACAAAACAGGACTTCTCTGATTGTGAGCTTCTGTTTATGCAAGGAACTCATGGCCTGGAGTACAGCTTTCTCATTGCTACCTAATTCAAGTGGAGACACTACTAATAAGATGAAAAGAGAAGATACAAATGACTTATTAACACAAACAGGGAACAGGCTATGTAGCCTAATGAGAAGGGGAGATTGCCCTTAATGTTTCCGAGTGCAGTGAAATAGCAACAATGAAATTGTGATAGGTTGGCATTGCTGGCCCGTGGGCTAACAGCCGAGCTAGGTAACAGAGGAACCGTGAGCACAGCTATACAAGTGGAAAACTTCTCAGTGCTTCTCCTTTCCAAAATCAGAAGCTGTTACATCATTATTCAAATTAGCAACATGAAACAGAGTCAAAGGAAAAGGAAACAAAAGCAAGAAGCTACGAAAAGGGACGGCTTGTCTGAAAGATAATTATATACAGTTAAAAAGAGTAAGAAAAAAAAGCACTGTGTTTAGTATGCATCTAGATTAGCAATGCTCCTTCCCTAAATGCAGTCTGCTCTGCTAATTCTCCCCATTTCTTTTATTATAGATGTTGCAGACATGATGATTTTATAGTTCATGACTGGGTGGGTGATCTTAGCTGCAATACTACTACAAGCCACCCATATCCAGTCTGCTGAGATGGCCTCACTGTAATTCTAACCACTGTGTTAAAACATAAAAAGGAAAAGAAGGAAAAAGAAAATCTGATTTACTAGTAGGGGCCCAGAAAAATCTCTCAAGTTGTCAGAGCTGTAACACTGTCGTCTTCTTTTTGCTTCCTGCAGCCTCCCATGTAACCCATTCCCTTTCTTCAGCCAGGAATGACACTTGTCTGCTGGAGCTGCCCAGTTTGTCCAACAGCACATTTGACTGTGAATGCACAGAGTTCCCCTTCATGCTAACCAGAAGAGTGCAACTGGGAGAAACCAGAAAATTAACATATAGGCAAAACTGAGAGGAAATGACTGTTACAGCCATGAGTGATTAATACGTATGTGCACAGCAGGGAGAGTTGCAGACCAGTAACATTATGATACAATAATGCATTCAGCAGATATAAAAAAATGACTTTAATGGATATGATTCCAGAGAAAGGAGCTGTATTCAAGAGGTGGCTGTAGAGGTGAAAGTTCAATTAAAGGCCTTGTAACAACAACAGCTCTAACTATCTGTATGCCATAACCGATGGGCAAAGGGCATCTGGGACACTCTCTGGGAGTTCTTCCCTAGAAAGGCCTTATTTATTCTGTACATACCACCAGATCAGATGCAGCAAATACTTTTATGTCATATAATTTTTAGATATTCTAATTTGCATCTTTAAGACGGAAGCAGATTAGCAGCACATCTTTACAGTTTCTCTCAGAATATATAGTTATGCACTACTGGATGGTAGTCCCTTAATTTTTGTGAAAATGTCAATCGCATAGTGTTGGTTCAAGAAAAAGTCTGTTGTTTGACTGTTTGCTGGAGGTGTTGCTGGCTCACAAACTAAAAGACATCTGCATTTTTCATAGGCAGGAAAAGGTGGAAGATAAAAGTCTATGTGATAAAAATAAGTATGGAGACATCATTGGTTTTCTCCAAAGCAGTATTATAGAATGGTTGGAGAGCCATTATCTATAAAAATCAGAATAAATGGCCTAGGAAAAATGGTGAATGACATGAGTGTCATGAGGTTATCAGATACAGTTTACTAAGCAGCAGTTTTTATTGAGTAAATGAGCTATCCTATTAGCTTCAACTTGTCCCCAAACAAATCTTCATTAACTAACCACTTCTGCCAAGCATGGCAAACAGCTCAGGCTTGATTATTGCGGGTAGTCATCAGGAACTGAGCCATAGAAATCACAGTGTAAATACAAGTCTAGGAGAAGACATGCCAGTTGCCTTCAACATCAGCCAAGTATTAAAGTACAGATTCAATGGAGATAGAATCAGAAATCTGCAGTGAGATAAAGATGATTCAAAGTGCATGAAATCCAAAGTTCTTTACAAAAACACATTTTAAGCAGACAAACTGATAAGAATCAGCAAAGCAGCTGAAGTGAATAGTGGAAAGCTGACTGGCAGATGGCTTGTGCATCGGCAGCACACGAAGCATTTGCAGGCCTCGTTCTACAAAATTATTTAATGACATTACCACTTTTGCAATGTGAGCTTCTTTTCACATAAGCATATTTGAGAAGCGCAACACTTTCCTCCAATTTGATGAAAAGCCATGACTTCGTGGCTTACTGCGCTTTGAGGAAGATGTATGTTAATTTGGATTTTGCAAAATTTCTACAAACTGCCCCAGTAGAAAGATGCCCACTTCTTCCCGCTACATTATCAAAAAGCAAACATGCACCAGTTTTATTTTACAAGTGAAATGTTTTTCATAACAATATGAAAGAGCTGGGTGTTGCTGACAGCTTGAACTAATAATTTCCTTGGGCTTCTTTCTCTCTCATAAGAAGCATAATGTCATGGTCCAATAACAATAACAGATTTTTCAGGAGAAAAAATTAGATGTAAAAGATGATGCCAGATGATGTCAATGCAGCCAGTGCACTTCAGTATCAGAACCTGACAATGCCTCAAGCCCCAAAGAAGTTAATATCATGTTGAAAGTGAGAAAAAGAAAAGTGATTTTGAAACGGGAAGCCTAGACCAGGCAGGTATGCCTAATCCTGCACCCATGATTAATGTCACATGTCCCGAATTACTATGTTGTTCGATAACCACACTGTTTATTTTTGGAGATTAGTGATAATAATTGGCAACATTTTGCAATTACACAGGTTCTGGCTTGGGATAAAAAGACCTTCTTCCATGTGCTTCTGCATAGGCTTTGGCCAGAATGCCACCCTAAAAAGAGGCCCTGACTCCTCTCCACGCATGCTGGAGAGGCAGCCGGCTGAAGATGGAGTAAGGCTTCCTCTCCTCATCAGCAGTAGCTGGCAGTTAGTTTTTTGCCAGTTCTTCAAAGGTGACACAAAGGACATGCATGTACGAAACTTAATGTGTTGAGGAGGAGAAAACACAGATGGTTTGCGGGAAGTGCACATGGTTGCAGTGCAAATAGAAATAATCTCTTTAATGGAGACATCCTAGTTTTGCAATGGGTGGTCTTTTTTTATCATCGTTTAGCACAGATATATATGAAATATGGTGGCAGTGGCCAATTCACAATATGATGTTATGGAAAACAGATGCAAGGCACCCGGGATTGCTTCATCTCATTCTGCTGAGCAWAATCTCCTTGCTAATTGTGGGGGTGGAAAGAAAGATACAGCCACCCCTTCTGTCTCTTCCCTTTATGAATGTGACAGAAACAATCTTGACATTGGGTAAAAATCAGTTTTTCTTGTGCTGCAAATTTGTCTGCTACTACAGCATAGGGAAAGTGTAAATATTTACCTCACTGACATTTCCCAGGATCTCATCTTTTGTAGCAGCATAATGGAAAAAAACTGCAGCATTTGAAAAGATTGYCCAGAAATTATATTTTGCAAACCATTTCTATATTATTCCCTAGGATCTGGTTGCATGATTTAAGCTTTCAACAGAAAAAGGACTAAAAACGCTTACATTTGTATCTTCTAAAAAATACCATAAACTGGATTCCAACAGATTCATGCTCTTGACCCAGACTTTTCTGGTTGTAAAGGTACCTGCAGTGAAATAGAGGAGCCAGATGTTTCTGTGACACCAGGCATATGGAAATTATGAGCTGATTGTACGATGCTGGCAGCTGAGGACACTCAGCACTTTTTACAATTAGACCCTCAATGAGCAAAGTTTGCAGGAAAAGAAAGATCTGTCCCACTTTTGCAGCTTAACAGACTGCTCTGATCTGCCATATTKTACTTAAAATATTAAAAAATGTATCTGCAAAACAGATGGGGAAAGAGTTACCCTTCATTTGATGAAATTCCAACGCTGCTGCTGCGGTCCCGCAAATTCCCACAGCTATTTAAGCTTTCTATCCAGTGCCTACTCTTATCTGTCATGTTCATTATTTTCCATTCACTAGTTTTGCCAGCCTTTTGAATGCAATAAAGGGATTCTGGACGCCATTAATGTGATGACCATCTCGTATCCCTCTGTATCTCCTGCCTGCAGGGGAACTGGAGACTCATCACAACCAGAATACATGTTCTAAAATAAGTGTCAAAAACTGGCTACACTGGGGGATCAAACAGCATCAATAAAACGTGCTAGATAGCACACCATCTCCATTTAGTCTACAGACCAAGTCATATGTGATGAAGGAATAAAGAGAAGACAAAGCATTTTGGAAAAACTCAGGTTAAAAGCTCTATGCATCTATTTCTCACCATCAACTGTTCATACAGGGAAAGGTGTTACTGATTCTACATTTTGTTGAAATGAATGATTTTTGAAGTGCAGGACACATTTCTGTTTTATGAAACTATTCTGGACCCACTTTGCTACTCAAAATCAGTTTCTTCCTTGTCCTTTTCCCTCCCCTTTTGTCACTTCTTCACACCTTTTTTTCTTAACCATCAAACTCTTTGCCCTTCAATGAAAGGAGCTATGTTGAACTAGGAAAAAAAGTATAATATTAAGAGTAAAAACTGCTTTAACTCCTACTTATTTACAGATACGTGTTTTCTCCATTGGTGCGTGTCACCTGTAGGGTGGGCTATTATATTTTATTAAATAAAAAAAAACCCCACCCACATGCTTTCAGGCTTAGTACCCCTTCACCCTACAGCTATTACTCAACCATCCCTCCCAAGCTCACAGGACATAAGACCAGTCTTTGTACTCAGCACGAGTCTTCTCAACTAACTTAGTTGTACATGCTCTCCGTAAGGAAGATATATATTTACATTCTCAGTAAGCATTGACAGAAACAGGATCTCAGGACTGCAGCACATATTTGATGTCCAGAAAGGGGGATGACTGGGAAGGTAAATCAGATTATGGGAGAGTGTTCTCATTCATAATGCCACACGTAATCTGTGGAAGCATGTGACACCAGAACAGATGTTGATGTGCTGCAGGCTGCAGAGTTGCCATAGACAAGGACTGCCCCGCAGGTAGCTGATGAGAGGTTAAACACAACCGCCCATTTACACAAAACGACACTCTACACTTTTGGGCAAACATGATGCAGCTTTTTGGCTGTGGATAAAGTCCTAGAGGAAGATTTGGGAAGGGTGAATGTTGGTATTGGAAATCTTAACTAACGACTTCTTGCCCTTATTTGTCTCCCTTTTTCTGAAAAGAGAATGAGCATTTTGGCCTTAGCTGTGCATTAACATCACTTTTAACGTGATCTAACTTCCCCATAGCAACATCCCAAAGAGGGAAAGAGGTGGTGTAAAGCGATACGTATAAGGACAGAGCCAGCTCCCTTGGAAGTACGTAACAAGACAATAACTGACTTCACCTAGATCAGAGCATGCAGACTTGCAAACCACACTATCAGAGCTTCCAATACAGGCACAATACTTCCCGTCACCCCACCTCCCACCTCCATCTCTCTGAATACCTTCTTCCCCCTCTTCCTCCCTTTTTTTTTTTTTTTAAAGAGGCAAATGGTAAAATGTCACATGAGAGTTCAGGGAACCGTGTGAGATAAGACAGCGTAAGGCCATGGCACCAGGCGACAGCTAATTCTGTCACTTGGGTGTAAATTACCCTTCATGCAAAATGGAAAGCAGCAGATTTTCTCAGGACTTCCTGAGGCAGGCAGATTGGGGCTAGTAGTTCATGGATAGGTTGGATTTTATTCATAGCTTGTTTATTTTTGGTCTACTAAGACTCTGGCTTTTTTCCACCACAGATGTACATCATTTTATTTGACTCTTAGCAAAGCTCAGGAGAAGAGAGTTAAAAGAAATTGAGAGCAAGGAATTTCAAAACAGAAATAGCCTGCTTTGTTTAAACAAAGAGTCTGCCAGCATTTATTTTGTTATACTATTGCAATGTTCTGACTTCCATCTAAACCTTCCCAGAGGGATACAGATCTGCATTTTACTTTAGCTAAAGACAGAATTAATTTGAAAAATCATTAAAGCAAAAAGCACGGTTATCAAGCCACCAGTGTCTCAACTGTTCAGAGACAAAAAGTAGGCGTCTTTCTCAACAGAACAAGCAAGAGATCTGTAACAGTAGAGGGTCCTATGATATTATTTATTGGTTTTTTTTTTTCTCCTCTGATAGCTTAGCTCAAATCCTTGATCAGAGCAACTAGGAATTGTTCTGCTCAGATGGCTTACTGCATTTTAAGTGGAATGCAATTTAGCACTCTCCCATCTGACCAAAGCCAAATTCAGTAAGGGAAAACAACTTCCAAAGACCAACACATCCATTTCCCCCTTAAGAGGCCAGACAAAGGTTGCAGCATTAGAACAGATTACCAGCATCTGCCTACAGTGTGCCTTTGATAAAAGGGACTATTAGACTGTAATGGCAGCTAGACTGTCCCTCTTTGCAAAATAACATTAGGTGTTTTCCAGATCCCAGCATTTGAGTTGCATTGTGCTTTGTTATTGAGCATTGTAAGAAGCAGTGCAGTAAGATCAGTGTAATAGCAAGAAGTAAAAAGAGTAAATCACATCTCTGTGTATACTTCAGAGCTTCTGTAATTTTTTTTTAATGTACAGATTTCTTTGCTGCCACATTTCCTTTGGGTTTATCTGTGGTATTATTAAAGAAAAAAGGCAGTCTCTGTTTCAAAAAGTGGTTAATAATATATGCACCCCATAGTCCACCATAGCTTCAAAGAGCCAATTACTGTTAGACTGTTGCATAAACACATATTTAGGAAGCATGAAAATGTGTAATTATTTACTGGATACAGTACCTAATGCATCATATCTGAGTTCTGGAATGGGAATTACTGACATGAAGAAATATAATGGCTCCAAACGAATTGCTGTAGTACAAGAAGGGCCCTGCAGAGCTGTACTCATTAAACTTATTAAAAATTCTTACTTGGTTTTTTGAAAATCCAAAATCACTCAGTCACTTTAAAAAGCCCATCATCACCAAATACCTTGTCTGTAACTTTTTGGAATATGCTATGGCTCAAGAGAGCTTTGTAATTATTATATCTGAGGACAACCRAGATATTCAGGTTTGTCTTAAAGGAATGATGTGGAACTTACTGCAGGTGGGTGGCAACACATTGCTGAAGACTGGACAGTAGCACACACTAAAAAGAACAACCTGAGTTATTTTTACACACTGGATGCATTAGTTAAGCATAGCCCCTTCAGGAAAGAGGCCTAAGTCTTGCTTCCCAAAAGACAACTGTAGTTAAAAGCAACCACATTAGTCTATTTTAGAAAAATGGCAGGAATTATTACTGAAAACGTGATCACGTTATATAAATTGGGGTGTGTCTTCAGCTTACTGATTAAGCTAATTTCTGTCACCGCCATCACAAAAACACTGCATTGGAAATAAGCCAGAACAAAGAAAAGATTCAGGTCTTTGTTGTATTTCTCCATAAAGCAAAAATGGAATTATCAGCTGTTCATTTGTTATCGGCATCTCAGCTAAGGGACAATGTATCCTTAATGCTCAGAGTTCTGTTGTTTTAGAGCAATGACCAGTCCCTGAGAACAACATTTTGGATAAAGGTTTGTTGTGGTTTAACCACAACTGGCAATTAAGCACCACACAGCCACTTGCTCACTCCCCCCTGGTGATGGGGGGAGAAAATCGGAAGAGTAAAAGTGAGAAAACTCATGGGTTGAGATAAAGACAGTTTAGCAGGTAAAGTAAAAGCCATGCGCGCAAGCAAAGCAAAACAAGGAATTCATTCACTGCTTCCCATCGGCAGGCAGGTGTTCAGCCATCTCCAGGAAAGCAGGGCTCCATCACGCATGGATGTTATACTCCATCACGCATAACAGTGACTTGGGAAGACAAACGCCATCACTCTGAACATCCCCCCCTTCCTTCTTCTTCCCCCAGCTCTATATGCTGAGCATGACGTCATATGGTATGGAATATCCCTTTGGTCAGCTGGGGTCAGCTGTCCCGGCTGTGTCCCCTCCCAACTTCTTGTGCACCCCCAGCCTCCTCGCTGGTGGGGTGGTGTGAGGAGCAGAAAAGGCCTTGACTCTGTGTAAGCACTGCTCAGCAGTAACTGAAACATCCCTGTGTTATCAACACTGTTTTCAGGCACAAATCCAAAACATAGCCCCATACTAGCTACTATGGAAAAAATTAACTCTACCCCAGCCAAAACCAGCACAAGGTTATACTGTCCTCCCACAATATGTAAGTGGAAACGGACTGTGGGTTATTTTATATTCTGCTGCACATTCTACCCATAGTTTGTGATTAAGCTGGCACTGCTATGGGAAACCTGCTTCCTTGCAATGTAGTTCCAGGCATATTTCAAAGGGGGGTGGTTCCTACTCCTGCTTGCAAGTCAGAAAACATTGTCCCTAAAAACAYAGATACACAAGGCTGCCGAGTCATAGAATCATAGAATAGTTTGGATTGGAAGGGACCTTTAAAGGTCATCTAGTCCAAGCCCTCTGCCATGGGCAGGGACATCTTCAACTAGATCAGGTTGCTCAGAGCCCTGTCCAACCTGACCTTGAATGTTTCCAGGGATGGGGCATCTACCACCTCTCTGGGCAACGTGTTCCAGTGTTTCACCACCCTCAGCGTAAAAAATTTCTTCCTTATATCTCATCTAAATCTACCCTCTTTTAGTTTAAAACCATTCCCCCTTGTCCTGTCCCAACAGGCCCTGCTAAAAAGTTTGCCACCTTCTTTCTTATAAGCTCCCTGTAAGTACTGAAAGGCTGCAATAAGGTCTCCCCGGAGCCTTCTCTTCTCCAGGCTGAACAACCCCAACTCTCTCAGCCTTTCTTCATAGCAGAGGCGTTCCATCCCCCTGATCATTTTCGTGGCCCTCCTCTGGACCCGCTCCAACAGGTCCATGTCTTTCTTGTGCTGAGGGCTCCAGAGCTGGACGCAGTACTCCAGGTGGGGTCTCACCGGAGCAGAGTAGAGGGGTAGAATCACCTCCCTCGACCTGCTGGCCATGCTTCTTGTGATGCAGCCCAGGATACGGTTGGCCTTCTGGGCTGCGAGCGCACATTGCCGGCTCATGCCCAGCTTTTCACCCACCAGTACCCCCAAGTCCTTCTCGGCAGGGCTGCTCTCAATCCCTTCCTCACCCAGCCTGTATTGATACTGGGGGTTGCCCCGACCCAGGCGCAGGACCTTGCACTTGGCCTTGTTGAACCTCATGAGGTTCACATGGACCCACTTCTCGAGCTTGTCCACGTCCCTCTGGATGGCATCCCGTCCCTCCGGCATGGCAAATACACCACTCAGCTTGGTGTCATCTGCAAACTTGCTGAGGGTGCAAGAGTCAAGCTGTTGAAGTCGCATCAGCCTGGCCCTGCACCTGAGCTCACCGTTAGGACACCAGACCTGAGCTAAACTGCTGCCTCTACTTGAGGTAGACCTGTCAGCCAGCCCAAGCTTGACAGCACAGGGTAGACTTGCCTTGCAGCAATGAGCAGAAGAGACGGTTGATTTAGCCACCGCTTCTTAGATTGTGGCAAAATCACTGAGGTTTCATGTTTGTTTATAGGCTTGGAAAACAGTTAATTCTCAGCTAATGAGACTTGAGGCATGCAGTGCTCAGTCAACACAGCAACCTTCAAATTACTATTTTGCTTGTAATGCCCTCCTGTACATTTGTTACAGTAAATCAAGTGGTATTTTGTCTCAGCTAGGCGTTGGACATTCAGGTGCTTTAATATATACTCAGACAAGCATGGCTGCAGGCTCCACCAGGGGTACTTATACAAAATACACGCACACTAGCAGGAGTGGGGTGCACAACCATGGGACCAGGGTTGTCTCACTGCATTAGTACACCAGGGGGTCTCCATCTAACTGGGGCTCTGGACAGTCCTACAACAATCTCCAGATAGTGATGCATTTGATAACACACATACCTAGTCTGAAGCAAAAGCATAGCTCAAATCCAAACATGATCTGTACTCCTTTAGGGAGAACTATATAAATCTGATCACCTGAAATGATTACCACTTTAGTGTGTGTGGTATAATCAAAGGAAATGAATTAATGGCAGAATACATTTAGGCACATTCCATATAGACATATGCAAAGGGCTTCCACACAATTTTTCATCTCTGTAAAGAAATTAAGAAGAGACTAGCAAATAATGAAACATTACATTTTATGTTACTAATTATTGCATCCTCTTTATTTGTGCTGCCACTAGATGGACAATCTCCTTAAAAGTTCTTTTCATAGAATGATATAGATTTCTGTTAAAAATCTCCTTCTCCTGAAAAATATTTTTTTTTTCCTATTTCATTTGAGACTGTCAAATCTACAGGTCTGATGGCCATCCTATTCCTAGCATCAGAAAAGGCCTGCGGGGTCCTGCAGAGCAGCAGGCTGAGCAGCAGCCACCAGTGTACCCTTGCGCTGAGGATGGCTGACTGCATGCCAAGCAGTCTTTGCCAAAGCACAGCTGGCAGTTTGAGGGAGGTGTAGTGCTGGTGAGACCACATATCGAGTCTGTGCCCAGTGTGGCACTCCCCAGCATGAGAGACACATGGATGTTGACAGAGTTAGTGGGGCTGGAGTGTGATGTACCCATTTTCAGCCTTGGAGRTGTCCAAGTTGTTTGGACAACTGGAGAAGTCAACCACACAAATGCTATTCTGTGCTTCTGGAAAGTACAGAGTAAGACAACACATTCCTTCAAGACATTTTAAGATTACAGTTTTGAATGATTAAGATCTTTCTCATATTCTTACCTCACTAAGAGCCCTAGCCCAAAAGTTTAGAAGCATATTAAGCAAATGAAGAGTAAGAATAGTAAGCAAAGATTGAATACCAAAGGGGATTTATTACAAGTCTTTTACTTCCTGCATTTGAAACACATTTATAACTTTGGAGACCACTTTTAACTCCTCTAAGCTTTACATTTTCAGAGGTGGAAAAAATAAATAGGCCACACCCTTCAAAACAAAGTCCTTCTCTCACCCTTTCTCTTTAGGAAGTTCGGAGCTTTCTCTGTGCCCTCATGCTCAGCAAGTCGCCTCGAGCCTTGCCTGAAACTGCAAGGACTGAGCACTTTCCTGAAGTGCTGTGAGGGACAGTGGACTTGTCATAAAGAAACCAAAATCACCAAGCTCCAGGGTGAATGCCTGAATGCCACAGGTTCTCTCTCTCCAGATCTGGGGAGTGTCTCAGATAGGACCAAACAGTTTAAATTCAATATTCATAATCACACAGAGAAAAGAGGCAGAACCAGTGAGGATGACGAAAAATTGCTGTAATACATTCCACTACCTGACATCACTTAAATTGCGAGCCAGTTGTAACTACCAAGTATTCTTAAAGTAGGGGCCTGTGTAACATTCGCTCCAGTAATCCCTGTCTTTCAGGCCACAAAGTTCCATGTGTCTTCAGGACATACAGACTTTACATCCAAAAGGTAAAATGGAATTTATCAAACTTATTTCAATTCCCGTTCTCAGTTGGCATAAAACTACACCACATGTAAACCGACTGGTGCAACCTGCCAAATGTTTGGGTAGCCTTTCCAGGGCTGACTCTTTCTCATGGCTCAGTCCTGCTCCTTCTCAGGCACTTATTATCAGAGCAATTTCCATGAATGCCTTGCATCATGCTTTAAGTCAGTTAGAAATGTTCCAGCAAGAGCTCTGTTCTGAGTTTCTCTCGCTAAAAGCTTCCACTGGCTTCATAAACACACGTTTTTTTTGGTGTGATGTGGAGCTTAACATTCATAAAGCTGACTTCTGGGATAGACAAGGTGAAACTTGCTCCAGCTACAGTCAGATGCCTCTGAAATTGGAAACAGTGTTCTCCTCCAAGGTCAGCTCCTCATTAGAAAAGGAAAACATTTTTAAGTGCTGGTTTAAGCAATTTGATAGTCGATCCAAAGGCAGACTGCATTTCAGGATTACTCAAGGAAACAGAGGAAATGAACCATGTAAATTCTTTGACAAACAGTTTTCTACACTCTTCAAATCTATTTTAAGGTTCAACATCTGCATGAAGGCCTTAACTTAGTTATATTTCTTCAGACCTTCTGCAGAAATATCTTAATTTTGGTACAGATCCAGAAACCAATCCTAGCTTCAACTGGAAATCAAATTTGAAATCCTAATTCCTTGTTTCTTTTTGGACAGAACAGTCTCTGAAAGGACAGCTCTGAGGAGTCCAAAAGAGCTTGGACACAGCTGGCATACAGTCAGTTACAGCTTCCTTCTCCACAGGATTTGATTTTATTTTTGAATTCTGCCTGGCACAAGTCTATTTTTAAAGTTGTTTGCATTTTTCTTTCTTTTTTTTTTTTTTTTTTTTAATTGGGTAGGCAGCCCCTTAGAGATTTTCTACAAAATACCTGACCCCTCTCGGTCAGATGTTCCAATGAACGGAAGGAAAACAGCTTGCTCAGCTGAAGCACCATAATTAGCATATACTGTGATAACTCTCAGTCCTTCTCTAACCTGCTGACTACACAGCATGATTTCCTTGGGATTTTTGGTTTTTTTGCTTTTAAGCAGAAGTGTAATATTACTGAGAATCACCAGATGGCATTGCTGCAGATAACTTTGATATTCCTGTTTACCTGACTGTACAAAGGTTAGATATTGAGAAAATACTTATTGCAATCTAGTGCAGAGTTTTTGCTGATATTACTGCTCCAGCTCCATTACAGAGACGTCACTTGCAAATTAAACATATCCAATCTCAATTATATATTTGTATCCACATGTGCTAATGCCTGAGCCCTCAAAATGTCGTAAGATTTGTTTGCAGCAAAGGAACGTTCACGGCTGCGCAGGCATGGTTTAGAAACACAGACACAAGAAATGTGGGTGAAAGATGTTCTTTAGACTTCTTTAAAATTTCTTTGCTTCTTAATTACTGTATTCTTTAAGCTCATTTAAATGATTTACAGACTTTTAAAATTGTTAAAAGGCTACCTATTTAGTGACTGAAGCTGTTGGCTGAAGAGTTTCAGCTACAATGGTTGCATCTGCAAATAACCTGGGATCAAATTATATAATAACTCACACCTCATTAAACTCCTCTGAAGAGACCAAATGACATGGGCGGTAATTTTTAGTGCAGGCTATGGTGTATAACATATGCCAGCACTTCAGAGCTACTGTAGCTCCCAGCCTGCACAGCTCTGCTCCCAGGGATGGGCCCCGGCTGGTGCAGGGTGCAGCTGCCTCTGTGGGTCTGACCGATGCTGAGCGAGCAAATATGTGGGTGAATGGACCTTTTCAACTGCTTAGCTTTCAAGGCATGATGAAGTTGTGACGTGGCACTTACTCCCCAAATGTCTCTATTTCCATATAAAGCAGTAAAATCATATTTTCTCTTCTTCATTTCAAAATCCTTCATTTAAAAACAAGGATAAAAATTAATTTCACATACAAGACTGCCTCATGAACAAAGCACTCACCTCCCAGACACATGCAGAAACTTCACTTTGGTGAGGTTAGGATTTTTTTCCCCACTCACAGTATAACATTTCATCCTGTTGATGACAACAGGTTTGTGCCTACAGCCCCATTTTCACACTCGGGCTCAGTTCCAGCCAGATGTCAGTCACCCCGCAGCATTGCCGTGATAGCACTAAGACCGGCGCAGGCTGCAGAGGCCACCAGTTGGGCAGTTACCTGTAGCTGAGGTCTGTGCCACAGCTAGTGCATTAGCACTGGTTTTATAGTTAGTTCAGGAACTGAACAGCTACACCAGTAGAGATGTATTCCTAATTTCAGAACTAAACCTCCAACACTATGTGGCAAAAGGAAATTAAAACCTGAGACTGCAACCACCGTAGCATAGGCTAACAGGCAGAGGTAAATGTGATTTTTGTCCATAGTGCTTGCTTAATATTTTTATCCAGATGCCCTGGATCTGGAAAAGCTGTGGGTCATTGCTCTGGAGGAATAATTTTGAATCCAGTGGACAGGCAGCTCTCTTTTCTTTTCCATCATCATCAAGTTGGCATTTTCTTGGGCTTCCAGGAGTCAAAGAAATTCCCAATATCAGTGCATGATCACAGCTTTGTGCATTAGTGAATGAAAAGCCAGGTCCCTGAGGGAATTGCTAATGTTGATGAAAGGAACCTTGCTTGGTTGAATAGGCAGAGGTGTTTTTGGGGCAGGAGGACAGGTCTCTCATTTGGGGATGTTAAATCCGTAGTTTAGATCATAACTGCCCTTATGTCTCCCACAAAAGCATTTGAAACATCACCTCAGTGGAGATAAGTCTGAGATACCGTTCTCCTTTCTTCACATCTGCCAGCTATTGTGCCATTTCCCATTTTATTGAAGCAGATATTAATAGAAACCATCAACGATACCTTTCATGTTAATTCTCTTCTGTGAGCCAGCCATAGGCAACAGCAAGATAGTCAATATAGATGCTTTTGGATGGAATTAATTCAGCTCTATTCCCCATTAAATGAATAGTGGTATGTAAGTCAGGTAGTAAAAGAGACAAGTTGTCTGAAATGCTACCAGTGCAAGGGATGGGCCCTTGGGACCCCAAGAATTAAAAAATGGAAAGATAACTCAGTAAAATTCCCACAGCAGAAAATGGATACCTACAGCAGTTTTTAAATGTTTCTATGGATGTCCAAAGAGAGGGCTGCAAATCATTCCTCTCTCTGCATTTTAAGGGTCTGACTACAGAAGCAGTAAGCCAAGACAGACCCACTGGATTACATTTTTCAATAACATAGCTTTGTTCATATGTTTTTTTAATAAAGCCAGCTACCCAGAGAAGAGACCAGGCCTCTGATTGTGGTTGTACTACAAAAAAGAAGCATAAACAAGAGACAGTTCACAATAACGATTTTCCTCTTTCAGGTTTTCCAGTGTTTGTAGCTGATACAAACAGCCAACTTTCTCCATTTATACACCATCATCCCCAAACACAGGCACCATTTTCCTAAGTGACAGAAACAACCTCTTATATAAAGAYAATCATAAAATAGTTATTCTCTTCTGGATTAATGATTACAGTTATTTTTATAAAGGAAAACTGTTAACAAAGCCATTCTCAAAGAACTGAAAAACCACTTTGGGATACCCAAGGTGATTTAATAAAGGCAATGCACACTGAAAAATCCTTGAAAACTCCCATCCTTCAGCTTTTGCCTCAGAATACATCAACACAAGCTAATACCGTACAATGAAGTATCACATACCTTATGTAAATCCTGTCTTTGTGGTGTGGTGCAAATCCTGCGTGCACCCAAGAACTACTTTTATAGCAGAAATGTTGTAATGTGAATACTATTTCTTAAGGGTTAGTGATTTAGATAAGAACTGCTCTGCAGCATTTGTTGAAAACACTTTGATGTTTGTGATGTACTGCCAATGTATTTCCAACAGTACTTAAACTTGTTACTTTTAGAAAAATCATGAATTAAGCTGAACATTTTTGGTAAAAGGATTGAAAGTGTCCTTTGATGACATAAACCAATTGACAAGCGGCTTTAAAAAAGACTGGAGTGAGAGATAAGGAACTTACAAGGTATAAACAACTGCACCTGTGAGATAACACACAAAAAGRTAAAAGTTTAAAGTACAGAAAACAGAAATTAAAGAACCGGGAAAAGAGAGAGTAGGTACAGTGAAATACTTATAATAGTCAATATTAGTCATGAGTATGAATAGTACATGAATAGTAAATGAAGCTTGTGTAAAGCAGTGGAATGGATGCAGAGAAGTCAAAAGAAAGAGGGCCTCTCTCATCCTCCCACAGGGAAGAGCACAGACATGTAATGGTTCCTGCCTCTTGCTTTCCTGAATGAGAGAGGCAGATTTGGATTTTGGTTTCTGACTTGCTTTTTCTTCCCCTTAAGCACTAATTTTGGTGACAGAATCTGGGATTCATCATGGTTATTTCCAAAAGAAAAGCAACCTCAAACATTAAAAGTAAGGTCTGTAAGTCTCACATTTAGACTGAAACCTCTCTCTCTTGCAAGGCTTGAATAGTTTGAACTGCAGAAGGAATAACAGCAGGATGTGAACATGCGTGTTTTGACCTGCAGACCTCTTCTTCCCTTCTTCATTCCCACCTCTGAGATATGGCCTAGAGAGCTGTAACAGTCTCTCCGAGCCATTAAACAACACATCCAATAACGTGTAACTTTTAGAAAAGACAAAGATCGCCTCATCTTTGTAGAAAAACTCAGCAGAGGGACCCTCCTCTGCTGATAAGAGCCAGCAGCGCTGCTAACCCAGAGCCTTCTTGTTCAGCCTTGCCAAATTGTGATTGCTCTTTTGGGGAGGAGAGTGAGAGGAGACATGACCTTGGACTTCCCTTCCGTGTGCTTTTAGCCCAGAATAAATTAGCTTGGACGTAGGAGGCACCACAACTGCATCAGCCTTGATCTGTGCATAGTTTTAGGCTGATTAGTCTGTCCAGCTCCCTGCTGAAACACAGACTCTCTTATGGGCTTGGTGTCTGACAGAGAAGAGCTCGTTGTTGATCTGATGGARCTGCACAGAAAGGTACCTTCCCTTTCCGCCACCCCTCTGAATTTCCCTTTTTGTTACTCACCAGTACTGCTCTGGATGGTCCTCACCGTGGTGGTTGTACGTGGGGGAGATGAGGACCGCAGTGATATACACTCGTCGTCCTGGGAGCAGCCCTTCTCAATGGCTCTGACGTAGCTGTGGCTCCTCATGCGGAAGCAGCCCGGCATGGGCAGATCCAGCGCTTCYACTGCCTGAGACTCGAGTTCACTGAACACCGACTCGCAGACGGATTCGAACTGACCGTTCACCTCCATCTCACTCACCTGCAGGCAAAGACCGGGCAGGTTCAGTACATCCCATAYGCCAGCCTACCTGGTACAAACACTCACAAGGTGCAGCGGCACAATGGCCAACATCTGTTAGAAGATCCCTTCACACACGAAGAACAGGTGAATGGCACATAAACACGTCCCATTTTACAAAGCAACAGTTGTTAGGGGGAAAAAAATAATGTACAAAAAGGGGAGACAGAGGCTTTAGGCAGAGATTCAGCAGAGTTTAGGCTCTTGGTTCCTGCCGAGACTCGTGGGAAGCTGGGAGTCCTCATAGCAGTGTCTGGTTTATCTCACCCTGGGCCCACAGCAGAGGTTGAACCTCTGGCCATTATGACCATTACATTGAAAACCAAAAATCACTCTTTCTTTGGGGGGTGAGAAAAAACAAAAGGTCAGCTTAACCCCAGTACACAATCAATGCTACCCACAGGCAAACACAGTGATAAACCTGAGGGGTTGGGAAGCTCGAGGGTAGAAGTGGTAACAAACAGTTGGGAAGGTGAGGCTGATAAAGGAACCAGCTTTGTTGCAGGKGAAAAATGTTTTGTACAACTACATCTCTGGGCTGACTCCTTTGGCTGAGAGTGCGAGATGCAAGGGAATCCTTAGACCCTTTGTGAAGCAGACACTAGGTGGTGACAAAGACTCGCACTCACGCAGGTTAAAGAACATTCAAAAGCAGGTCTTACAAAAAGGTCTTACAAACCTGGAAACATTTACCTCGGTTTAATTAGTAATGGATGCTCATGTTTCTAAACTGAGAATAGAGCCCTGAGCTTGCATTAAAGCACAATAATTACCACTGTAGGAAACATGCACATGGAAACCATCACTTGAGGATTTTGTTAGTTTTCAAGCATGCAAAAGGCCAAGATTGCAAGAGAAGGTAAGACTGTGTTAGGGTGGTGGAAAAAAAACATTAGAAATTCTTTTCCAGGATGAATTTTACCAAGGAAAACATTACGCCGAGTATTTGTACACATAAATGAAAAGGGAAATCTCAAAGAGTAGAACATATTTTTTCAAGGGAAACTGCTTAAAAGAGCATGGAAGAGTAGTGGATAGTACATCATAAAGAACAATCCTACTATGGTGGAGAATAGCCATATCCCCCAGTAAATATCTCTGAATTAACTTTTTTTTTTTAAAAAAGCAACTTCTTCATATTGGCAAATAACACCCACTTTTTGGCAGACAGCTTTGTATAAGTGTTAGGTGTCTAGCTAAATAAGTAACCTAACCTAATGTTCATATAGTTGCCTCTGAGACCTGAATTTCAGTGCTGTTTCCTCCTAGATACATCCTGACCCCCCTTCTAGAGCATCAGCCCATACCCTATGCAAAGTGCCTCACTATAAAATACACAGGTGAGTACTCTGAGGTTGCAATGCCCAAATATAGAATACCGCAGAAATTCAAACTACAGCTCCATTCTGAATGGCACACATATTTGTTACAGCCACAGCTGAAGTCCTGGCATCAATGACGTCACGCGCTTTTTTTGCCATTGCAATGACTTGACATGCCAATAATAAGGGGCCAGTATCTGGCACCACAAATCCTGCCCTGCTGCACTTCTGGGCTAGTGTAAGAAAATTCTTTTATCCAAGTGATTTATCTAAATGATCCACTTAAGCAAACAAGCCAAAAATCATACCAAGGAGCTACAGGATTTAGCAGATGAACTACTGGCCCTCTGCCCTTGTGGAGTGCTGGCACTTTTGCATTTCTTTCAGATCTGTCCCTGACCAATTCAACTGTACAAGCATGTTGTATGCAAGGACAGGCTATTTTATGATGCTAAAACTCATAAACTGAATGTGTCACAGTGGCCTTTATTCTTTTTCTAGTTTAGAGTGAACATGAAGAGATCTTACAGAATTTCAGGGCAATGATACCTTTGCACTTAATATATATATCCTGTGACATTTGTACTATATAGCTGAAAAGTTCAGAGGTGCTCAGGGTTAAGAATGTATACAAAAGCATAAAGAAAGCTTTAAAAATTCTAATAAAATACTAATAAAATTGTGAAATAGAAAATACTACGGACTTAATTTTCCTTTAGCATCTCACTCAGCATGTGAACCTGTTTGKTTTTTTGGAGGCATTCCAAAAAATTTGATTTCAGGTACTAAGCACAAGATCCTTAAGAAAACCCTGTTTAAAGACACTATTGATGAGCACCTGCTTTTGGAAAAGAAAAATAAAAAATTAGACTGCTCCTTCAGACGAGTTGCATGTTGTGCCACTCATCCATTTGCAAAGGGCAGGTTATGGCATTATCAAATGTTACCCTCTCAAAAACAAGATTGTGTGAAAACATTTCTGTTTTCCTAAAAACGTTTTGAAAACGTGTGGCATGCAACAGCCTGATTCCACTCAAAGCAAAATCAAGTTTCTTCTACTGCAAGGGCTCGGCAGGTGTCCAGGATGGAGGCTGCTCTCYGGGCTGCCACGGGTGTCACCCACCTGACTGATGGTGCTCATGGCTCTCATGTAGCTCTCRTTGCGGGAGCGGAACTTGGGGGATGTCAGCAGCCCTGAGGGGTCCAGGCTGTCCAGGCTCCTGTTGATGGAGACTTCGCTCACTGCTCTCAGGTAACTGTGGCTCCGGATCTGAAGCTTTGGTGAGTGTTCACTGGATATCCTGGAAGGTTTGGGGAAAAAGAAAAAATGAAAAAAAAAGGAAAACAGATATTTCGTCAAATCTAAATGGCCTCACCAGGAGTGGGGTAAAGAAAGGAGAAGCCCAGTAGTAAGATTGACTGCATGATCCTAAAGACATCAGCTGAACATCCACTTCTTGAAATGCAGTTTGTAGGAACTGTAGGGGCTCTATTCCTCTAAAGGGTTGTTCCTCTGCGAAAACCTGGTGCTGATCAGACCTGCTGGTGCTGTGACTCTGACACCCACAATGTAGCCATGTAACGGGGCTGCTTCTCATGGAGCTTTCAAGGGTGTATGGGCAAAAAGGGTAGGCAGATCATACACAACATGCAAATGCACTCACAGTACATCTTAACCTGCGAAATCATTCCAAGAACTTGGGGCACCCAGTAAGGTTTGATGTGCTTTAAATTTTATTTTATTCCTGGCTTAAGCTGAAAGTTGAGAAAATGTAGGCTAGGGAAGTAGCTTTACATGACTTGCTGTCAAATTAGAAGTTTAAAAACCACAGTTGTATTTCTGAAGTGATGACATTCCCCAACTTTCCAATACCAATGACAGAAGAGATACACAAGTAGTCAGAAACAAACAAAAAAACCCCCATAGGTAATGTGCACAAACTGCAGTACTCCTGCCATATGTGCTTAGAGTCAACTAGCAAAGGTTATAACGCGTAGCTACAATCCTCCACCTGCGAGACGTTTTATCCTCTGAAAATGCCGGCTAAGTGCTGTCTTCACAATCTGAGGCATCCTATAAAGATGTGAGTCACAAAAAGTGATCCATGCCATGCCTTTTATGCAATACAATTCATTTTGGGGATATTTCTTTTCAAACAATTAATCAATGGATAAAGTATTGAAAGGGTGATTCTTCAATATTTTTGTTGGAATATCTTTAATATTCTCCAAGTACTACAAAGTAAACAAATTAAAATAGTAAGTAAATTTTCCATTTTTAAATGTAAATCTCACATGGATGTTTGCAGGTATATGAAAGAAAAATCTGTAACCTAATTACAGGCTTAATCCTGGTGCCCTAGTCTTTAGAAATACATACACAGCTGACCTGAAAGAAGAAAATCCATTTTACGTCTAATTCCTCAAGCATTTTCAGATATTTTGTATTCAAGTAGCTAACGATGGTAATTAGTATGAGCAATTTCCCAGTGGCATGCACAATTCTGGTAATTGTCAACGTATTTTAGGAGGACAATTCCATTGTGTAATCACACACCTAAGTAGTTCAGAAACTGGGTCTGTTTCTGAATGGTACAATACCGTAATAAAATCTAGGTCATCTCTACAACACCGTATTCTCTGGCTGCTAATTACCTGCCTAATAAAAATATGTAAACTTATGCTAATTACTCAATATTCCTGTCACAAGATGAAGATAAAGCCTTTGCTTGCCATTTTCACTGTGCGTACGGTGCAATACTCAACAGCAGCCATATTCCTATGCTTTGACTCCTTACGCCATTTGATTCCACATGACAAAAATAGAAAGCTTTTTAGACATCACAATTAGTGGTGTTCCAAACTCCAAAAAAGGAAGAGAAAATGATGAAAAAGTGACCGTTACATGCTGTTAGCTACAATATTTTGATAACTAACACTAACCATGGAACTCTTGGAAAAAAAATTCTTGTCTGTTATTTGATAAAAAAATAAAGAAATAAAAAACTAAAAAAGATAAAATAGAATGAATAATTCAACAGACAATTTTTCAGATGCATGTGAGCTACTTCACCACCCTGCAGACCTGTAAACTGATTAACATTGCCTGAAATGCATTTCTTAAATTAATTCAAAATGTATTTTATGAATAAGTTGTGAACGATTTGCTGCCAATATGTGACATGCAAAATTCAAATATGCTTGATTAGCAGTTAGTCAAATACGTCACCTGGGGCTGTCGCTGTTCACTGATTAGCTGAGCTCACTAGAAGACTCAGCACATCACCAAATTCAGTGCACAGATATTGCCGGACAGAAATTTGCAACTGCTGTGGCAGGTGCCCTTTAAAGATTGGAATCAGCACGACAAGATGCAGGTACCCACAGCAGCAAGATTTTGCTGTGGCAGCCAGAGTACAGATGCTCCAAGTGTCATGGAAAGCCACCACAAAAGGTATAGATATTCATTTTCTGTATGCATTAGTGTTGCATAACAACATTTCCCAACTCTGCTTGAAACAAGGGCATCCATCCACGAGAGTAAATGTTTCCCTGTTTTTCAGATGTGGGTGGTCAGCACAGCTGCCTTCTTTTATTGACTAGTTTTGTTCCTGACTATACGACTGGCCAGTTTGGCACATATCTAGAACCAAATTTTACAGGTGGCCACTTAGCCTGCGCATACCTCCCATCTGTTGTATAAAACAGACTAGGATATTGGCAGCTGTTGTAGGAGGTGCCTCCTTGCTTACTGATTGCTACAATCACTGTTTCACTAGATGTAGTGATGGGAAAAAAAAAAAAAAGAAGGGATTTAAAGCATAGACAAAGAAACATCTGAAGGTTTGCATTTATAATGATTACTACTGCTTTTATAGCTGTGTAATAAATTGTCACTATATTCTACAGTACGCTTTAATGAACAGCTGAAATGCCACTGGAAATTTTGAAAACATTCCATTTAGGAATAAATCTGGCTATGTACGACAGGGGAAGATCTGAATGTCTGATTTATTTTCTCAGAGTTACTATAACCAGTAACCTGTAAATGAAAAAATTATTTTCTTCCTTAAGGGTTCAACTCCATCTTCCATTTATCCTGCATTACCTAAACTTCTGTTTGTGCCATCATAATTTCCACAACTAAGTATGACAGCCGAGGGACTGAGACTTTGGGACAGCTCCTTGGCCAATACAGAATGGTCTGTTAGCTCCACTCACTGCATTGGATATATTAATTGGCAGAAGGAGAACATGAATTATTAAAGATCTTGAACGAGCTCCTCAAGCATGCCGCATCATTTCCGTGCTGCTGTGCCTGCTGGTGTGACATGGGACAAGCGCTGAAGGGTAGTCCTGAACTCAGTGCCAGAGCCCTTTCAGAGGGGCTTATACACAGCRCATCCTTACTGCTGCGGTAAAAGAGAGATTTGCCTGGGAGGCTTCTACACGATGTGATGATGTTGGCTGAAGCGGCATTCAGGGAGCTTGCAGCGGTCATGGGGAGCCAGGCATCCTTTGGGGCTGGGCTGTCCCCTAAGGCAACATGCTGCGTTCACAAGTGGCAGGTCCCCAAACTGGCTGCACCGTCCTTTTCCCCATACTGCTGCCCTTGCCCCAGGCCTCACCCCAGAGGATGGGCGCACAGCCACAACGGCAACACGCCGACAGTGCACGGGGCAGGACGAGTAGCACTGCTAGACGTGCTTCCCAAGAACCACACCAGGAGAAGATGAGGGCTTTGGGTTTCTGCCACTGCTGGCTGCCGTTGCAGGTGTCCCTTGACCAGAAAAGGAGCCAGCCCTGTGCTGAGGTGTGTGGAAATGGAGTCTGCCGAGTCCCTGGTGGAGAAATAAAGGCTCCCCTGGGTAAAGGAAGGCAAGTGCCTCTCATCCACACTGTGCCGCGGGGAAGACTGAGGTACCCCGCCTGTGAGGGCAAAACGCTACTGAAAGCCCRTGAGGGGCTCTGAGAGGCAGGAGAGTGTTCATTTAAGCAGAAAACGCGTTTTAGCGAAGCATCTAGAACAGAAGATCGTGTAGGTGTGTAAAGGAAATCTTTAAGCTACCTTTGCATACTGCCCTTTGGTTTCTGCTCTGTACATTTCAGACATACTGCGGCTGATTCTCCTGTTTTCATTCAAATATAGAAATGAAAAGATTTAAAATGCACACACCTAATCACTCCTACCACTGTTGCAACATGCACGTTAATAAATACTTTTAACTAACTCTTACAGATGTGTTTGTATTTACACAGTCTTAATTCAGATGGAAACACGTTTTGGCCCCTAATTTGCTTAATTGACTATTTGCAGAGTAAGGAGTTGGTCAGCATAGGCAAGCATGGGAGGAGCCAGGCTTAGCTGATTTGCTCTGGTTTGTACAGGGAAGTCTGAGGCAGAGGCAGGAAACAGTCTTAGCCTAGTGCCTGATTCAGGTGCATGGTCCAGGATGAATGAAGGGAGAAGGAAAGCTATACACTATCTTTACATACTGCCTTGTCATTTCTGACTTGTATATGCTGGCCATAATTTAGTTCACTCAAATATATATTAAAGGGTTTAAAACGCAGTGTTAGCAGATTAGAAGTGAAATAGCTTTGAATATGTTCCTGGAAGAGTTCCTTTGCCTTCAAAATGGCTTTCAAATGCCGAAGAGAAGGTAGACAACAGGGATTTACAAAAACAGGCAAGTTTAGTTTCAAATGTTTCCTTTTAATTTAGGAAAGCACAATGCACTCTGTCATATATGTGCTTTTTATGAAAAAACTTTCATTTATTACATTTCATTTCTGAATGAAAAAAGGGAGAGACAAGACTGACGATGGTTGCTTTCTTTCCCTTTTAGGCCAGACACAATATAAAAAAGCATTACAATGAAAAATAGTCCTAAGACTGTATTGTCTTCTGCAAGTTCAGCATTCAGATTCATAGCACAAAGTGCAGTGTTGTGCCAGATGGGTACTGTGCTATGCCAACAGAAAATGACAAAGCAGAATAAAGTGAAAGTCCAGAAACATGTCCTCAATCCTTCTGTAAGCCAGCAGAGGAGTGTGCTAAAATTTGCCTTCAAACAAACAGAAAGCCCCCAACAACACACCATACACAACCCAAAACCAAGAAAAAAAACCCCTCAAAACTATCGCGAAATATCACAGCTCTCATTTTTGTAGCCTAAAACGGACAGCTTAGTTCCCCRGGGCTTAATTATCCTAGGCTGAATGCCCCACCTCCAGCGTGGCTGGTGGGCACATCCAATGTACATTTCTTGTGCTTAATTTTATTTACATTTTAGTGTTGCTAGAAGGTAGAATAATCCAGTGCAGTCTGACACAAGGCAAATGCTGAAGGACATCAGGGAGGAACATGTACAGAACAAAGTCATTCAAGTGCATCTGTCTGATCCCAGTCATGATACGGGTCACCAGGCTGGGGTAATTTGATCATGTTGGCACCTATGTTCTGCTGCTTTTTCAGTGCAGYGAACACAAATCTGTCATGCTACCAACGGAGACAAGGGCAGCACATAAAGTTTTGAGTATTCTTCCCCCTCACTAGYGATTTTTCTGGGTTTTGAAGATCTCCTTTTCTACTTTTGTTTATAATCAAGTGAACCTCCTCATGGGGATTTCCTACCTTGAAGCTGAAAAAAAATAATAAAACCTCTCTTCAAGTCCTTGTTGTGTTCCTAAAGGGCCAAGTGTGAGAAAGAAAAATCTAAAACTTGGAGACAACCAGAAAAAGCTCATCTGCTGAAGAGCAATTCAATGTTATCAGCACAAAATTGGCATCTCCTTCCTTTTGCGTTATAAAAGATTCCACTGATCAGACTACAAATCGTCCTCACTGCATGGACCAGCCAACACATACCACAAAGCCATGTGGGACATGCCAGTGTCACAGGGTTTGTCATGGGGTGAGAAGAGGCAGAAATTGCAGTACCATGTATTTGTCTCTCTGCCTGATTTTACAGATTCTGGTAGGGCTGCAGAGGAAAGCACCTAAAAAAAAAAAAGTCCAGAAGTCCATACAGTTTGGTGTCATGCAGCTCTCTAACCTGTCTGTCTCCAGCTGTTGTGGGTTTTTTGAGTAAGCACGTGGTGTCCTGCCAGAGAGCTCCTGTTTGTTTGATAGAGGGCAGCAGGAATGGGATCACCATTTTCTAGTAGCAAATGCTTCTAAAAAGCCCAGTTCCTTTTAAAACTCYCCATGTCTGGCTACTGCCAGCTTCAGAATCAGCCATGAAACTACTTTGTGATTTTATTACAAACCTGCTTCCCTCTCAAAGGACACGGAATCATTGGGTTGTTTTATTTCTTTTTGGGGTGTGGGGGTGCTGAGGTTGTACGACCATGTTTCAAGAGCATCTTTAGCCCTTAATAAGTGTTAAAATGTTAGCAAACAAAGCTGACTACTGCATAAAAATTCACATATCCTTAAAACAAAGCTTCCCTTTTATTTCAAAGATCCTCTCAGGTACTGTGTACAATCAAAAAAAATAGGCTAATGAATTGAAGGAACCTTTCTCTTGCCATTGATGTGCTGTATCTTCTCCCTGCTTTCTAGACAAGGTGGAAGAACAGAGCACAGCACGGAAGGGGCACATAATGCCATATGCAACTGAGTTGGTAAGAGAAGCAGATGGAAGATGATGCAGACAGACATTATACAATTCTCTTTAATCAGAAATCTGGTCTACATGCCAGTGCTGATTCCCACGTGGGGGTGTGTGGGGGGGGAATAGTTGTGAGCGCTCTTCTGTTCCACCCTGGAGAGTGAAAAGAGATGCTGAAGTGTAAAAACAATTCAACCCAGATGAACCAGCTCAACCCAGTGATGCCAGGGTAAGCCATTTCTGTACACCACCACACAATTTTGGTTTACACTAGAAGAGAAATGCACCCTCTCTTGTCACACCTAGCAGGGTAAGATTATAACATCATTAAGAGCACCCAGCTTGAGAAGAGTAGCTTTCCTCTCAGAAGACCCTCTGAGGAAAGTTGTGGGCCTTCATGTCCACTACTGCCAATCTTACTGAGTACATGCCTAAAAGGGTTTTTGGAGATTCTTGCTTGAGAAAAAGATGTCTGAACCTAGGCCAAATGTGTGACACAAGGCTCTTGCCTTTTTCAGCACGAGTCTCCTTTGGGCTGGCACTAATAATCCCAGGAAAAAGTGCTGCTCACCAACAGAGAAAGATATTTCTCTAAACTGGAAAAGCTCTTGCCTTGTATCAGGTATAGCACTAAGAATGAACACTGCCGGAGGGCCTGAGCAGGTCAGACATGCCTGCAGCCTTGCCTGGAGCCCTTTGGCCCATGTTGGGGTGAGGATGAATCCTTTGGTGCTCTCCCTATTAAAGCCCTCCACCACTGCTTTGATGAATTCTCTCTTTGCCAGCACAAAAGTCAAACCGTCCTTCCTGCAGAAGGCACTCCTTCAGCTCCCCTCGGCGAGGCCAGGCTCACCCACCTGATCCCACATCATGTTACCTTGGTTACTTCAGTGGTTAGTGACCTTCTTAGAGACACACAAGTCTATGGGGCCGGATGGGGTCCACCCAAGAGTACTGAGGGAGCTGGCGGAAGTGCTCACCAAACCACTTCCAATCATTTATCAGCAGTGCTGGCTAACCGGGGAGGTCCCAGTTRACTGGAGRTTAGCAAATRTGAYRYCCATCTACAAGAAGGGATGGAAGGAGGATCCAGGGAACTACAGGCCTGTCAGTCTRACCTTGGTGCCAGGGAAGGTTATGGAGCAGATCATCTTGAGTGCCATCACGCAGCACGGACAGGACAACCAGGTGATCAGGCCCAGTCAGCATGGGTTTATGAAAGGCAAGTCCTGCTTGACTAACCTGATCTCCTTCTATGACMAGGYGACCCACTTGGTGGATAAGGGAAAGGCTGTGAATGTTGTCTACCTAGACTTTAGTAAAGCCTTTGACACCGTTTCCCACAGCATTCTCCTGGAGAAACTGGCTGCTCATGGCTTGGACGGGCATACACTTTGCTGGGTAAAAAACTRGCTGGATGGCTGGGCCCAAAGAGTTGTGGTGAATGGAGTTAAATCCAGTTGGTGGCCGGTCACGAGCGGTGTTCCCCAGGGCTCAGTATTGGGGCCAGTTCTGTTCAATATCTTTATCAATGATCTGGATGAGGGGATCGAGTGCACCCTCAGTAAGTTTGCAGACGACACCAAGTTGGGCAGGAGTGTTGATGTGCTTGAGGGTAGGAAGGCTCTCCAGAGGGATCTGGACAGGCTGGATCGATGGGCCGAGGCCATCTGTATGAGGTTCAACAAGGCCAAGTGCCAGGTCCTGCACTTGGGTCACAACAACCCCATGCAACGCTACAGGCTTGGGGAAGAGTGGCTGGAAAGCTGCCTGGCAGAAAAGGWCCTGGGGRTGYTGGTTGACAGCYGGCTGAATATGAGCCAGCAGTGTGCCCAGGTGGCCAAGAAGGCCAATGGCATCCTGGCTTGTATCAGAAATAGTGTGGCCAGCAGGACTAGGGAAGTGATCGTGCCCCTGTACTTGGCACTGGTGAGGCCGCACCTCAAATACTGTGTTCCGTTTTGGGCCCCTCACTACAAGAAAGACATTGAGGTGCTGGAGTGTGTCCAGAGAAGGGCAACGATGCTGGTGAAGGATCTAGAGCACAAGTTTTATGAGGAGCGGCTGAGGAACTGGGGTTGTTTAGCCTGGAGAAAAGGAGGCTGAGGGGAGGCCTTATCGCTCTCTACAACTACCTGAAAGGAGGTTGCAGCGAGGTGGGTGTTGGTCTCTTCTGCCAAGCAACTAGCAATAGGACAAGAGGAAATGGCCTCAAGTTGCACCAGGGGAGGTTTTGATTGGATATTAGGAAAAACTTCTTTACCGAAAGGGTTGTGAAGCATTGGAACAGGCTGCCCAGGGAAGTGGTTGAGTCACCATCCCTGGAAGTATTTAAAAGATGTGTAGATGTGGTACTTAGGGACATGATTTAGTGGTGGACTTGGCAGTGCTAGGTTTATGGTTGGACTTGATGGTCTTAAAGGTCTTTTCCAACCTAAATAATTCTGTGTCACCTCTCCCCTCTAGTAAGACTCAAAAGTCATCCACAGTCTGCTCAGATTAAACTCTTATTTTAGTAATTCAAGCATTTCAGTCTGCCAGCCAGCCACCTGAGAGCACGTGTTTGAGGGCAATCCCTCCAAGAAGGAGGGAAGGAGATGCCTCCAGGTCCACTCAGGCACAGCTTTTGGCATTGGACATGGACTGCTTCCCCGCCACTTCTGTAATTGCTGCTATTATCATAAGTGAGTCAAATCATACTGTCATTTTCCTCCTCTTGGGTGTAACACACTCAAAACATCCTCTTGCACACCTGCAGATCTGCGCTTCCTGATGCATTCGTGGTGAGAACTGAAGTTTGAGTCTCAGTCTGTACTAAAATTAAGCTTACTCCTACTCAGAATACTGACAGACAACTTTTTTCCTTTTTTATCCTCAGGGTATCTGGGATCAAGATATTCCCTGTTGCAGTCCTTGTGCTATTCTACAAAAATCACAGCCTCCACAAGCTCGGACCTCATCTGCTTAATTTCATTTTCAGGTCTCCCCCATTCATACATTAAAAGTTTGATTAATTCTGCCAGTGGGAAAAACCAAGTATTACAGCTCTCTGCCAAACTGCAGAAGGAAAGCAGTTACTTTTCAGGAACGTCACCCAGCCGTGTGCTGAGCTGGCTGCACAACCAGCCCTCCCTGMTTAGCACCGCGATTTATGAAGGAGCTCTGGCTTGCTCCCGGGAGTGGGAGGATAGCGCTCCAGCTCAGCTAAAAGACATCTTCTGGGCAGACTTCCCGTAACTGAAAGTCCTCCTGTGCTACTCCAAGTTACAATATTGGCCAGTATTTATCTACAAATAATGTTTTCCAGTAAATACTAAAAAAGTATTTGCTGTTGAATGTCACTGCAGTGTTTATTTAAGAGCAATTTTTCCTGACAAATTGCAATGCGTTTTCAGTGTTCAGTGTCCTCAACTCCACATGGACCTGAAACCAGGTGATAGTCACCCACACACTGCTTGGCCATGAGCCTGCAAGCCCTGCCACGTGCCTGCTTCTGAGTCACCTAGTTCAGAAAGACATTTCCAAACATCTGGGCTAGATCTGTATAAACATCTCCCAGTGAGATTAGGAACACATCTTAGTTTTGCAAGGCAACACCGTTGTTCCAAAACCTTAACATAAATAAGCAGCCACCTGCGTTTTCCAAAAATGCATTTTACATATGCAGCATTTTTCTGCTTCCTATTCAGTCTTCTGCCATTGCAAAAGTTTCAAATACCTACTAAAAAAAAAAAAAGCAGATTCAACACCAGCTGTACAGATGTGCAACACAAACCAAACTATTGGAGAACTCTGAAAAGCAAGTATATTTTAAAGCAATGAGGAGGGTAGGCTAGTAACTCTATAAGGGAGAAGGGAAAAATCCCAAGTCCAACTAAGCTAAGGGGCTGAGCTCACCTTCTTACATCTCTGAGTAACAGCATTACCTCCAAATGAATGTTTGAGAAAGCAAGATTCAATACAGGGCCAAGCACGCTACGTGACAAATACTTTGAGTATCTCACCCGCTGTGGGCACGCATTATTTCTTGATAACACCTGCAAATTGTTGACCTGGACTGTAATGTGTGCTGGTGGTGACTGTGGATTTTCTCTCCTCTTCTCTCTTGATGGGTTCATTTTGAAAGATCATATGTGCACTCTTACTAAGTGGCTGTTTCAGTATCCTCTATTTTAGCTGGTTTGTATTTGAAGAACACTAAGCAGTTTAAAGTGCCTGAAGAGAAGACTGCTTTTTCTTCTTTTCTAAKCCAGTCCTTCTAACTTACTGCATTTTGTTTCTCTGCAGACACYGGGGAGGTGGTGACTTGAAATCCAAGCTACTCCTGACAGCACAGGGGTTGAGAGGGGGGTGAGAAGACAGAGCAGTGACCTCCTGGATAACTCTACAGCCAGTTTCTCGAGCTGTGTCTGGAGAAGTATAGCTTGGAGCTCAGATATGACTTGCAGCCATCCCTTCCTGATAAAAAAAAACAAAGATTTTTGGGGAAACTGTTCAAATAGAGTTATCACTGACTAAGATAAAACCCTGCAACTTCTCCTGTCATACCAAAGAAGCTGGCAATACTAACATTTCTTCTATAATTTTATTTAAAGTAATGTCTACAATATAAGAAAATGAAAAAATAACGGTGTGCAGTAGGGTTTCTGGGAAATTCTCTACTGATTCTCTGGGCAGCAGCCTCTGCTGCTCTGGGAGATTTTCCTTTTTATCACTGACATTGCACAGCAAAAGTGATACCCCAGGAGCAGGGAGACTTTCCCTCCATGTAACTTTACCAGAGCTATTCCTCAGAAAAAAGAAGCTGATACCACTTTCCCTTCAGGTGCTTTTACATCAGACGAAATCCCTCAAAAGAAACCCAGATAATTTAAAAACCCCAGCTGTCCATGTTTATTTTATAACTCTCTCTTTCCATTCCAAAGTCTTTCCAGTTTTGTTTTGCAGTGATTACAAAAAGACCTGTCTGCTGTACCGAGATACAACATGAAGTGATAACCTGTTATTTCAGGTATGTGTGAAATATATTGTGGTCTGGGCAAGCTGACTTGTCAATGGTTTCATAAACAGGGCCAAAGCACTGAATACCTYGAGGTGGAAGTCTGCAGTTGATTTCCGTTATGAAAACTTTTCCAATAAATAGAAGTTTGCTCAAAAGATGTAAAATTATGCTTAACACACATTTTTAGATTTTTTTCCCTTTTTTTAAAAACAGATGCCTTCTGTGATATAGGCTATCGTTGGGCCAAACTTGTACAGAATGAATCCTGATAAAGCAGAACTAATTATATTTTGGAGTGTGAGAGAACAAAGGAAAAAATTGTCTTGAGAAGCTGCATAATAGTGCCAAACCCAGCTGGGGACTGAAAGGTGTTGTTTTTTTTTTTTTTTTAAATTATTTAAAATAGGTATCTTTTAATCCCATGAAAAAGAAATAACCTGAAACATTTATTTGGGTCTGGGAGTAAAGGAACGGAGACCCTGTTATCATGCCATTCATCTTGCTGTTAGTGTCAAGTGCAATGATTCAAATAGAGACAATGAGGATGTAAAAAATATTTCCGAAGAGTGGATGCTCTTCAGGGTTGAGGATCTTCAAAGAGGTTTTGCACCTCATTTTAAAGGAAGAAAGCCTTTAACTCCTGAGAAAGTCAGCTGGCTCCTTCTCCTGTAATAGTAGGCATCCTTAAGTCTTTCAAAATATTTATTTGAATTTAGTTGTCATACTTAGAATCAAAATATATGCTTTACTGAATTGGGACACTGCTCTTTTCCAATGAAAGATTAAAGCAAAAAAATCCAGCAAGGTCAGATGAAAAAGAGAAAAAGTGCCCAAACTTCTGTGTTTGCATAGGGAAAGGAGTAAAACTAGTTCCTTACAGAGGACTGATTAATAGTGTGCGGTCTATCCTGTATAAATCACAGACCAACCAACCACCTGTGAATAAGAAAAACTCTCTCCTTTTCAAAACATAATGATAGGATACATGGTGAAGCTGAAGATAGCCTTCTGTCCTACTCAGAAGATGAAAATTTCTGGATATCTATGTTTTTGTTTAAAACACCGTAACAGAAAAAAAAAAGGAAAGATAAACTCTAAAATTTTCTGGATAAATAACTTCTACCTGGCATTTAAAACCACGGGCAATGGACTGTGGCTCACGGGTTCAGATTTCAGTGTTGACAGAAATTTGCTGTGTGATCTGGAGGAGAAGTCATATAAACTCTCAGGCTCAGCAAACAGGTATGTTAATACTTCCCTACAGCACCTCTCAGGTGGCTTTGTGATGCTGCATTAAAGTTAGCAAACATGACTGAGGTTCTTTGATGGAAGAGAATAGTGGCACCGTATTTTTATTATATTACTGGAGGCAAAGGTGACAGAACAACTGAAATAATAAACTTCAGCCCCAGAGACAGATACTATACGTAAAGCGGAATAGCTGGTTAATAAAGAGTGAAGAGTGTTTGGTGTGATGGTCAAAAGGTACTTTAGAAGAAATGCATTTTTTGATTAAAACCATTATTGACTATGGATGGTGGTTTAGTATATCATCTCAAGTCAATGGTTTTGCTGAGGTAAGACAGAACTCCTTTAAAAGATCTCCAGCCTAATAAAACTTCAGTGAACTATGGAAAAGTTTAATGCCTAAAATGTCAATTTTAAGCAAAGTGTARTGAAACCTATATTACTTTCTCAAGCCTCACAACTCTTATGAGGGGGGCTGCAATTTTGCCCTGAAGTTACATAATTTAATTGAGTTGTATGAGTTAAGTACCCTCCTACTTAGATGACCTCTTCCTTAAATGGCTGTTGTACTTACAGCAGCTATTTTTACTGCTCAGATTTTTTGTCACCTTGATTAGGAAAACAGCAACATTATGATAATATATTAATCCATTTCTTATTGTCAGGAGCAACAGGGCAGAGACCTGTCTGATGATGTTTGAACACCAGCATGCCTTTGCGTGCAGGCGGGATGCACAGGGCCACCTTCGAAGGTCTGCTCAGCGTCCTGGGACTCTGGCTTCTCCTGTGATGCGCCAGGTAAGGGCCAATTTGTCAACCCACCAAATTTTGTCCCTCCGACTAAGTAAATATGGGTTGCTGCTAGGCAAAATTAAGTGGAGCATTCCAGCTCTGCAGCACCTTTACATTTTCCTGAACTATCCACGAAGGGATGTGTTTGGTCTCTCTTAATGACATGAACATGCCTGAGCTGCCCACTGGTGTATGGGCATGCACTGACACATCCAGCTAGATGGAGGAAGCACTAATATCGTGCTCACTGTCCAAGCACAGTTCCCAGTATTGCACCATGACTAGACAAACTAAGCTGCCTCAAATTCATCACTTTTTCAGTTCAGTATACATCAGAGATCAGCTGTGATAAATTACCTGGATTTGGTGTAATGTACTGTGTGGAACTGCAGAAACACAATAGAAGTGGGGCGACCTTCTTTACGTGACTGCTACRGGGAATCGTGTAATATAATGTACAGAAGGGACTGGGAAAGGTTGAGAACACTGTGGAGAGGTGGCCTTGAAAAACTGAAAGCTGGTCATGTAACATAGTCACGGATGTGTGCACAGAGGCACCATGGATTACCAAGCAGGCAGGGAGCTGGAGGATGCTAGCCTGAAAAAAGTAAGTTCCCAGTAGCTAAGCTAATGGAATAATTCCTCGAGATGTTAATAAAGACCTCCATTTATTCTCACTGGAGCCAGCCACTAGAGGGAGGAATAATCTAGTGCTGCCAATGATTGCTATTTATTATACTTCTGCAATGCATTATGTTTTTCTTAAAGCTCATCTCATGAGGCTTGCAAACCCCTTCCAGTTAAAGGAAAAAAACCTTGAGTTTTCACAGTTGGTGAAGAAAGCACACAAACACCAAGTTCAAGGACTTAAGAAACAGAAAGCATATAAAAAAGATGTTGCACATCTATTCTATCTTAGAATATATTCTGATTTTTACAGCCCAGATGAATTGTGGACCTGATTTCCAATTAATTAGCATTCATAGGGCAATTTGCTTTCATAGTATTCAGCATATTATTACAAAAATGGTAGGATTTAAACCTTTTTAATGTGCTTTTCATGAATRAAAGTATTTTTCTTGGTGACTAGAAAGGGCAGGTCAGCACTGGGGTTGAGAAAGGAATTTTCCTTCCGTACAGAAACTGGCAACTTGCTAAAAATGTTACTTCCATATTCTTTAAGAATAAAGCTATTTATTTGAAAGTAGAAACCAAAGAAAAGCCCAAAACAATAATACACTCTTAATGGCTGTATTGCCAATCTTGCTCCTTTCACTACAGATAGCTATGCTAAATATCCATTTATAGCAGGAAGGAAGCAATTTGGATATGTGAAAGCAGGTTTTTGTGTGTACAGCTATTCACTACTCACTAATGAGAAGATATTCAGTAACAGGAAAATGCTAAATAAAATTAAAAAGTTGTTTCTATCTAAAGATAAGCAAATAATTAATTAGMTAGGTAATTGCTAGATGTTTAGCAGGTCAAATAGGAGTTTTGCTGAAGGTCTATCAATGGGAAAGTTTGAGTCACGTTTTTTCCTCGACTTAAGACAAATTCTGCTTAAGATAACGGGCCCAGTCCTGCCTTTCCAAACAGGAAAAAAAACAAGCTTAAACTCAGCAGAAGAAAATGGATCAATATTCCTCATAAGAGGACTGTGGCAAGCTCATGGATAATCTTCTCTGTTGTGAGTGCACTGAGACCTTGGGATGTAAGTAGAAAACTGCTCCTCCACCAGCTCGTGTGGGTTTTACTGTCCCTGGTAGCACCATGCTTTAGTGGGCGATTAGGCTGCCGTCAGTACGGGACCATCGGTGCTGCTGTCTACCCTCTTCAAAGAAGAGAAATAAGGAGACAATAACAGAGACAAACATTTCTCGCAGCCTTCCAAATGGCTTTTCATCAGAAAAGTCACAGGTTTTCCGGGAATAGGCATGCACAGAGCATACAGTGGGAACCCCCTCCACTCAGCCAGACTGTGATTTTCAGCGTGTGTGGTGTGCTTGCTTCTCTGTGCAGCACATACCACGGCAGCTCAGGCTCTGAGATGTATTAAAATATCTTTTCCTAGCTCTGAAGGCCTTCCCTATGGGAAAAAAAAAAAAGCATTTTAAGCTTCCCTTCTGCTATAGTGTGAAGGGTAACAAATACAAAGAAATTTATAGAGATGTGAGTGGGAAGCTGTGCATTAGTGTACGTAGGCAGGGCGTAGAGGGAAGAGGATAGGTAGGACTAGCTGAAGGGAAGCATGGCTATCTATCATTTACCCCCTGTGWAAGTATCTGAACCACCTCTGGGACATATGTTAGCAGTGGGTGCGGGCTGCATGGTGGTAAGAGAGGGGGAGATGTGTCAAGTTATGAGGAGATCGTAGCTATGAATTTCAACAGCCACAGCAAAATGCAACATGAGTTACTGTTACTCCTAGGAGTAGTGTGCTCCCCTGCAGGCTTTCACACATCACGGGGAGAGCAAATACGTACAGCAGGTGGAAAGAGAGAAGAGAGCATCCTGGCAGCAGGATGCATGTGGGAAGCACAGTTGAGGAGGAACTACAAGAACCAACCCTTTTATCCCTGGCTGAGGTCTTGCCAGCCTCTGCAGCTCTTCCTCCGGCAGGGAAATACGAGGATGATTTAACTTCTTCCCCATGCTGTGCCTTGCTGCTCGTGCAATACGGTGGGGCTCTTCCCAGGCATCTTGGTGAGCACAAGGAAATGCTGCCGCCGGCAAGCCTTGCTTCAGGAGTACAAAACAGGAGCTAAGAGCAAGGGGGCAATGACTAATGATGACTGTATTAGCATTTCTGCAGCCTCTTTAGAAGGCTCTGTAATTGCTGCACTAACTATAACGAATCAATCCTCGTGACATCCCGATGTGCAGGAGGTGAGTGTTATTATCCCTTTTTACCCAGAGCTGGAGCCACGTCGATATCCACAGGTGGGAAGAGGCCAGGCAGGGAGCAGCCGTGGTGGGGTGCCCGGCACTCCTTCCTCGGCCCCTGCTCCCAAGGCCACAGCCTACCTGCCATGGAGGCACAGCACGTAGGTGTGGGGGCCAGACTCTCCCACCACCCTGCTCCCCTCTGGCAGAAGAAGGGGCACCGCACCTGAGAGTTTTGCAATTTCAGTGCTTCATTTTAATCGCTTGATTGATCCTCCCCTTCCCTACGGGAACAACGCAAGCCAGGCGCTTGTTCCAGGTGCACCCCTCACGCTCTTCTTAGACCTGAGAAACAGCGAGCWGCCAAATCATACCTTAGAGTGCTCCTGAACTATAATTAACCCTAGTGTATCATTTTACAGAAGAGAAAGCTGTTAAATTTGTCTGAGTTCAAAAGAACTTGGAAGAACAGCGGCAAGATAATGTTTTTAACAAGCAGCTTGATTAATTCATGGCAGAGGTTATCATCCCATTGTTTTGGGTAGGAGGCTGGCATTTAAAACTTCGTATGTACTTTGTGAGGGGGGAGAAAAAACCTCCATAGCTCAGATTTTAAATGCTACGCTTGAGACTTGTAAACAACCCACTGCAGAATCTAGCACTGAGGACCCAGATCCCAATTGCATAGTATTCCCAAGGATTTTCAGAGAAAAAGCCGACAATCATTTTTCTGTGCCTTATTCCCTATTAAGTCTCATGCCTTACGGAAAAACCCCAGTGTTGATTTCGAGTACAGTGCGTACCTCCCCACGGAGCGGGACACCCTCCCAATGGGTATCATCTCAGGCCTGTACTGGGGGCAATGGGTAGCCCAGRGAGCAGAGCAGGGGATTTACATTCATCTCAGATCTAACCTGGATCAGATCTAACCTTCTCATTCTGGCTGGCTTCAGTGCTGCCCATGATAGAAACACTGAGGGAGTAATTGTGAAATATAAGATAGTACAATAAAAACTGTAAGATTCAACTCAGAAGCAAGTTTTTACCTGTTTTTGGCTACAAAAAAGACTAATTTTACTTTTCCTCTCTAGAAATATAAATATTCTATTTATGAGAAGGGATTAGATTTTTTAAAAATATTGATAATTGAAAATATTGTAAGACAGGCTGGCAAATAAGCATCAAGAAGTTCTAAAATCAGTGTTTTAAGTCTTACTTTACATGTCAATTTTATTTCACCCTCTTCTTTAAAAATATTCCTTAAAAATAAAGATTCTTCCTCTATGTATTATTAATTATTGTGTATTACGTACATCATTTAAAGGAGGTACATAAAATAAAACACATAATTTGAAAACATATTCAAAAGATAGAGAATCTCTGCAACACCAACATCAAACTACAGCCCTGWTTTTAAAGAGACAGCTGTTCAGGTGATTCGTTGTTTGTATGAACTTCGAATGGATTATTTTATTACTCTTTGGACTGTTGCCCCTAAGGGAACTAGTTACATTAAATAACAAACTACCATTATGCGGACATACTGATTCCGAGAACAGGGGAAGGAAATATAGTCATAACATGGAATTTCAATAGAAAACAAGGGCTTGTCAATCTTCTGCCAGAGGCAAAACACTCAGGCAGATACTGCAGTCATCACAGAGATACAACGAATCTGATTAACTTCTCTGGAGAAGGGACAATTAGAGCTGATAGAATAAAGCCTCCTTGGCGTTCATGCGTGTTTGCACAGGGATCAGTGAGCAAGGGCTGCCTGACCGCTGGCCGATGGCAAGGGCACCTCAGCTGCCAGGCTGCAGTCGTGAGCCACCGCGGCAACTTCTGTCCGGAGAACTGGAGCAGGGAGCAAACCCAGTTGCCCAGGAAATCACGCCAAAGATAGCTTGAGGTGTGACTGAGTGCAAATAACCACCACGTGTACGGTGGCAGCAATGGAGCACTGAAATGAAGGAAGGCATAGCCATTTTCCAACACAAGCTGCATGCCTCCCCCGCAAGAAAAGGATGCAAAGAGAAGGATCCAGGAGTGCTAGCAACAGACCAGCTCTAGTCGGGACTAGAAACTGTGGGATAAAAGAACTGTGAAAGACTCACAAGGATGATATTAGTAACAGGACTAGTGAAAAAGGTTAATAATTAAATCACCACTGATGAAAATCTTAGCAGGCGAGTGTGTTAGGATCAGGGCTATAATAAATGAAAGCAGAAGAGAATGCTACACACTCATTATTTTCCAAGGTGTGAAATTCATTAAAAACGAAATAAAATAAGCAGTGGGGAGGTGGAAATATAGAAATAGTTGATAGTCAGAAGGTCATTCTGTCACTGTGTGAAGGGACAGTGACTCTAGATGTGGTATTCTTCATGCAAATCTTGGCTCTTTTAATGGAGAAAGGATGCTTAGCTAAGTACTGAGGTTTATTACTTACTTAGGAATATTAAGGAATCACTTAAAAAAGAAAAAGAGAGAAAAGAAAAGAGAAAGGGACAACAGAAATAGTGACATAGTGCTGACATTCATTCCAGCCACTGTCAGTCTAATAACTTATTTGAATAAGGCATCATCCACTCCCTCTCAATTCAAATGTGTTCATCACAGGTAAACAGCAATTAATTTGTGCCCCAAATCAAATGATCTCTAAGTAGCAGAGGTGAAAGTAACAGACAGAGAGTTACTGCTCTGCCAGAAATGACATTCTACCCAACAGTAAATGACTGAGTAACTGCAGTGGCACAGCCTGACTCACCAGCATTTCAAACAAGTCTGAGCAACTGATCTCTGCCAAAGCCCTGTTGTCTCACAGCTCTTGGAGCCACATGACTGAGATGAGTCCAACAGATCCTGCACCAGTCTGAAATCCATGGCTAGACATTTAGATCAGACCCTATTGACTAGACAGTGCCAACGTTTCTGAGATTTCTAACATCTTTGACTGCAACTTCATGAGGATGGTTGAATGACATGTTGGTTTACATCCTACTAGAATAAGGAAAAAAGACCTTTTCAAAGTCAGAAATTGCCCGCCCCTCGAAATTCCAGCTTTTATAAATATAATTTCTATCACTGCTACAAACATAAATATTATGAGATGAAGTCATGACTCAGTCAATGTTGTCATTGACACTATTTCACCCAGAGTGGTTCTAAGTTTTCTGCATTATGTATGTATCCTTTGTTTTGAGATTTATGCAAAGTTCAGAACCAAATTATTTCTCTAAATGTGATAAAAGCAAAGTAGCAGTTTTAAGTTTTGTAAAACAAAGAGTAAAAGTAATAAATGAAGTAAGAACCTTGTATTATTTTGCATGCTAGTACATTTTCCAATTTTTGTTATGCAGACTAATAAACATTGATTATTACAAGAGAGAGTTTTAATAAACGCCTATATTATGCCTATTTTGGTGTGATAAAGAAATAAATAATAACGGTGAACTTTTTAGGACTAGCCCAAGGAGGACTACCTTCCAAAAAGAAGTTTTTCAAGGTTTCCTTTCAAGTGTAGAGTAATGAAGGCTTAGAACAGATTTGCAATAGCAATTGTCAGATATAAACCAGGAGAGATTTACATACTAGTCCTGAAAGCTCCTGAGCTTGCCTTCAGCATGATACATCACTGTCACACTGCAGAGCTGCACAGACACAACCCAAGCATGGCTGCCACCCCGACGTCACTTAAATAAAGGGAAGGATTTGGGTGCTCTGGATGTGGCTGCTGGCATTTGCAGATGACAAAACCAGTTAGTGCCTTCTGCGGTCCCTGGGTTTGCTGCAGGCAAAGCTGCTGGGCAGCTGGGGTGCAGACTGGTCAGGTAGCACAGCCCTTCTGGAGAGGAATGGGAAATTTCAGTGCAACTCAGCTACAGATGCAACCACAGAAATCTCTCACAGGAACTCAGTAGCTGCTGCAAAGGCGCTTTCAACAAAAATATTTTTTTCACACCAGCAAATAACACAAGCAGTGATCGTATGATGGTTCTCTATCTTTGTGGTGTACAATGAATAAGAAAGCAGGCACAATGTAAGGAAGTCTTTAAGGATTTTCCCTAATTTCTCCCCTCCTGAAAAGATCTGTAACTTCCTTAGGAGGAGAGAAGATTTTAAAAAGTCAAGTCTCTTCAGATGAACTTTCATTCACGTGTGTCACTGGGAGCAGAGTGGTATTTGATGCTGCCCTACTTCAGCACCTCGGCTACCAGGGGCCATGCACTTTCTTTGCTGTCCCCTAACCTTCACCTCATACTGCACCCAAGCCAGCAGAGAATTACTAAGATAAGTTGAAAGTTATTCCACCTTAGCAATAATACAAACACAAGAAAATACAAGAAACAAATGATTAGGCATCAACATGACTTAGATATTAATAGTATCTTTTATTTGTAAGGGCAGAACAATTACTCACTTTCACGTCTCTCTCTCTCACCCTGACATGCAAATTAACAGAAGATCCCAAAGCATGTCTGCAGAAACACTGTTTGTCTCATAATTTCACATTAAAACTAAAGCAAAATGCACTTTTTTAACTTTTTCCATTTTTAATCTAAACAGGCTCCAGCATTTCACAGTGAAAGAACATCGCACTTATAGCTGAACAGACCAGGAAATTATTATGAATAATTAACTTAATTATTGTTGCCTGTTTGCTTGTCTTGTTATTTTGGACATTAAGGACTCCAGACTGAGTTTTGTGCAAACGCACATCTCTTTTTATGCCTGTGGATTTTCTGTGTGGCAGATTAATACATCAGCTGAGCTCCCCTTAGCAAACTAAACCAAATAGCACAAGATCACATACCGAGAGTCAAGCATGGTATGGCTGGCAGCAGTTGGAATGTATTTTCAAAACGCTAGCAATGAAATAACATTTAAAATATATGGGAGAATTGCGCAGCACTGCTGTGGGTGGGATATCTATATTTACTATTCAACAGCAGGCCTTCAGGAATAATTTGGTCCTGATGAGAGTTTTATTTCTATATTTAAAAAATAAGTTACGAAAAGGAAGTAAGAACAGTGATAGTGGGTATATTCAACAGCCTGAGAAAGACAGGCAGAGAATCATAAAAGATAGGTCTGGAGGCGTCTTCATGAGGTCATTTGGTCCCTCCTCCTACCCGAAAGCAGGATCAGCAATACCTAAATTTGTCCTGACAGACATTTTCTACCCTTTTCTTGAAAATGTCCAGTGAAGTGATTTCTCTTGGCAATCCACTCCCGCGCTTAACTATCATTACCATTAGGAAAATTTTCCTAACATATAGCTTGTGTATGTCCTTGCAGTCTAAGGCAATATTTCTTCTCCTGTCCCCACTGGACATTATTAACTTCCTTTCTGAGGCAGCCTTTTAAGTAGGTGGGCAGAAGTAGGGCTAAAAATAAACAAGACCACTTTTGCACACAAACATGCAGGTTGGCTGTGTAAAAAGTACACCCTGAAAGAGATGGCTGAAAAACACATCTTGGTTCAGTGATTATAATTGTGTTTCTTAAAGAAAGCGCTAGAAGTGTCCATTTGAGCCATAAAGTACAGCGATAGACCTTGCTTTTTAAAACAGACAATGGGATGGACTTGATTTCACCAAAATAATTTTCTCTAACATGAATAAATGTTTACAGGATTTAACTGAGCGAAGCTAAAAAGTTGGAAGTCCTCACTTTCATCTGTAGCTATGTCTAACATAAAGCTAAATCTTGTGCAAAGTTGGGCCAGATGACTAGATACAGGACAAGGATTTTCATTTCTGCAAGTAAGGCAATCATCTAAATGAGGTTGCAGCTTTTCTTTAACAAATTATTGACTTCCAAAACTCTGCTTCAGTATYGCCAAAAGATCACACTTTGACTAGCAAAGTTAAAGGCTTTTTTTTTTGGCCGATGTTTATTCTTACGTAAGTTAATTGTAACTGTTTCATTCCCTCAAATTTCAGCAAGTAAAGGTAAAAGTACAAGTCAGTCAACAACTGTAGTATAGGTCACAGATTACAACAAAATTCTGACTTCTCATCTTAGAGAAACAAGAAATAACATTATTTATACAAATGTGACAATACTGACGTAACAGGGCATAAAGGCATACGGAGGTAGGTGTGGATTGACACAAGGGTAAACTTTATGACGGGATAAGCAATGTCTGCTAGCAGTGAGACTGTAATAGCTAGGGCACCTCAGTTTCGTTGCAAGATAAACTGGTGAGGATCACCACAGAAGTAGAGAGGAGGAGCGCCCATCCTACCTATGTACTATGCAGCGAACTGTAGGAATGCCCTGTCTCCACGGAGGATTGTACAGTGAGATGAGTGGGTTCATTTCTGTGCTGTAAAGGCATACATACCTTTGTGTGAGGGGACACAAAGCCCAGAAGGGAAGCTGCCATGGGGCACAAGCTTTCTCACATGCCCATCAGTGATATTAYGCATTAACTGACCAAACATGCTTTATATGTTCAGTGGAAAGTTGCAACTGTTCGTTAAAAGCTCCAAGCTCTAAGTTCTTTCAATAAATCAATATCCTCTGCTCCTTAAATATCACGTACACAAAACAGATGTCAGCTGCCATAAGGAAACCATTGGCTCCAGAGGTATGCCCACCTACTACCTCAAAATAAATGTATTTTTTATTGTCTTGCCTTTCAAATTTTCTTCTGACTTATAAATTATTCACTGAACTTAACCATACCTGACACATAAGCCTGAAAAGTGAGAAACCTGTCCAACAGCTTCTCCCTAGCTTTCAGAGAGAAGAGAGAAGGGACTGCAATAATATGAATAAAAAGCTAAGTAATATATCACGCATCAGTGACTGCAGGCTGGGAAAGTTACTACCTAGGCCAAGAATAGTTCCAGGATACTATTCCTTCAGCTGCACATCCAAAGCTCATGGAGATGCTCCAGTCTCTTTCATGGGAAATCCAAAAAACTCCCCCTTCAAGCAAACAAACAAAACACCCCTCAAGGAAATTGAAACAATTCTTTCACTAGCTAAAGGTTTGATGAAAACGAAAGAGACTGCAACACAAAACAATGAAACACACTGTACTGGAAACATACTGTAAAACACTAATAAAAGATTAATCAGACTTATTCCTTTTGCACTAATTAGGAAAGTCATTGTTCCCTAATTGGAAGTCACTCAACAAGAAAGAAAATTAACAAGCTTCCCTGCATGTGTCTAAAAGTATTCACCGCAAGGAAGATAAGATATTGCATCACCTTAGATTTTCCCTCTCCCTTCCCCCTATCTGTGATCTGGGCCAGTGAAATTAATGGGTCATTTTCATTAATTTTAGCAGAATGAGGACAACACCTCCATTTAAAAAAAAGTATGCTTTTGTTTATATGACACCTTTTTCTGGGGATATTTTGGAGCACGTTATAGCAATATAGAAACACCTTAAATAGGACCTCATTCCTAAGACCAAGATGGTTTTCATACCTAAGGATGTACGCTACGTTGTATGCTGAAGTGCAGTGTAAGGACATCAGCTTCAGTTTGCTCAAATGCCAGAACAGGCTAGCCAGAGTGTCAGGCTACAATTACCCATACATCCCTTATCATTTCCCTCAGTACAGACACTTCCCAAGAGCAGCATTTTAGAAAAGCTGAGAAAGTGGGAGAACCATCTCCAGAGTTTATAATGTTCCATAGTTTTCTGAGAGCTGCATATTTCAGTCTGAGAAGCCATGAAGATATCTACGTACACAAATGCATGTCTCGCATCACTATAGGAAAATCAAAGCTATAATGACCTCCAGCTTTGCGCACAACATTTAACAACATCCTTGCCATGCGACATATAATTTGCTGTGTCTTTAGTGTAAAAAGCTTTTAGACCTTTGCTCATCCTTTCATTCACATCAGTCCTAGCATCATGTTTGAAAACAGACATTATGCAATTTCACCATTAATTCACTCAGTGTGGATGATGCACTTTACCTTCCCATCAGTCTATATGRATGTGCCCATGTGTGCATACCACCTTCCTCCTAATCACCACAAATTACCACCAGACAAAATTATTTGGGAGCTTTGCAGATTATAAAACCATTTTGATTGTAATTTCTTTGACTTTTACAAGGATCAGGGGATTTTCTAGCTGAAACATCTTATACTATGTAACAATGGGTTGGTTGGATTTTTTTTGCAAGTCATTCTAGCAGAGCTGGTCCCGCAACTCTGTCAAGATTTGATTTGTAATATAGGTGGACCCTAGCTTAAAGGCTTGTCCTCCACRAACTGACCTGATCAATTCTCAGACAGGTGATGAAAAGTTGGAATTCAGGATGTATAAATCAGATCCACCTCTTTCTTCTTGCTTTTGTCACTGTTATTAAGTTTGCTACCAGATTCTGCCTCTTAATTGAGCTTGATTGTTTACTGTGATTTTATAGGATATTAAGAAAAATGGCACAGAGGTTTTCAAAACAATTTTATTTTCAGATTCCTATAAACATACAAGTAGAAAGTACTTAGGCTATTTGTATTAGCACATAAAAAATATAAGCCTGGGTGTACACAAATTACAAGCACATAGTTTGAGATATTATTTTTGGAATGTCTCTGATAAACTTTAAAGTTAGGAATTGGTTGGTTTATTCTAAGTATCACTCATCTATGCAGTAAATCACAGGAACAGATGCAGCTATGATGGAAGTTACACAGACGAATTCTTTACCACRGGATAAAAAGGAGAAAAGCCTAATGCTTTTTGCTTATATGCTCACATACTCTTTTCATCATCAGTGGTGTAACTTGGTGCCCATTAAAAAGTGTTTGTGGTGTTTATAATTGTGTTTCTCCAAGTCACAGCTGACTGGAAAAACATGATGTGTCTATTAAAATACCTTGAAAATAAAGATTTGTTAAGAAAAAACTCATTTCTGTTCTTCCTTCTCTTCTTTTTACATGAGTTCTACAAATGCATCTCCAAAGTATGAAGATCATTGAAATTGTCAATACACTGGTGATCAGAGAGTACAACTTGTCTCAGAAAAAAGTTTGTATGATCAAATATGAGTTCAAAGGAACAATGTTGCAACTGTATATAACCCAAAATCCATGTAAAATGTCCACAAATGGATTACCATTAAATACTGTAATATTTTAGAAAAAAATTAAAAAAAAAGACGTGCAGAAGACTCAAGTGGCTGAAGTCCCCACAGTAGCAGCAATACTGAATTAGGAATCAGAATGTGAACCCTTATTTTAAGCAGTGAGTGTGCGTGCAGCGGAGAAGAGGAAAGGGGCAGAATGAAGTAGAAAAACTATGGTAACAGGATCCATCTTTTAGACCTCTTGTCCTCAACAGAGCTTCCAAGTCCCTTCTGTATTCCTCCTCTTTTAGACTGGAAAAGTGCTGCCATCAAGTTATACCTTGTGCTGACTCACCAGCTACTTTGCCTATACTCCTTCAAGAGATCGTAAGGGACGGCTGCCGATCTTTCTCTGCCTTATCCAGCTACAGATCTTCATAAAGTTTGCTGGAACTTCGTATCTTTCAGACTTCAGTCTCTCTAGCATACTTGGTTAAAGATGGCCAACAGATTCAAAAGTTACTGGGAGGTGGAGGTGACAGGCTGGCATGTGGACAGACAATGTAATTGCATACTTTTTTCCAAAGAAAACCAGGCTAAACGTAACCAAGGTACATATAGATAGTGAAGGAATATGTCCTGAATCAAGCTCAGCTGTAATAGAAATGTCAGTTATCTGTTGCCTGCACCTTCTTTAGAAGTTAGCTAACCAGTCCCTTTTCCGTCTGCTTACAAGTGCAAGATTTTGCCACTTTTCAGGAATGGGCAAGAACATGTCACTTTTTTTTAGCTGGATCAGTTTATATCTAGACTGTGAAAGATTAAACACCAAGARGATACTGCCAGCAAAGACAGAGAGAAAAAGCTGCTTACTTCCTGGTAGGATAATGAGAGTGCAGCAGCGGAGGTGTGCATTTCAAGATCACRGCAAGCTGTGCTTTATTCAGAATGGTACCACAGCATTTGACACATGTGCTGTAACCACATGGAAACCATGGCATGGGAGGAATATTGTAGGAGGGAGATTGTAAGGTATAGCAAGAAAAAAACCTCAGCAAAAACAGGAAAATAAATTTGTATTATGTAAAGGAGATATGACACAGTTGTGCTGTTCAAAAGTTATTCCTTATATAAAAAGAAACATCGGTAATAATGAAAACCCTTTCTTAGAAGAGTAGGCACATGAGCAATGGTAGGTAGGTAGGTGGGAGGAACAGTGTGGGTTGTGAGACCAATATTAGACTTAAAGTACTCAGAGAGGAAAAGTCCCACATGATGAAAAATCCCTTCAAAAACAACAGTGAAAGCAAAAGGGAACATGTTTTTAAGTTGTTTGCTCTGCCAGAGATGAAAGTGAAGCCAACTAGAGACTGCATACAGAAAACAGAGAAAGAGAGTAGCAGAAAGAAGTGCAGAAGATCCCTGACAATTACCACTGTAGAAACACCGCTTTCACAAGGTGCCTTGTTCTTCACTGACAGAAAAAACATAATTAAAGGAGTGAAATACTTTAAGGTATTAATAATGTCCTGCAAGGTCAGCTAGAAAGTCCACTGGTGTCAGTAAAAGGCTGCCTGCTGACTAGAGTGGCTTTTGGCTCATTTCCATAAAGTTCTTATTCAGGTGCAAATTGAACTCAAGTCAACAGTAAAGCCAAGGAAATAACTTGTTATCACATGTTACACAATTGCTTGATGACCTATATTCAGTGAGTTAGGGGCCCTAATTTAGTCTCTGGCCGACATGCCAGCAAAACTCTATCACAACTCTCAGAGTAATCAGAGTAGCCCTGGGATGAACAAGCAATGTCATGGTCAAGGTCAAGGCATGCTACTAAGAAAGTATGAAGAAATCTGCAAAAAAGACCTAGCTTAACAGAAGACTTCAATTCCCAGAGCAAGCACTTGGCTAGTTCTCACAAAAGAAAACCCCAAATTATCATGTTCAGCAGAAAGGAATAAAAGCAATGCATAATTATGTATTGTACAATTTGTCTCTGAAAGTGGAAAGGTTTCCCAGGAAGAGATATTTCTATAAAGTATCATCATAGATTAAAAGAAATAATTCTATTTCATCCCAATTTATGCTGAAAAGTCATTGAAAAAGAAAAGTAATTTCATATTTTGACCGCTTTTTTGTTTTACTGCCATTTACCATTTTCCCCTTCCTTCTTCTACCCTGTGATTTACACCCTACTTCTGCATAGCTCCTAAACTTACATGAATTTTACAGAGTGCAGCTTAACATTAAGCATATACCTAAAAGTTTTCCTGAATAGGAAGGGATTAAAAAACATATGTGAAATTAAGTATTCATACAAGCACTTTGCTGAATTACAATGACTTCGAAGCTAAACCCAAAAGCTTCTGCTGCCTAGCCCCTCTGATCTAACATCCTCTGTGGGTGAACAGTGACATGCAGGACTTTTTATTTTTAATAATTCCATATTCTTTTGCAAATCTCATCTCTACAGAGAACAGAAATGACCAAGAGCAAATACACTGACTGTGATGCACTGTACTTCACATATGTATTATGCAACTATGGAACATATGTTTCTAAAGGCTCAAAAAGAATAAGCTCTGTGCCTGATAGCGTGTCCATGCATAAAGCATGGCTTTACGGAGTTTGTGGTGGTACGTAACGTTTATGTTCACCTTGCAGATGTTGCAATAACTGATCTCAGAGGAAGAGTTTTGGCTCAGGAAAGGATGTGGTAAAGTCTGCTGGATGATGAGAGGAATCACTGGATCCCTTGAGCAAGCGCCAACTGGCTTATGAAAATCCCTGCGGAAAATGAGACTGCTTTCTCCTTTGGACACTAATGGAAAGACAGAGCAGAAGCAATTCCTGGCTTCCACTGAGACAAGTCAGGCAGGCTGCTATGGGGAGCTGCAATAAGCGTGTTTTTGTCTTCTGGTCTATTCATCACTGATGTCAAGAGCATGACATTCTTAACAAGGATCAAATGCTTTTCTCTAAAATCTATTTCTCAGATAAGGTCTCTGGGAAAAAATGGGGTAGAGGAGGACAAGGAAGGAGGGGAAATTAATGAGGGAAATGCAGAAGGAGTCTTTTGTCACTAATCACGGATACTAGAAGAGATACAGCTCTTTTTTTTCCATTTTAAAGCTACAGCCTTAGGCAAGTTAAACTAAAATTAGGTTATTTTTGGTTCAGTGAACTATGATTCCCTATTACAGCTACGAATTTTGCAGAAGACAGACAGAAACAATTGTTGATTTAAATCCACACTATTTTCTTTTATGGATATAATTTATTTTCTTGCTTTAGGGGACTTCTCCATTTTAGAATCATTTAAAATAAAACACTAATACCAAAATTGTCAATTTGTGCAATTTGGGTGGCTCTTTTAAAAGGCCCAAATACAAGAAAAACACAAAGTGTCATTAAAAAACCGTAAATTCATCATTCCTCTTGACTAAAGCTTTCATAAATGATTAAAAAAAATTCAGTTTTGGTTGTATCTCTCCACAAAATACAGTGCAATTCTGAGTACACTAAAGAGTGTATCCATGGATTTGTCTATTTTCAGACAGTCATTGTTCTTTTTAATTAAATGTCAGATGCTCTCTGATGAGTTGCAAAGACTAGCTTAGGGCTAATTTCACATGTTGAGTATATATAAACACACAATTATGCAAAGCTTTCACAGGCCAAAGCTATAATTCAGCAAAGTATTTAAAGAACAGACCTACTGTGCATACCTGAATACTCACTTAACACTAACAGGCTGAAATACTTCGCAAATTCAAAGCGCAGGTAGTAGGGTCCCTTTTCAGAATAACGTTGAAATACATTTCCACATCTACTCTTGTTCAGAAAAAAAACAACCAAAAATAAGCATGACCGAACACACTTGTTTAAATACTTTCCTTAACTGGTACCTAGAAATAGAGAGTAGAAACAAATAGGAACACAAACTGTATGTCTTAATGGAGAGCTCTGTATGATGTAGTAAAACACAGACTTACTTGAGGGTGGTGAGCTCTGTAAGGGATGGCTGGGTGGCCTTGAGATAGCTCTCTCTCCGTGCAGCAATCTTTGGGGATGGCTTCGGACTTGTGTCTGAGTCTCCACTGTCATCATCCCCCATGGCTTTGATGTAACTGCCACTACGCATTCGTCGGCAGGGAATCTCATCATCTTTCCCTCGTGGAGTGTATCCAGTCCATTCATCTTGAGGAACCTGAAGTGATGAACACAATTCTCTTATTAGTACACTCTTCCCTGATGTAATTGCACAGCAACATTTTACTGTGCTAAGCCACAACAGAGCCATAACAAAAACTCTCATGGCCAAGGGACCGTCTTCAATCCCATTTGAGCATGGGTTGCTGTTTGCAGTGGAGGCCTACTTCTCCCCCTGCATAGTCACAAGCACCTCTGGAGTTGTTTGTTATTTTCYACTACTTATCTGGGAAGTTTCTAGCAAACATGCTGACATAGGAGCCTCAGTTAGGTCTAATACTGGGCTGGATAAATCTGGTTTTTTGGTGGTTTTCATTCAAAGCATTTACAAACCAGATCAGGGTATTTTTGGTTCAGCTCAACATATTGAACACCTTTGGGGAGGCACAAAAGATGAAATACGAATCCCTATATCACAATCTTTTCAGACAGCGTGTGCATAGCTACACTCACCAGGATGATTTTGGTTCAAGATACATTTCAAATTAGTGGAGCTATGTACTAATCATCACAAAAGTAGCTTTGCAAGTGTGAAATTATACTACTATTACTTCTATAGCACAATGAGTGCAACTGAACACCCGCCAGCTTGCCGGGATCCTCCTTTTGGATTATGTTAGTCTGAGTGTCTGAGTCATACAACTCTTTATTCCCTTCTTTTTCTTCTTCTTATTGATGTGCATTATTCCTCTTGATCTGAAGTAAGTGCCGTCCATTCTTTACATTGGAAATCTGGAACACTGGGAATGTGCATTCATGAGATTTTGGGACATAGCAGAGGAGAGTCCAAGAGAACAAGAAGCTCTTGCCCACCCATCCTCTCCCTTCCTCTGCTCTTGGGGSTTCTGACCATTGTAAACCAACACCCTTCTCTTTCCTGTAACAGCGGAAACAACATGCAGTGGACCAGGGTCCTTCAAGGAGTTGTCCTGAAGTTATTTTGCAGAAACCCCATTTTTACAGTAAAGGTGAAACTGCAAAAGGACTTTTTAGTTAAACATATTTTGTGTGAAATTTAAATAAAAGTAGTTGTGAATTTTTAGTTTGCTACTTTTCTGATTATTCTTAGTGAATCAACTCTATAAAGCAAGATATAGCTACAATGCTCAGAAACCCTTACAAGCCATATTAAACAAGGAGTATCAAATCTGGGTTGCTAAAATTTGTCCTGCAGCTTACAAATACTAGCATCTACCAGGATAATCACTGAGTGTCTCTTTTCTATGGAAAGTTTGTTCTTCAACAACATTTAACTTCTGCTGAGTATCTTGTGTATCTGTTGCTTCCCAAACTTCAGCCACAGCATTTACATGCCAGCTTGTTTAGACAACCAAAACTGAAACACTGGACTGTTTGCTAACAGCTTAGCTGTTGATTCCCACTACAAACATAAGCCTAAGTCCAGAGGCTGTAGGGCCTTTCAAATGTTACTGTCAATGTAGGTCAAATTTTTATGGCTTTTCATCAATATATGCTGCTATAAACTGCAATCCAAAAACCACTGTGCTATACAAAGGAACAAAGATATTTAACAGCCCTAACCATTCATGGGCTTATTACTAATTATAATTAATTAACCAAACTATTCATAAGCCATGCCATCGCTTTGTTTCCTGCTGATTTCAAACCCAAGACCTTGCCAACTTTCTTCCTTCATTGACTCTTATTTTCCTGCTACTGACATCATGATTTATGCCCTTCCTTGAAATTCCAGGCTCAAACAAGTCCTTCTTTCAGTTTGTGCTCAGTCTAAGCTCTCTTCTCCCAGTTCTCTCTTGGTCAAGTCTGGCCTTGATAAACTCACTTGGAGCTTTGATGTTTTCCTCAGAGGACTCAAGATTTAATCCTGGAAGTGTACTCTAGTTTGTATCTTTATCAACATTTCTTCTTACGTCTCAGTCTTCCTTCTCGGCACTCAGACTTCCTTCTCAGTTGCCCCACGTTTTATTTAACCAATTCATTTCTTGTGCCTTTTTAAAGTAAATTTCCATGTTTTCTTTAAATATCCTTTAGTTAATGACTCTGGTAACTCTACTTCTGTGAAACGTTTAAATTCTCATCTTCCAGCAGCACACAAAGTTTGTTGCTGTTTTCTTTTTCTTTCTTTCTTTCTTTTTTTTTTTTTTTTTTTTTTTTTTTTTTTTTTTTTTTTTTTGATATTTGCCTGGGCTTCAAGAATATAAGTTCCTTAAGGCAGGAATATATTTCAAAGTCCAGTTTTCTTGTTGAACAATGGCATGCAGAATTGTGGATATTTAGGAAGTAATTGAATAAATACACTTAAAAACACTTAAAATATCCTTCTAGAAAAGGGTAAGACTCTAAGAACTGGAGTATTACAGACTGAGAGTACCAAGTACTAACAGAACCCACTGGAGGAACAGGATTGAATATACGGCTCTGATATGTTTCCACATCAAATAAAAAACAAAGAAAAAGCAATGTTTCAATTCTGTGGCTTCTCAGTTTATGCCTGGACCCCAGATCTGGAAAGTTGCTGCTTTCCTGGTGTGTATACATTTGTAAAGTGCAAATGAAGGTAATACTTGGTGGTGGTTTTGATTCTGATTTTTGACATACAAGAGTACGGAGCATTTTACACTCCTCCTCCAGCCACTTATGACAGACAGAGGATAATATTTTTCTCAGGTCTTATTCTTGCATTGGTTCCAGGCCTATAGCATCATCAAACAGCGAAGATAAAATCTATATTCATGCCAGCCCTCACATACATTTTGGAACCTACAACTCCTGTAAACCCTTGACTTTTTAAATCACTCATGTACAAAAAAGAAGTTAACACAAGTTTAGTAAAATCAAGTGCTGCTGACATTTTGATGACATGCTCGGACTTCAGTCAGAAGTTTAAAACCTGTAATAGTGTATTTCCAATCAGTTTTCAGGCAGATATTAGATATCTAAGTCAGAGTATGTAGAGAATCTGTGAATCCTCAGAGGACATGCACTTTAATCTGTTTAACATTTTATTCATTATGTTTTAGTTAAAGATCTGTGCTTTTTCTCATTAAAATAAATTAGTGAATTAACCTTTAATGCACTAAATAAAATATGTTAGTATAATGTTAAGGCTGGTGTCTTTAACTGAGAAAAAGTCAGGGGAGTTAAAGTTACGATGCTCATACAGCACCCATAATTCAGGTAAGCTGAACACTTGTAGTTTTATTAAATAATAGACATACTGTTAAATTTAATACTGTAGCTTATAGGTGCAATACGAGTGATGAGATATAGTTGCTGTGGGCACCATAACTCTGAAATTCTTGAGTTCCGTTATCAATAACCCCATACATAAGTACAATACCTTTTATCCCAAAGTTTCTCAAAATTATTTAGATACGATAGGCCAAGTTTTGAAAKCTGGTTGCAATGAATTTACCACAAAACTTCCTTATTTACACATGCAAACACTGTGTACCGTGATGAGCTTTGAATGCATTGCTCTAGCCCCACAATTTGTATGATGTGATGGGGAGGAAGTTTCCAGTTTGAGCTCTGCTCCCTCACTGAAGTGAGCAACCACTGAAAAACAGCACGCTACCTTTTTAGTAGCTCTTCCACCTTTTAAACGCTCTAGTTGCAGAAGAAGAAAGCTGAGCTGTTCACATAGAGACCAGGGGCAAAGCGGTCTCAGGGAGTGCCACAAACCCACTGGCTGGTTTGTGTACTGGAAGTTACTGCATGCGCAAAACCAAAGGAAATGATACAAATGCAACCCAAGTTCCATTACCATATTATGGGTTTAAGGGTAAACCCTGTATATGCCAAAGAGAAAAAGATGGCTATGGTTAGGAAAAACATCCAGATATAGAGAACAGCCTAAAATATCAACCCAGATATGCTTCTAATGTCAGTTAACACATTGAGGAAGTCAGAGTGTTTGTACAAACTATCTTGCCTGCCTAGACAAAGCTGCAGTAGAAGAATGGAATGGATATTAGATTAAAAAGCTGTTTTAGTTAAACAGTTTGTCCAGTTTTCTTGCAGATATTTAAGGCTGAGAGGTCGTCTTCTTTTTTTTCTTTTTTTTCTTTTTCCTTTTTTTTTTTCTTTTTTCTTTTCAGTAAGGTTTCAGTATTTAAGAGAATATTAGGGAAAGAAATTTGGGTCCAGTTCCCCTTTATCTTATTTCAGTTTCACAAGAGTTGGAAACCCTGATTTCAGAAGTTGGAGTAGGAGAAAACAGTAAAACATCATGTGACTGGCAGAGAGCACTTGCAGGGTAAAGAAACGCTTTAGAAGTAGTAGATTTTTGCTTTGGCTATTAACAGTTGTAACACTTTTTTATGAAAGGATCTCAGAGCACTGTCTGTGTATTACTTGAGTAGGACAAACAACCCTTAAAGCTCAGCATTTCCTTTCAGTGTACCTATTTTGCTGTTCAGAAAATACAGGCAGATAAAATAATGTCAACATTTTAATACTTATGTGCCTATAGTCAAATACCTCAAGCAATACCTGCTAAAAGAAGTGACCTGATTTTCAGAGTGCTTTCTTTGGTGCCTAAAAGGAATGGCTGTAACAGCTCATAGCAGACAACGCAATTCACTGTCACAGCAGTGTGTTTCGTATCATGGGAAAAAAGTAAAACATAAAGCCCTCTCAAAACTACAAATTGCGAAAATGAAATCGATCACATTATTTCAAGCATTCTGTTTCTATACATATGGTACTAAACATTCTGTAGTATGTTTCCTTCTGTTGATCTGGAAAAATGCTGGGAAAGGTGTCTATGTGAAGACCTCCAGCTCTTTTATTTTTTTCAGTCAGGAAGTCTGCACAAATTTTCCCACAGGTTCTTACTTTGTTTGAATGGCCAATATTATGTTTTGCAAGGTCACATACTGCACTGCACGCAAGTGCGTATGCACYGTATCTGCTGCCTTAGAGGATCAATGGTATTAAGATTGACATACCTGAGAAAAAGCTGTTTTATGCTTTTAAGGAGATCATATTATCTAATTACCTTGGCAATACCATTTTTTCAGCATCAGACTATCAAGCAGGAATATCACTTCCATGATTGTTTTTACGCTCATGAAAAAGGGGGAAGAGCTAAACTCAGATCTAACAATGAACACCATTGTTTTTATTAAAATAGAACTATTATTATTCACACTATTGAAGTAATAGAGATCCTGGAAACACTTCATTCTGCAAATGATCTTTAAGATCACGTACAATTCTTTCTTTACAAGCCTAAAAATCAAGAGTGCACTTTACTTATATAAAAAGCGTGGTGAAACAGAACACCATTATTACTTGAAAATACATAGAAAATATTCAGCAAAGGCCTCTGAGCCAGGCAACTTACTGAAACTTGAGACTTCAGCATACTCCTAGAAATAAAATGTTTGTTACAAGTATGAAAGCTAAGCCTGACTATAGTTTCTTTCTTCTGATTAAATGGCAGATACAAGATTCTTTTGTAAACAGAACAGACTATACAGATAACATACTGCCACCAGCCAACGTCTTACCCGGATTCAGCTTCATTTAGTGTATGGATTACCTGTCCTGATCTTTAACTAAATTTATGTTGCTCTGGAAGTGTTCACACTTTGTCATTAGCCAGGCTGGACTGACTGGTCAATTCCTTTAATGCATTTTTTGATATATAAAGGAACTGGATTTTTCTAATAGATAGTCTAGGTCCCCAAATAAAGAAACTAAGCAAACAGGTATACTGGCCCCTCAGTTTTCAAACATTCATTTCAAAAGCTCACACATAGTGGTATGTGAAATAAACCCAGCATGTAAGGACAAAGGTAAAGAAAACATTTTTTATTCCATTTCTAAACAATAAAATTAGAATATCTAATTTCCTTCTTTTTTTGCCCAAAATTGTTATTAACTTACCTTACTGGATGAAATAGCAAAAAGACTGTCTCTATAGCAAATTAAGTTCATTATTGATCTCTAGTTTGATTTGGTTTATTGCAGCTGAAATCATTAAAGCTTCTCCCTGTGCTTTGCCAAAGCAATGTGGATGACTATAGAAGTAAACACAAGGACTGGAAGGAGTGGCTAACCATCGCTCAGCAGTAGACTTGTAACTTTAGCTTTCTATTAGTATGCAAATACTTAATGAAATGAAATCACACAACTGAAGAACAATGCTTAATGACTGCTCAGTGCAGATTTTCAAACCCATGCAATTTGGTTTTCTTAGCTGTTATTATGCCTCTTCTGCGTGCTGTTAAGGAAGTTTCAATTGCCATCTTCCACTTACTAAGCCTATTCCTAGCACTTATGAATATTGAATTAATCAGATCAATAAAGATGAGTAGCATTTCTTTCTATCAATGTGCATGTGTTAAGAATCACTGAAGTACGCAAAAAAAAAGGAAGCCTTAGAAAGCTTAAAGAACAATATATGTTTAATAAGCCTCAAGAGTTTTCAAAAAGGCTTTTTTAGAAGGTTACTTCTGTTTAGGACAAACTTAATATGCTCAGTATCTGCAGTAACACTTGTTTTAGCTTGTACTATTCAGCAATCAGGTTCTACTATAAATTAACTGACTTATCTCCATATTTTTTTACATGAAGAGCATTAACAGCCAAGATGAAGACCCTGTCCGAGACAGAACATTACTTCTTCAATCCTAAGTGCCCACACGTTGTATCAAACCTGAACAAGCAGTGTGAGGAATTGCAATCTTCCTTCACATAACAGTAGTTTGGAAAGTCTTCTAAAACAGTAAGAAACCTCATAGAGTAAGTCAATAGACAAAATTCTTCAAGCACCGCTCCAGTTTATAATTTTGATTCATCAAAAGCTGCCTTGACCACTAGCTTGTCAATCTGATTCACATTCTGTTTTATGAAGACGAATGTGTGTCTCCTACACAAAACAACCATGTCTTGATTCCAGATAAGTTTTCTCCTCCTGCTTTATGCATAAAAATCCAACCAACCATGAAGAGGGCCACGTGGATACAATGATTCCAGCCAAGGGCCTTGCAAGTTTGCCACCCCCAAACATGTTCTTCAGAAAGGAAGCCAAACAGCAAGTACCACATCTGTTAGCTGAAGAAAACATAACTGAAGGTCATATAGCAGGACTCTCTGCCAGGACCTCAAACTAAAACTGCGTCAGTGATACTCATGGATGATATTCTCTCTGTGGCTGAGGGCAGACATTCATTCTCATCTTTCTCAATACCCTTGAAGCTTTCAGTGCAGTTGGCTATAATGAGAAATGGCTCCTTGCCCAAGTAAGGATGAGAGGATGACTGTTAACATGAATACCAATCCTTGAAAGGACACTTTCAATGACTAGCAATGGAGGAATGTTCTTTCAGTTCTAGATACCTTCTTTTGGGGTGAATCAGTTCTCTCCCTAATCACTTCAGCACCTGCATACAGTGACTAGTTGGCATCAACTGCCAATACTGTTAAATGAGATTTCATTTTACCTTTCTTTCACTACACATGACCACAAGCCCACTATCAAGCAGCCAGCAGGAAACTGGCTTGTGGATGGAGAACATGTAGCTGAATCTGTATCATTGGAAGAAAACAGATGTGATGGGGAGAGCATTTTGAGAAACAGCCCTTATGCTGTTTCTGTTGGCTGACTAACTGGATAATCTCTGGTGCTTTGCTAATGTTGTGCTCTTGCAGGCAGCAGCTGCAAGTAATGCAGTTAAGCTACCATCTCCAGCTGGCTATTAGCTTCTGTCACATTTTAGTGTACAGTGGACAGACTTCACTGAAACTTCCACACCACCTTCTTTTGGATTACAGCAATGAAATATACCTGTGTAAGAAGTTTTCATTCGGCTCTAAGGAAACTTTCCCCATTTCAGAACATCATAGTGTGTTTTCTCAGTGACTCCAAACTGTCACCTCTGCTCTACAGCAGTGTCCCACTGGATATCAAATCAAGGTCATGGTCTTGACTCTCATCTGCTGAGAACTGAATTGCTAGAGACCAAGAAATCTCAAAGATTTCCTAACAAACTGATTAGCAGCCTGGGGTTATGTCAGTAAAGCAAAATTAGACACAAACTTATTTGCATAAAAGACTCTTAGAGACAATTCAAAGACCATCTCTGGAAGCCCTGGCCCATCAGAACTGTCACAGTGCCTTGTCCAACTGCATGGCACATTGCTTAGCCTTTGGTGAGAGAAATATGTATCTATCAGAAGTCCAAACAAGACAGTCCATTGCACAGGCTCAGGGTAAAGGGTGAAAGGACAAACAATATACAATAGATTCGTGTTCTTGTTGCTTAATTCACTAGTGACAGAAGCTCAGCTGTGCAACAAGCACAGCGCAAGAGCATTTGTAAGGCAGAACAGAAACTGTGGCCAGCTGCCGCCAGCTCAAACCACTCTTCTGACACTGCAGTATTTCCCCACTCAAGATCTGTACTACAAATTCTATTCTTGAAACAAAAAACCAATAACTGGATGTAGGGGAAATATTCCTTATTACTTTGCACTGACTGAGGAAAACATATCACCACTCAGTGTTTTTTTCCCCCACCTACTTTGCATGTCTCCTCAATAACAGATAAAATTGCAGCTAAATGTGAAGTACTGACATCGCTGTAGAACAGCTCTCTTAGTACTTAGGTGGCCCCCATTACTGCAGTACTCAGACACCAAAGGTCAGTCCAGGTTTTAATTAAATGAATGAGAACACAGCAGTTGTTAAGGTGAAATACGTGGCAAGATCATTCTCACCAACTCAGCTGACAATTTCTTTTTTTTTTAAGGTAAATTAAAGGACTGCAAAGATGAGGAGGACGGCTGTACTGAAATACTCTCCTACATATTTGTCTTAATATAGCAAAGACATCTTGGGTAGGTTTGCAGGTAGGCTAAATAACCAAGAGTCAAAGGAATTATTTGTTATTAATATATTTTATATTAATAATAATATAATAATACATAAATATATTTTTTGTAAATAAGCTGTTTTGTGCTCTGTTTATATTTTCCAAGTGCCCACAAATTCCCTAACTTTATTCATTATTCATATTACCCATCTCACAATTTAAAAACTGAAATAAATCAGCTTTCTGTGAATGATATTTTTTGAGTTTTAATGTTCTTAGATACTAGTTTATTTTAAAATTCATGAACATTTAATAATTTCCAAACTTTTTCATGAGTATTGCATTACCTGGAAGCTGGCCTAGAATACATTATAAWATTTGACATTTTATTTCACAATTGTTCAAATTGTTTCACTAGCTTTACTGAGAAGTATGTTTCATATGAGCTCAGTAAAAAAATTTGAAACTTATACCTCATATACTTTGTAGTTCTGACTGGAAAATTGAAGGGGAAATAATATACACTTCATTCATTTTCAATTTATAATGGAATAAGAGAAGAAAAGGCAGGTCTTCAGATATATGAAAAATGGATATTAAAATACAACTTATATATACAAGGACATACTGAAAGATTAATTTGAATATGGTAGTTGCGACAGAAATGCAAACACCACAAATGAGGAAAAAGTAGAGATTAACTGAAAACGCAGATAGACTTGCATAGATAAGCCCAGTATAACAGATCTAACGTACATTGCTGTGTCATAAGGATAAACACTTTGTAATTTAACATACTGTGTTAACAAATTGTATGACAGATACTGGTCCTTATTAGCACCCTGACCTAGGGCGATGCCCTCTATTTGGCCATCCATGGACACAGGCAACAGAAAGAGGCTGGGATTGAGCAGTATTTCCTAAGAACCTGTGGAAGTGCCTTGTCCTGAGACTGGAAAACAAGTCACTTTTTAACTATGAGTTTCTTAACACTACATATTATATAATAATGCACATTACAGACAACTTTCACACAGGAAACTGAGCACAGTATGAACCAGAGCCTTTCACCACCAGAAAATGCTTATTACACCCAGAAACTTGGCTTATACTTTTTATAGTATTTCTCACAGTCTCCCACTAAAGGACAAGCGATGCAAATGCGGAACTCGGATGACTGCACTGTCATCCCTACCTACTGCACTTCAGTTTTCGTAAGTAAAATTTCCATCCTCAGCCCCAAGTATCTGACTTCAGTCTCATCAAATGGGATCAAAAGAAAACATACGACTGATCCACATAAGAAGAAAAGAGGAATAATAAGAATAATGTCATCCTTTGTATTTTTCTCCATCTCTTAATGAATGGACCAAGGACAATGGGAATAGTAATTACAGGGAACATTGAATGGCAAAACTATAATCAGAGACAAACTCTGCAGTGTATTTGATACTCTATTAGATTCAACAGTCATGAATTCATAGAAAACAAGAGTGTCAAAAATATCTACCCGTGTATTTAGACTGTATTGTTCGCAGAAAAAGACTGCTGCTTACATTTTGTCTTCGATAGTTTTGCTTAATTTTAATTTTTCCAGAGAAGAAGCTACCAGAGAAGTAGAGGCTGTCCCCTACTTTATAAATTATTTTCTCAAGGGAGGGAAATCATTTTGAAGAAGAATTTTGAGAAAACACAAACAGTTCTTTCTCACCTTCCTTCAAATTAGTCCAACTGTAAACCTGGATCAAACAAAAGCACTTTCCTGAAGTAAGAAGCAGCTCAAAAAAAGGACCTTATCTTTCTACTATCCAGCTCCTCATTCTTGAAAGGAGAAATAGAGAGAAGAGAAAAATAGAATTCCATTCCCAAAATGCAGGTGAGAGGAAAAGGTTTGCTTGACAGCCTTTAGACTAGTCTGGGAGCTAATATCTCTTTCTGAAGATGCACAGTGTTGAGCCAAGCCTCCCCTAGACCTCCAAGGACAGGCACCGCGCCTCAGCACCTGGGCTGGAAGCAGAGCCTGCTGGGGTAAAGAAAGACTGTGCAATGCAGGAGGACTCTGCACTCGATCCAAATTCCAAATTATGAGAAATAAGCCCATCTGTAACACGAACTACTGCCAACTCCTTCCACAGTATGGTTATGTGGAAAATATCACACCAAGTGAGATAATTGTTTGTTATTTCCATGTCTTTACACTGAGAATTCATCCAGATACTTTTGTGATAAAAGCCCTTACAAGCAAATGTGAAGTCAATGTCATCTGTGACCTCTGATATACTCAGATTTATCAGGATAAAGAAAATTATCCTGAGTACCCTGAGTTGAAAAAAAGTCACTCCTTCACTGAATTCAGATACTATCACAAGAAGAGTTTGCATGAACAAAATAGCCACCTCTTTCAAGGACCATAGAGTTTATGTCCTGGACCATAAACAACAGCTTAAATTACAAGTGAGTTGATAAAAACATCTATTTAACATTTAATGAGTTAAATAAAGCAACAAAGAAGCATCATAATAATGAAATTAAATTATCAGAGTTGTCCAGTATTGTCATGAATTTGCAGCTTTCATCTCATTTAGTGCATTTCTAATTGTTCTAACATAGGACACCAGCCTTTTGGTACAATGATGAGAAGGTCACCAGGAAAATAACAGATATAGAGAATACCTCTGCAGCTCACTAACGGAGTAATACTCTGCTGCTGTTAATATATATTTATATTGCAGGACAGCCAAAAGGCCTCAATTAGGTTCTGCGCCCCATTGTGCTGGGCACTGTGGAAACACAAAAGGGAACAAAGTCCAAGCCCCAAAGGGCTTGTAGTATAAAAAGATAAGTGATATAGTGAAGAGAAAAGCAATGGGATGCATTCAAAATAGACTGACTTTTTAATACCTATATCCATTTGTCATCCTTTCAAGCTGCCAAGAGAGAAGAATAATCCTGACCTGCTTCCTCAAATCTACCCTACTCTGTTTGTATATTATTTCCAATGTTAATTGAAGCCTGGTTAAGATTTTCCTTTTTTTTAAAAACAATTTCAAACCAGTTATATTTCCCTGACTTTTACAAACAAGCATACAATTAGAAAAAATGAAACAAAATGAAAATGAAAACCAAAATAAAACTACTAGTGAGGATGGGAAACACAGTGAGAATTCAGTTATTCTAAGTGAGAATTTAGTTATTCTAATTCCTGCCCTTGACAATTGTTGGACATATTTTCATACAGACACAGATAATGTCCTCTAATTCCACTTCAAGAGTCTATTCCTGTCAGTTAAGCATTATCTAAAAGTCCCTATGGAGGAGTTCATTTAAAGCTGATGCTGGCACAGTTTTTCGCTCTTTTCTAGCCATCTGGTCACATACTGAATTGTCAGCTATTTTATCTAAACCTGAGAGGAAGATTGAAGGAGTAAACAAAAACATCAACAAAAGAAATCTCAGGGTCCAAAGTAACCACAACAATCAAGCCTAAAGTTACGATTTCTTCTCACTCACAAAATTCAGATGAAAGAGACTTAATAAAAGAAAAACCCTCCAAAGGTTGCAACCTGAGCCTATTTTGAACCCTCTCTCCCTCCCCAGTCCATACGCACAGCTGTAAACACACACTGAGCATTCATATTGCCCCCTCTCCCCCCACACCACTTTCCTAATAATTAATAGAAAATACTCAGATCCATTTCTTTACATTTAAAACTTAGAATCCCAGAGGCTGGCATTCAAAATTATTTTGCATGCCATTCAATAAAACCTTTTAAGATCAATTTTTAAATGCGGATGCCTCAGTCCTACGCTTATCTGCGTACTGACTTAAACAACAGAATGTGGAAACTGACTGTCTCATTAAAACACCCATATGAGAAAACTCGCTACAGTTTCTATGCAAATAGACAAAAGTCCCACTACATTAAAATGAAACCAAATCATCTTAGCAAACCTCTTTTTTCCTCATGGTCTTCTCTCTTCTCTGTGCAACGTTGTTCCATCTTACACACACACTTAGATGTGCCATAAGTGCTTCGCTTAAAGTGCATAAAAGCTATCCACAGCTCTCCTAAGAATGAAACAGTTTTAATATTTTCTGATCCATGTTCCTGCCACAAACATTCACCGGCAGTATGATAGCTCCAAGAGCAGACATCTGATTCTTGACATTTAAAGATACAATACTGGTGAAAAATAGTGACGCTGTATTAACTGCAAACAGCTTGTGAGGGAGTAGGTGATGTACTCCTAAAATGTATAATCAGAACAAGCAATAATTTCAACCTTTTGATTTTTTATTTTTGACTCAAAGCCATGAGAAAGAGGAATAGCCAGATAAACAAATCTGGACATGTTACAATAACTGTTTTATGAGAATTTATATTCTATGGCAAAAAGGAAAGTAGGTTGTTTTCCTGCTGGAGAAAGTATTAAGGTACCCCAAAGTTTCTCAAAAGGGTTTCAAAAGCTTTCATAATAAAATAAGCAGTAAATGAAGGCAAATCTTGAAATTACAGAAATCAAAGAATTTGTATCCTGGTAACATTCAGTTAATTGACATTGTAATGCTAAGTGCAAGCACTACCACATCAAATTCCCTATACCCCTCCTGTGACTGCCTTATAAATTCAAAAAGTGCACAGAAAGGTCTTATTTTTCCCACATGAAAAGATTAAGCCTGTTCCAACATGAACTGTTTCTTTGAAATACTGAATGCTGGCAAAAAAAAAAAAAAAGAAAAGAAAAAGCAGATTTATTTTTAATTTCAGCAGCATTACCCCTTGTTTGGTGATCAGTGACCTCTCGGGAAAGTTGAAATATGAGAGCAAACCTCCATCCCCCACAAAAACCTGAGACAAGGCAGAGCACAGTTAACAGCAATCAGTTCTCCACACTGTACCTGGAGGTACTGACATGACCGTTCCTGTTGACACGTCTCTGCCTTCACCACTGTCTGGTCCATGTTAACTGATGCTTTCTGGTAAACTTCACGGGCTCTGCTCACGGTTAATGTAGAGGACCAAGAGCTTTTCTTCATTAACTGGGAGTCCAAATTCACAGGCAGGTTTGCACAGGTAGAGCATTTGACATCATTATTGCTTCTGGATGACTTCACAGTATGTTCACTAATAGTGTTATAGGCTTCCATAAAGTATTGGGAAGAAGAACGATCAGGGCATCTTCCCATGGTCATGACCCCACTGGGACCATGATAAATGCAAACATCATTGTCCAAGTTGTCATCTGAACTCCACCATCCTGATGCATTGGATCTGGGCTTACCTTCTGATCTCCTTTCTTTACTCTTGCTGCGCTTCCCATACCTCATCGTCTGTGACTCCTCCGGGCTCGCTTTGCCCCCATTGACGCTCCCCTTGGATGGTCCCTCCAGTGAATGGGACTTGGTAAAGAGCTTTTGGACAGAATGAACCAGATGCCGGATCCTCCCTGGGCTGTCACTGCGGTGCTCCATGGCAGTCCGCTTGTACTGCAGAGTGTGGTAGCCATCCCGATTCAGAGGCAGCTGCCGTTCAAACTGGTCCAAAAGGTTGGCAGGAATGCGGTTGGTCTTGTTGGCCGTTCCGTGGGGAACCAGAGCACACTCCTCCTTGAGTTCATGGTGGGAATTGTAATGCCTCCGGGGAAACGTGCTGCTGGCAATCTGATCRCTGTAGGGCACCATGCACTCTGCCTGAAAAGAGTTCCTTTGAGTGTAGTAAGGGTGGTCTGCAGGATGGGGGTCCACCGGGTTTAACAAATATGGCTTCCTGTCCGGGTGGTGTGGCAGACTGTCACACGGAGGATCACAGGCAACCCCATGATGATGACTACGGCTGCTAGATAATCCCTTCATCGTTGATGTAAAGCGAGTCCCAAAGTCATCTAATATGTATGGCTATGCAATGGGCAGATCTCAGAGAAAGGCCTAAAAGAATGAAATACAACAGAAGCCATAAGATATTCAAGCTAAGAGAAAAAACAGCATGTGCACATTTAGCATTCATTGTTTCTTACTGTAAAAATAATTGGAATAAACATTCTCTGATTCTTTTTATCGCTTAATCTTTTGCATGTCCAACATAGTGATAGGGGATACCTAAATAATACACAAGAAAAATTACCTTGTTCCACCAGCTGGAAAACAGATGCAAGAAAATTTTTCTGGTATGAAATTCACTATTGTTCACGAATCCACAGCAAGATAAGTATCACCACCTATACTCTAAAACTTCAGTCCTGAAAACATTCACGGACAGGGACCTCCCAGGAGGCCTTAACTGTTCATCTGCATGTTTTCAGGGCCAAATAAACACATTAAAAAAGATCATGTCCTTAATGGAGCGCTTTCTGGGTTACTTTGGGCCAAAACAAAAGTGTGGTGCAGTTAATGGGAAACTTTTCTCTGTTTTCAATGCACATTTGTTCATGATTCAAGTACAATTTTATTTGATCTCCATGTTGTCTGCCTAGACTGTAAGCATGTCAAGACAATATCAAAACATTATTTCTGTAAGCTCTTTTCAAATTAAGAATAAAACGTATAAATACATTACACTAACTCTGTCAAAATGAAGCCAAACCAACTGTTTAACAACCTATATATTTGGGGGTTTTGTATTTACTGTTTACTCACTCCGATTCACAAAAAAAATCTTATTCTGATAATGCATGGCCTGGTTTAATTTTCCATAAATTTTCAGAGTACTAAGCAGTCTTTAAATATCCCAACCTACGCCTTCTACTATTAGGAGAATTGGTATAGCCAAAACTTGCACGCTGCTATAACAGTGTAAGGGATTTCGACACTTAATACCTGATTGCACTTATTTGGCTCTGAAGTGACCCACAATGTTATAGACTATTGATTACAACAAGTGCAAAATGGAAATCTTCATCACAAGTGATATAATAACCACTCTGAGGCCAGATGTACTCATTTCAGCTCTCACCACTAGCAAAAGTCTGGATGCAACTGCTACTGCAACCTCTGAGCTACTAATGTGTAAATTATGGGGTTTCAGACGTGGCAAAACATTTTCATGGTGCCGTCTCAGCTCCTGATGGGTAGAGGACTCCTTAAAGGATGCCCTCTTATACCGCACACAACTGAAATGGGAGTCACTCTATTCCTTTCTGGCATGGCTAATCACATAATACTTTTGGAAATGTCACCCTTGAGATCTTTCTTGGAGTATGGATAGACATGCATAGCAAACAGTTTTCCACTATGTTCCTCCAGTATTCTCTCAGATAAAGTTCATGTTTTAACAGGTTGTAGACATTGTACCTACTGGCAAATTGGCAACAATGAAGTTTTCTGAAATAGCATTAAGTTAATGTCAGTCTGGAAAAGCATGCTCTGCTTTTCATCAGAACATATTTTATATTTTCTTCTGAATCTGTGGTGAGCTAAAGAGGAATTTTTTTCAATAYGCTTCAAAGCTAGTGTGGATGTCCTGCGTTTCACTCCCCCTCACTGGATCCCTGCAATGCAGAAATTGTTCATTCTCAGGAGACCCTGAATTCCAAAAAAAAGAGTTTTCAAAATACCACAAAAGGCACTTGAAATATTCCAAATGGATGAGCTCACTGGCTTACCTGAAGAGGAGAATGGCCAAAGGTACTTTTAAAAGCACAGAAATAATAGATTCAGAGAGCTGGACTTGTCAATTATACTGTAGTGAGAATCCTTAAAACTTCTAAAGAGCATTTTACAGCCCTACCAACTCCTTTAAAAATGTGATCTATTGGACTGTGTAATAGAGAAGCATCCAGAGGGATGTAGTAGTAGATCCATTACTTAGATCATTGAAAATGTGACTTGACCAAGAATATCCCGTCAAGAAGAATACCACTAAAGGATATAATGACCAAATAAAAATACTCCTATCTCTGGTATCTATGAATATCTTTCACACTTGAAGGCTTGTGGAAACAAGGCTTCAGCTAGTTAATTTTTATTTAAATCCATTCACAATCACGCAACAGTCCTCAAGATGATTGATAAATTATCTTAGGGCTAACAATAGACTAGTGTGCTATATAAGATAAAAATAGTAAAACCTTGTCCCAAAGATATGAGAAAGACAAGGAGAATTACAGTAAAGTGGGACATGCCCAGAACCAGTGATTTATTTTCATTTTTTCATTATCTGAATGGCTAGGAATTTTTCATTTTTGTGTACTGTGGAGAAAGAGCGTATGTAGACAAAGAACTGAAAGGATCAATAATTTACAGAATAGTGAAGTCATGACAGGTATGGGGGATGTCATGGAATTATTAAGAATGTGTAGTCTTAATATATTGATAGAGCAGAATGGCTGGGATGAGGAAATACTTGATCTGATTTATAGGCTGGGACAGAATAGTGTGGAACATCTTGAAGATAAAGATGAGCTTAAAAGATATAAGTATGGTTTGACCAATGAGAGCAACAGTGTTACCAGCTGTGTTTCGGACGGACTGGCAATATGGATGCTAAGGAGGATGCGCAAGAAGCCTTAAAAAGTGAAAAAGCTTATGAAAAGTGACATTTGTCTGTACAGAGAGAAAGGGACAGGCTTTCCATAAATTGTGGAGGAAGATTGGCTAAGCAGTGCTATATGAGCTTGGATGGCAAGTAGGATGGTGGAAATGTTTAGGAGAAAAGATAACATTTAGTTCTACACCCGTTTTGAATCTGAGCTGTCAATGAATCTTCCATGAGGAAGTACTGGAGAAAAAAGCAGAAAATAGATAGGATGATCTGCCCAAGAGGAACCAGATGAACAGATACAGAGAATAACAGAGAAAATATGCTTGTGAAAGCAAAAGATCATAGAGTTACAAAAAAAGGAGGATAAAGCTTTTCAGGAGCAGCAGATTTAAAAGACAAGGAAAAAAAGAAGTAGCAAAGACCAGAGAGTGATAGAAAAACCAAACCGAAAACAAAAGGGAGCAACCAACCTGTATAACAAAAAGGAGTGATGGTAAAGGCTCCAAAACCTGGGAGAAATTGAAATTCGGAGTAAAAACTGTTTATTGCCAACTCTTAGACTGGTGTATGCATTATGAGAGTTTTTTTTCTGCTGCAACATCATTGAAAACATTTATTTTATCATGTGTCAATTGTGACGAAAACCCATGAGTATTAACTAGTATATAGCTTCATTTTACCCTAACTATATTACTGCTGCCACAGTATTGAAAGTGTAATGAATTGGAAAAAAACCAAGAATGTACCATAGTTCAGCACCTTCCAGGAAGGAAAGAATAAGTATAATATGCTCTGCACTGAAGGGAGTGGTGCTTTTCTTAAATATTTAGTGGATAATTCTTCTGCACAGAAAAAACCCCAACACAATTCCTAAACCACTCTCACACCTCAATCCTGCTTTAATATGTTAATATGTTAATATACATCTAGGAAAAAATCACCCTACAGCCTCTGATTCCATCAGTATTTTTCAAAAAATATGCATAATTTTCCATAATTGTGTTGGCTGAACCTATCAATCAATGTTCAGTGCAATTAACAGCTGGAGACAGGGCTATCTGATCATGCCATGAATAGCTGAGAGGAAGCCAATTAAGATTTTTATTGTATTGTTATTTTTTGGCCAAACTAGGAACATTTAATTACTCCTGAAATAAGGCAAGATAATTGATGAACATACTGCGTATTAATAAACAGTGGAAATAGCAATTCTATGGACAGCAGACCAAAACCACTTGATGGCATAGGAATAAATGAGATGTTAAATAGATACAGCATTGTAAGGCTGAAGAACGCTTATTACTTTCAACATTCATGTTACATTTGCTTTTGTTTTCTTGAGGATGCCTTGGGTAAGAAGGATACGAATATATTCATCCTTGCTGCCAACATGGTGTCCCTAATGCACAACAATTTGTTGGAATAACTTAGTGGCTAGAAAAATGTGTAATTAATTCTTATGTAATTAAAGTGAAAATGCATGCGAAATAACAAAACCTGAATGCATAAATTACCTACACTTTTACGAATTTTATTTAACTGTATTGTCTACTGTTGCATTCCAAATTTATTCATAAAACACATCTTCAAGAAACATATTCTTTCCCTCAGATATATGTGAAAACTTCTCTCTTATAAAAGATTTACTGATATGCCACATACCCCTTCCAATTTTATCTCACAAGAATGCAGAATTACGTTTCTTCCATTTTTACAGGAAGCTGTGAAAAACAATCAGGTAACAAATGCTTTCACTAAAATAATGCATATATAGGTATATAGAGAGTAACTAAATACAGGAGAATGTAGCAGGTAGTACAAAATGGATAATTAGTAACTCAAAATGACTAATATAATAAAAATGGTTTATGGCCATTAGYGACTTACAAACCTTCATAACTGAAATGTTTTTTATAGGATCAGTATGAAGAGTCAACATTCATCATTTTCTCTTTTTTCAATAATCTGATTATGTTGTAGCAGTTCAAGATTCAGAGCAAGGCAAACTGCCATGTGCACAATATAATGCATAATGTGAAGTGTAAGGTCAATAACTGCTAAGATAACTGACAGAATGGCAGTGAGATCTGTGTCAAGGTGTGTAGCTTAACCATAAAAACATGCAAGTAAGATATATCTAAGAAACAGACAAACGTGCTCTTGCAATTTGTATTAGCAATACACAGAAGGAAGGCACTGCAACTACATTTCGTGTAGTTACCAACAGAGACACCCTAACAGCCAACCCTAATCCTAACGCCAACAGAGACACCCTAATTAAGCATCATCAGGACCACAGCACCTTAAGTCTAATATCCTTGTCTGTTCCGAAACTAAGGAGTGAGAGACGTTGAATTTTTTTTCATTTGGTGAACGTGGTTCTTCTAAGATACCATTCAGGGAGTTAGAGGACACTTCTGAATCCTCAGTTTTGTGCCAGGTCCAGAAACTGAAGGGCTGGTACACAGGTGGAAGGCAATGTAAACACATAATGTCATGTATGTACAGCTCTGAGTCGGGAAGGCATTTAATCATGTGCACAAATTGAAACACATATTTGGACCATATTGGTACTTACAACTCAGATCACAGCAGTCTTTTCAAAGAAATGCTGTGTTACTGTTTGAAGTGAGAGGACATAAAATATGCTTTTTAGCAGYACTATTTGTGATTGTGCTCCCATTTTATGCTCTATGGTAAACAAAGAGAGGTTCTCATTTCCATATTGAACACCAAAGATTCTCAGCATTTGCTTATTTATTTATTCACATGCTATGGGATGTTCCCAGGGAAATTCCTTTCCCTGATTCTCAGACTTTTACAAACACATGGAAGATATGTTTATGCTGAGAATCAAACTTCCACATGCTCCTCATGCAGCGCATTGCTTTATCCCAAAGGTCTTGATATTTTGCAGCCATTCTGTGTGGCCTTTCTGTTATGTTACATCACATTAATGAAAATCTAGACATCAATAAATGGATACATATTCTAAAATGCATCTATCCACATATTTTATTAAAGGTGTTCAGAAGAAAATGAGGTCTCAAATTATCTTCCTAATCCATTTTGGCATGTAATATGAAAGATACTGTGCCTTGGGTAAAACTCTCAAGAGAATGTCTGGCTTTTGCTTCCATGTCAGCAATCACACCAGGCAAGCAATACTTACAATGTAATTTATCTTGAGCAGTCGATGGGGAGTCACAAAGAGAAATGTTTTGGCCAGTAACATAAACTCATTCCAAGTTCATGGGCAGATCAATAAGTGGGAGTAACTGGGGAAAAAATGTAATTAAACTCTAGCTGATCTGTGAGGAGTCCCTTGTGAATGGTATGGCATCCCACCAACGATGTCATAAAAATGGATGTTTTTTTTTTCTGTTGGCATCCAACAATCTTTAGTTTGCATATACTTGTGGTGACGAGTTTCACATTTACATTTGACAACTGTTTTCATCCACGTGCTTTTGGCGAGCAACTGTGGTGGTCAGTACCAGGGTAGTATGTGCCTTGAAGGTTTGGGTTCGGATTTCTTCATCTCTGTGGCTAACAGCAAGTTGATTCTTCACTAGAAGTGTCACTAAAACTGTAGTCACTAAAGGAACCTAACACATAATTAATCTCTGAGTCGTATCTAAATACATTGCAAAGTCTGCAAGAATTCTAGCAATAATATGTCAGCAAAATTTTGACACACAGAGTCTGATTTTTTCAATCCTGTTAGGAGTGCAACTGGCAATAGGCAGGATTGCATGCAAAAATCTTGGCTCTGCAAATAGAAATACTAAACTGTGATCATGTGTTCTTCCACTCTCCTCATTTGCACACACAATTAACAGTCAACTTTTAAAAAATTCTGGTCTGCTCCAGTGAGTAATAATATACTGTGTAATTAGACTGCTCATGCCTTTTCTGTGGTATAGGACGCAGAGTCTCTCTGACTCRATAAGGTACAGCACATCAGTTGGAGAGCCTGTTGTGAATTCCACTGCAAATTCAGAACAGCCAATCAACATTTTCTTCTCCCAGAAAGAAAATGATCAGGAGATTATGTCTGTATAATGTGCATGTAAGATAATATATTAAATTGAATCATTTGATAAATGTCATATAGGCAGTATTGAAGCATATACCTCATATACAAGTTTAGATGTTGCATTTTATCCTTCTCAGTCTGTAGGATGATGAACTTTATGACCTTAATATTTTTTTTTAGCAGTACTTACAATGAGTTTCCAGAATGCTGTTTGGGCTGGGGGAACAGCGAAAGGGGATGAAAAGGAAGATACTGCAAAATTTGGAACGAGGTTAACACATACTTACCTGGGTTGCTCTCTTTTGGGTACCCTACTGTCACACCTAAGTTTGCGACTCTAGAGATATTTTACTTGCTTTCCTCACAGAAGATTTCTTAAAATGAAAGGATTACAGCCACTACTTTCTAGCAATTACAGATAATCAGCCTGATTTACACTACTTATATTATATCTCAGGATTACAAAAGGAAGCAAGTATGAGGGACAGACCACACGTTCCTACAGCAATGACGTCTCATAAAAATAGAGGGGCTATCACAGTGGCATAAAACATACAGCATTAAATGACTAATACACATACGGAGATTTCAGGTATGTATACAGATTCCTGCAAGCCAGTCAGTTATGAATGTCAAAGGCTTATTTTTCTAGTCGGAATGAGATGATCAGCAGATAAAACCTACATTCAATGTGTGCAATGTACTTTTCCTGTGAAAGTCAAGTAATTTCATGCTCTGCAATGTGGTCACATAGTGAAAATGGACATCCTTGTACTAAAAGAAGCAGTTGATCCTCATTGCAAGGACACTAATGTGACCAAGCAAAGGAGCCACTATAGCATCTAGTGACTGACAGTGATCTAATGGAAGCTGCTAATCTAAGTCAGACCTTGCACCAACATTACACAATCCTTGGCTGCATGGCTCGCTAAGTCATTTTCTACCAGTTTTTTAAGTGCTCTGCAATTCTGTAGCATGGCACTTTTGCGACAGGAATCACAGTTAAATTATTGCCTGAGCTACAGGTTTTCATGATCTCAGGAGCTTTTCTACACATATCTTGAAATGACAATATTCACTGTCAGGCCAGGCAACTGGCTTTTCTTAGTCCTATGCACTACAGTTCACTCAAGGCACACCACACCAGAGAATCCATACTCTTATTTCTATGATGGCAGGAAAGTGTGATTATGTGACTTTGCTGGTCTTGACCAGCAATTCTCATGACTCAAACTGGCTCTAAGCTTTTTATTCCTTACTATTTAGAAATTAAGCTAAATATTATGTTAAATATTTCTTTCTCCACAAAAAATCACCCAACTCATTTTAATTTAATGAAACATAGTTTTATGAGACTCTTTCTACAGCTCCAGTCTTACTCACAGACTTGACCTCATTTAGCAGAAATAGAGATTGATTTCCTTGAAAAATGTTCTTCCAAGTACACTGTGATCTTTTAAGTCCAAGCAAAAGTGAATGCTACAGAAACATATAAGCATCAGAGTCTTGCAGATGGTCTCCCATCTTGGCTTTCAATTGGTAGCTCTATTTGAATGGTGTCACCCCTGAAAATCTGTTAGCCCCAGAAACTAATGAAAATGGAGAAAGAAATTTACAAGTGTCTTAACGGAGAAACTTCATGGAAACCTTACAGGAGCTCTGTGAAGACCAAGGGTAAGAGTTGTGAAGACATTAGTTTTAACAGAATGACACTACAGGGCTTATTGATTTTCACAGCTGGACAGCCCATATGCTACCCCCACTAGCCCACCAGAAAGAAAAAAACCTGCAAAGCCTCAGTGAAAATGTCCCATATTGTAACTACCAGTAAGAACTTCCTGGAAAATCCACTTCACAGTCATATTAGTATTATGGAGCTTTGACTGCATCAACAAATGTCACCACTATGATCACCCTGCCCGGTCATGGATATGTTCCAGGTCCTGTCTGCCAGGATATGTCCAGGTTTCTCCAGTGAGGCAGTAGGAAAAGAGACGAGGCAAACAGTGGCAAGAACGTTCCGCTCATATCCAAGGCCAATGAACTTCTACATGGGAGAAAACTGACTCTTGGAAGAAACAAAAGCCCTCTCTGAAGGTATGAGATAAAAGAGCTCAGCAAGCAAGGTGGAAAGTTCATTGCGTTGGAAGAAAACAGTCATGCTTAGATCAAAACTTAATCTTACTCATTTTAACCTGTTCCTTCCAGCTCAATCTAAAAGTAAAAAACAGCAAACGTAAGCTCGGTTTGGCATTGAACATGAAACATCTGATTAAAAGGCAGAGAATAACAAGACTATTGTAACTGTTCCCTAAAACAGGGCTGTAACATTGAACTTCCTGAGTTTAAGTTTTTTAAAAAAAAAAACAACTAAACCTGAACCAAACCCTCATATATACTGTGGTATATAAATGCAGTTAAAGAACTTTAACCACCTTATCTTTGATGACTATAGTAACTGATCGATATTTGTTGTCACATAGGAGGTGGAATGGAAATAATTTCTGGTTTTATAGCAATGCTATGAAATTGAGTTAGATTTGGCGGAAGTCTTAAGCCACTTGCTCAAATCAACTTGTCTCATTTCACCTCTACTGCCGTAAAAAATAGTAAGAAAGAGAAAAATCTTCTTTTCAGAGGAAAACATTTACTACAAATATTTTTCATGCAGCTCTAGTTGTGAAGAAATTGAAATGGCAACCATTTTGAAAGTGGACAATTTTTCACAGAATTCCGTGAAAAAAGTTTGTGAGCTATGGAAAACTGGGAACTAAATCTTAATTTATGAAGGATGTCTGAAAAAATTACTGGTACTTTCAAAAAGCTACTTAAGTTTATAAAGTACCTCACAGAGTACAATGAGACAGCAAAAGTAAGGGCAGAAGAGAAAGTCTGTGGGCAAAATGCTCTTCCCCAAGCATGGCACAGGATAGTGGCTGCATCCCTGCAGGAGGGTATTCTGCCCTCGAGCAGAGGACACAACATCTCAACTTCTGCTTTGAGGCTTCATTCAATTCCACCTAAACCACAGAACCACTAGCTACATTTAATCTATAAATTTACAACAGCAGTAATTTAAGAGCTTTTACAAAAACCCCATAACAGTAACTTTGATTTTATTTGGATATAATTCTGACTGAAAACATAAAAAATAATAAAAAAGAGTATCTCAGATTTTTCTGCTATTATTTATGCATGTGTAATTTGTTTCCACTGTGCTCATGCCCTCATGTCTTTTTTTTCTTCTGTGCATTTTTCAGTAAATAGATTCAATGGTCTGCACATACCTAGAAACAAGTAAATGTAAAGATTAAAAAATACTTTTGCAAAGTTTATTTTGAACTTTGTTTATGTATGTTGAGGTATGCAGACAAATGGCATATGACAAGAATYGGATTGTAGGAATTATGCTTATCCAATCAAGAATCAGAAAATAATTCTATTAATATGCAGGTAAAATCAAAACAAAGCTTCATTACTGAMTACAGAACACTTCTAATGAACTCCTGCAAACACACTAAAAATTATTCATAGAAATAAAATTTTCATAACAGTGAACATGCCTTAAACATTTCAGAAATGGCTTTCAGAATAGCTTTTAAATCAGGAAGAGGCAATAATAACTGAAAAAATTATTTGATGAAATTACTCATTATGAATATTTGTCTGATGTTGGATAGCTGAAAAGGAAAAATGAATAAACATGCTGATAGCTTGAATTGCACAGGTCAGCTTTGTAACGTCACAGAATTTAACTGTGATTTGTACTTGACTGACTGATTGATCTTTACTTCCACAGTTCGTGACTGATCTTTTATCAATTTGGTGAGGTCACAAAGGATTCATTCTGAGGCTTCGACACTGGGAGGAATATGGTGGTGGTATCCTCACGTTAGGTGCCGCCTAAAATGCTTGTGCATGTACTTCACGTACATGTTTGTAAGAAACTGATCTGAAGATGATTTCTTCTTCACTGTATGCACTCTGTACAGAAGCTCATCACAAATCACTGTGCTGAGATATACAAAATAGTAAACGAGCATCTTACTGTTGAAGGATGCCTGACTTCATCAGCACATTGGGCATTTATACACTGCACGTTTCACTCTTGGGGGCTCAGAGGGAATACCAAAGCACCAGACTCTCTTATTTTATACTAGCCTTGACAGAACGTCACACACTGCCGAGATTAAAAACAACAATAAAGAATAGAATTAAAACTTTTCTTTATATATAGAGACAGTCAAGAAGTCAAAGTCAAGTAAAATATAGTAAAGAATATTTCCATTTCACTGAACTTCACTGTATTAAGAGGTATTCATTGAAACAGGAAAATCAAACTGAGGGAGGGAAAGAGTGGAAGAGAAAGCACTAAATGAAAAGAAGGAAAAGGAAGTATGAGCTTAATTCTCTTTTTTTTGTGTTACTATTTCTAGCAATGCCCCAATTGATATAACTTAATCGATCTCAGTGGCATTACTCCTGAGTGAGACCAGCATAAATATCATGAAAGTGAATGGAATGAACTTAATCTCTGCTTTTAATACTTGCTAGTTTAAAGTAATAATAAAGAATAAGTATTTTCCATAATATTTAGTAGATACAGTTTCAAAACCATTAATAATACACTTTAGAAGAGAATGGTATTAGTAACTCATTGTTTCATCACATAGAACTACCATAAATGAAATACACTTCAAGGAGATCCTGAAATTTATTGTACAACTAATGGCAAATGATAAAGTGTACATATACTGGAATAACGTACACTTTAAGGTGAAATGCTTTATTTCTAAGTTCTACTGCAAAGCATCTTGTCATGAGTATTTTAAAAAATCACTTAAAAGTAATGCATTTTAAATTATTTTTAATTAAATTAGGCTCTAATATTCTGTAAAAACTGCCTGCAGAGTAATACGTAAGTGTGCATTAAATATTTCCATAGCATTGAAAATACTTCAGGAAAATGGTTCTTTAAAAGAGAAACACCATAAGCAGACTACTATATATATCAAACTGGTGATATAAGTGATATATACAGAACATCCTGATAATTCTTTGTTACTTCCTCCTCCTAATGTAATTTCATTTCAGGGTGAAGGGTGAGTGGATTCATATAATCTAATTTGTGTAGTAAAAAGCCATACTCCCTTAAACCTGAATGAAAGGTACACAGCCTTTTCACTTTATTACATCTTAGCTATTCAACAGAAATCTCATCCTTCCTTTCAAAACATGAGGTTCATCATATGTTAAATGTCAGCATTATTGTGTAAGCTCAGGAGGAGCCATGGTTGCTACACTGTTTGTCCTCATACATAATATGATGGTTATAAAACCCATCCATAACTGCTACTGTGGAGCCGCAATTTTTTGTTGACATAGAGTACACCTTATCATAGAATCATAGAATGGTTTGGGTTGGAAGGGACCTTAAAGATCATCTAGTTCCAACCCCCCTGTCATGGGCAGGGACACCTTCCACTAGACCAGGATGCCCCATCCCTGGATGTGTTCAAGGTCAGGTTGGATGGGGCATCCACAACTTCTCTGGGCAACCTGTTCCAGTGCCTCACCACCCTCATAGTGAAGAATTTCTTCCTTCTATCTAATCTAAATCTACCCTCTTTCAGTTTAAAGCCATTACCCCTTGTCCTATCACTACATGCCCTTGTAAAAAGTCCCTCTCCAGCTTTCTTGTAGGCCCCCTTCAGGTACTGGGAGGTTGCTACAAGGTCTCCCCAGAGCCTTCTCTGTTCCAGGCTGAACAACCCCAACTCTCTCAGCCTGTCTTCATAGGAGAGGTGCTCCAGCCCTCTGATCACCTTCATGGCCCTCCTCTGGACTCGCTCCAACAGGTCCATGTCCTTCTTATGTTGGGGGCCTCAGAGCTGAATGCAGTACTCCAGGTGGGGTCTCATGAGAGTGGAGTAGAGGGGGAGAATCACCTCCCTCGACCTGTTGGTTTGATACAGTTGGCTTTCTGGGCTGCAAGCGCACATTGCCGGGTCACGTTGAGCTTCTCATCAACCAACACCCCCAAGTTCTTCTCCTCAGGGCTGCTTTCAATCCATTCTCCACCCAGCCTGTATTTGTGCTTGGGATTGCCCCGACCCACGTGCAGGACCTTGCACTTGGTCTTGCTGAACTTCATGAGGTTCGCACGGGCCCACTTCTCCAGCCTGTCAAGGTCCCTCTGGATGGCATCCCTTCCCTCTAGCATGTTGACTGCACCACACAGCTTGGTGTCATCAGCAAACTTGATGAGGGCACTCCATCCCACTGTCCATGTTGCTGACAAAGATGTTAAACAGCGCTGGTCCCAATACGGACCCCTGAGGAATGCCCCCCATCACTGGTCTCCACTTGGACACTGAGCCATTGACTGCAACTCTTTGAGTGCAACCATCCAGCCAATTCCTTATCCACCGAGTGGTCCATCCATCAAATCCATGTCTCTCCAATTTAGAGACAAGGACGTTGTGTGGGACAGTGTCAAATGCTTTGCACAAGTCCACGTAGATGACGTCAGTTGCTCTTCCCTTATCCACCAATCATGTAACCCCGTCGTAGGTGGCCACCAAATTTGTCAGGCATGATTTGCCCTTGGTGAAGCTGTGCTGGCTGTTACCAATCATCACCTCCTTATTTTCCATGTGCCTTAGCATAGTTTCCAGGAGGATCTGCTCTATGATCTTCCCAGGCACAAAGGTGAGACTGACTGGCCTATAGTTCCCTGTGTCCTTTTTTCCCTTTTTAAAAATGGGAGTTATGTTTCCCCTTTTCTAGTCAGTGGGAACTTCACTGAACTGCCACGACTTCTCAAATATGATGGATAGTGGCTTAGCAACTTCATCCGCCAGTTCCCTCAAGACCTGTGGATGGATCTCATCAGGTCCCATGGACTTGTGCACCTTCAGGCTCCTTAGATGGTCTCAAACCTGATCTTCTCCTACAGTGGGCGGCTCTTCATTCTCCCAGTCCCTGCCTTTGCCTTCTGCGGCTTGGGTCATGTGGCTTGAGCACTTGTGGTGAAGACTGAGGCAAAAAAGTCATTGAGTACCTCAGCCTTCTCCATATCCCGGGTAAGCAGGTCTCCTGTTTCATTCCAGAGAGGGCCCACATTTTCCCTTGTCTTCCTTTTATCACTGACGTACCTATAGAAGCTTTTCTTGTTGCCCTTGATGTCYCTGGCCAGATTTAATTCTATCAGGGCTTTAGCTTTCCTAACCTGATCCCTGGCTGCTCAGACAATTTCTCTGTATTCCTCCCAGGTTACCTGTCCTTGCTTCCACCCTCTGTAGGCCTCCTTTTTATGTTTGAGTTTGTCCAGGAGCTCCTTGTTCATCYATGCAGGCCTCCTGGCGTTTTTGCCTGACTTCCTCTTTGCTGGGATGCATCGCTCCTGAGCTTGGAGGAGGTGATCCTTGAATATTAACCAGCTTTCTTGGGCCCCTCTTCCCTCCAGGGCTTTGTCCCATGGCACTCTACCAAGCAGATCCCTGAAGAGGCCAAAGTCTGCTCTCCTGAAGTCCAGGGTAGTGAGCTTGCTGCGTGCCCTCCTCGGTGCCCTAAGGATCTTGAACTCCACCATTTCATGGTCACTGCAGCCAAGGCTGCCCTTGAGCTTCACATTCCCCACCAGCCCCTCCTTGTTGGTGAGAACAAGGTCCAGCATAGCACCTCTCCTCGTTGGCTCCCCTATCACTTGGAGACGGAAGTTATCATCGATGCATTCCAGGAACCTCTGGGATTGCTTATGCCCTGCCGTGTTGTCCCTCCAACAGATATCGGGGTGGTTGAAGTCCCCCATGAGGAGCAGGGCTTGTGATCGTGAGGCTGCTCCTATCTGCCTACAGAGAGCCTCATCCACTCGGTCTTCCTGGTCGAGTGGCCTGTAGCAGACCCCCACCATAATGTCACCTGTCCCTGCCCTCCCTGACCCATAAGCTCTTGGTTGGCTCCTCATCCATCCCCAGGTGGAGCTCCATGCACTCCAGCTGGTCATTGACATAGAGGATGACACCCCCTCCTCGTCTCCCCTGCCTGTCCTTCCTAAAGAGCCTGTATCCTTCCATTCCAACACTCCAGTCATAGAAGCCATCCCACCACATCTCCGTGATGCCATAAGATCATCTTGTAGAAAAGCAGTCATTCCGATTTTAAAGATATGAAGTAACAGAATCTGCCACATTTCCAAGCGAATTGTTCTGGTAATAGCCACTGATACATAGGTGCATCTAAATGTGTCTGGTATCCACTTCCAGCTAATAGCTCTGGAGTTTTTTGAATAGACCTTTTCAGAAGACCTTACCATGAGCCACGTTCCCTCATGCTGCTATAACACAGAACTATTTCATGCCCTTCTCTCTCATAAACTAAATTGACTGGGTTTCTTCAGTCACATTTGAAGGCAGATTTTTCAGGCTTTTAGTAAGTCCTGAAGCTGGCTCCCATCCAGCCTTTGGCTACTTCATAAAATACAATTCTTATCAGATATGCTGTATCAGTAAATACAGATTTGTTCTTATGAATTCCTCTGTCTACAAAGAACTTGACTGAAAATGTCCAGTAAACTTGTCATAGCAGGCCTTGGGTCTTTCCCTGCTTTTCCCCATGAAGATCCTAGTTTGGACTGTAAACACAGTACAAAATAYAACATACAAGATACTTATTCACAGCTGTCTTCAGACAGCTGTGAATAAGTATAAATAGAATTTTTTTTTTGTTTAGATTTGGAGTGTTAACTTAAAACAATAATTTTAAAATTTTGAATTCATGCTCAGATTCACACTTTACCAATAATTAGATAAATTAAAAGCATTTATCTTGAGACCAGTCACGTTAACCTGTATTTTCACAAATGTAACGCAGAATCATACCCAATATTCAAGTAAACTAATTTTATTTTTCATTCATATTTTCAGCCTTTACTGTTTAACAATGTTAAATCTGTACTGCATGGAGAAAAGGAAACAAAATTACATTAGCTCCATAAAACAGTAGCTGATCTAAAATTTCATGTTTATCCTCTTTCTGAGAAGTTCACAGTAAAGCCAGACCTAGTGATCATTATCGACTCTGACAGTCAGGCTAACCCCTGCTGAAACAGCAATACATGTGAGCACTAGCAAAGAAATGGGAAGCATCATTGTTAGAAAACTTGCACTACTGCAACTATAATATCCAGCGTATTTTCAGAGTGTACTATTTAAGGCACTGCAGAGAAGATCCAAGGAAGGAATTTTGGATAACATGGGTGGTTGCTTTCAGAAATGTATGATTTCTGTAGTAATACTTTCCAGCAGATAAATGAAACCACTTTCCATGACAGTGGTTTCAGTAACTATCCATTTTGAAATTACTTGAGCATGAAACTTATTTAAAAATAAAGAAAAATTTTTAAAAAAGGTAAATAAATTCATTTTTTTAGCTTACAGGTGACAGCTGCTTAAAGGATATTAGTAAACTAATGGTATCGTTTTTACCCCAATTATAATTATGCATTGATATTCTGTACCTATTTAAAGAACTGCTAGCCAATGAGTATTTAGGGTAGAGTTTAGTTCTGCAAGGGGTACTAAAATCCCTCATTATTATCTGAATTAGTGAAGGTAAAACAGCTGCAGAACACAAGTGAATGAAGACATGGGCTGAATCTTGTGTTGTAAGTGGGCAGAGTCCTGGGATCTGCAACACTGTACAGCCACAGAGAGTTTGGCCATTTGCACTTTGAATTCCTTTGTTTCCATCCCAGAATGGCTGTATAGAATAAGGTGGGCTCCAGCAATATCGTGATATATATTTCTTTTATCCAGTCTCTTCCTTCCATTTTATTTCAGGTTTAATAACAAATGTGGTTAAGGTGAGATGAGAGGAAGGCCCATCATTTTATTTCACCATCTTCTGTAACAGGTTTTTGTAAAGCAGTGTGAAACAGAAGACAAAACAAAACACGTATACTCCACAAACTCACTGAAAACACACCAAATAAGAGCACACAAGTAGATTGGCAAACCCTGTTATTCTTTACATGAGTGAATATGTAGAATGTTAAAAAGTGATGATCCTACTCTTTTTTTTTCAGGATAAGTACTTTATTGCTGATTATAAAGCTGTGTTCAGAAGAGCCTTGCATACTTTTAAAAAGTCATTCCTCTCTTTTCCTAAATGGAAAGAGACTGGCCGGTCAAGGACATATATAGAGAAAGTTCAGAATAAAAGCCTGGAAACAGCATGAAGAGGTCTGTGATCTCTCCCATCCTAAGCGAATAGGAAAAAAATGCCAAGCCTGCTAAGACTCTTAACATTGGTTTAGTTCCGTAATACTGTGATTTAAAGGGAAGTTTTTATGGTCTTAATACAGCCGCTAAGAGTGTGATCTCAAACAATTACAGTGCATCTTTGAAGTCTACAGGAGAGATGGTGGACAGCAATAAAAATTATCTGTTAAGCATTACTTGCCAAATTTCCTGCGGTAATATACAATCGCCCTATCTGTGCACTCATGTCCATTCTTCCACCCACTGCCGTACCTTCTGCCCTGCCTCCCTACTTCAAATTTAAACTGGCAGGGGTCGAAATACAAGATTTGTACAACCCCTGAAAGTTTTGGTAAAGAGAGGCAAATCCCACCTATTTCTTGACAGCGGGAAGAACCATAAAAGGAGCCTGAATCTTCTTAGAGATGAAAGAATCTGTTATTTTTGGACCTGGGCTCCAGTGGTACAAGGCACCAGGGACACCATCCAAAGACAAGACCTTTCCAAGATTCACCGTGTCAGAAATGGTGGCATCTGAAGATCAAAGAATATGAGCAAAAAGCACAGAGGGCATCATGCATCCTCCAAGCTCTCCCTTCTTTTACCTTCAGAAAGCATTGGCCTCCCAAGTACACTGTTTGGGAACATGGGAAAGCCAAGGAGCCCATGGATCRATCCCTCCTCAGGTTTCCTGCAATCAGCCCTCAAGGTTTGCCCAATGCAGGAACTGCCGTCAGGCTCAGATGTGGCCAGCTAATTTGTTTTCTTTGGTCCTGCAGTTTGAATCCTCTGAGCTGACCGAGCGTCTCCTGTTGTACTGCTCACTCTTATAGAAGACCTGGGAAGTTTCCTCCATGTGCTCAGGTTGACTTGTCCTCTGTTAATCTCACATCACTGGGAACCGTGCAAGAGAACATTTTTTCCCTTTAGTTTTGAAGGGCTGTGTGACTATTTGGACTGAATACGCAGCTATATTTTCTGCCATTTTCTCATAAAATTTTGAACTCAAATCTGACTGAGGCAACCATAGTGCCTGTAAAGATGATTACGCTCTTACAGGTCTCATAAAAAAATAGGAACTCACACCAGATTTGAACATTTACAAGTTCACTTCTCGTAACTTTTTATTCCTGTGTCTGATTACTCCAGTTGAAGAAAACAGCCTGACTGATGCTGCCAAAAAAATTATACGGGAAAAGACTAAAGATACATATGGAGTAACAAAAACACTACCATGATTCAATTAACTATGCAGTCAGTTGACACACACAAAGATACAGAAAGTCACGTTTCCCAGTCAAGGCAGCCATGCTGTACTCACATAGCTACTTGCTTTATGTTATGATAATGCACATATTAGTATCAGTGCCTTTAATGTTTTTATCTTCTAGATTTTTGAAAGGCTTAAAATCTACTAATATCCAAGTAAAAAGCCATCCCCCTTTTTACACAACTTCCAAGCAGGTCAAAAAAACTTTGAGAAAGACAGTAAATTTCCCAGGTTTTTTAACACTGTTTTAAAGTCTGGATTGGGAAAAATAATCAAAATGAAGTGTATAAGACAATCTTTTTTAAACGTAATGATGGTGACATACAAGGATTCCACTACCGACCAGTCCAAAGGACGAAGTGGTCAATTTAATATGAATTTGTTCTGCTGCTTTACATCTAACTTGGACACATAGGGCATTCTTGTGAAAGTAACTAGACAGAATGATAAACAGAGAATTTGAGTTTAATTATGACAATTGTAAAAAGCATTATGTCTGTCTCCTTTTCTTGACGGTTCTTTTTTTCATAGACAGAAGCTCAAGAAACTAGAATGTGCTATAGTAGGAGGTTTTTTAGATTTGAATTCAGCAGTAAAGATTTTTTAATGGATGCTCTAAATCCAAAGTGGTACTAATAGAAACACTTCTATTAACCTGAAAAAAGCCCAATTTTTATAGCAAGTCCGGTTGTCCCACAGTCATGCAGGTAACAAAACAAAACAGACCTTTATACCTTCAATTCCAGCTTACCCATATTCTCATAAGTAGCTAAAACAATCCATAGCATCTGGAAAAACAAACCGTCAAAATTTATCAATCCTTGTTCCACACATTTTAAACCTTAGCCAAAGTGAGAAGTTCTGAAGGTTGCAATATTCTCTTGCTGGGATCAGACTCAAGTGATTGTGTCCTGGGTGATGCCTGTGTTTCACAGCACAATCCTGGTCCTCCTCCTGGAGGATATGCCATCCCCTTATCAAGGGGACAGGTTTGCTGCAGTGTCCTGCTCTGGTTAGTTAGGTGGGGCTGCATTCACTCTCAATAGGCAACCTGTGGAAATCTTAGACTAGATAATCACAGGCTTCTGCCTACTCCTTCTCACATGGCCAATAAACCTCTGTTATTACCAGACTTTGTGGTCACCATTCTCCCATGGCCCGAAGTCCCCAACAATTGTTCGTGTTGTTTTTCCTCAACACTAGCTGTCATTCGAAAACAGGATGAGGGCAAGAATGCAAAGCAATTTTCTTAAAAATGCAATGAATTAAAAAGTTACACTTATATCCCTAAGCTGCTAATTTTCATGCCATTGGTCTTGAATAGCTTGGCTAAAACCAAGATGTCACAGACAAGATTCACCTAGAATGCAACAACACTGCAGGAACATTCAGTGATGAACTTAACCTAAGGGCCCTGTTTCAAAGCTCTTCTAATGACCAACTAAATGCCCTTTGTGAAGCTAGAATAACTGGCAAATGAGTTTCTAATTGCCAGTAACTGAATATTTTTTGTTAAACACTTAATGATATGACTTCTTCTCAAGATAGTTGCAGTCCTAAATGAACTCCACAGGCAACATTTTTTTCTTCTATGATGCAAGGGATATTATTCTTCCCTTTGCTTCCATGGGTAACTTCAGCACACAGCTAATTTCCCTTTGCTTTAAGGTGATTTGCCCTCAGAAGTACATGCTCAGGGACACATAAGCAGCATTATGGTTCTGAAGAGTAATGTTCTGGTTGAAAGAGAAGATGTAATGAAGTATGATAAGAAACATGAAGAGGAGTGAGAAGAATATGAAATGCTCCATGGCTAAGAGACCTCGGCTGCCTTAGAGGCAGAGGAGACAATAATAAGCAAAGAAATTGGCTGGTGGTATTAAACTACCAGCCGGAGAAAACCTTTACTGTTTCACCTCCCGGTCAGTTACATCTCGTGGCACGTATTTCTTAAGTTCTTGGAGTTCGGGGTATGTAACGGCGTTCTCTGTGAAGCATGAAGAAACAGAATGTACACAGCTTCCCAGAACATCATATGATACTGAAGAGATGAAGTGAAACAGGAATGTCTCAGTGACACCCACAGGAACAGTCACCATTGCCAAATTGTCAGCATGCCTCTGCAATGCCAGACCACAGCGAGCATATGGATAGTTTAGGCTTTCTGCCATTAGACTAGATTAGTGAAGCACATGGTTCATGCATATCTAGTCTAGCTTTGTGTCAGTGGAAAAAATATTTCCACTACAAGTAGCCTCCCAGATTTAGGGAAGAAGGGCTAGTTCTCGGGCAACTTCCACGGAAAAGCCTACTGCTGCCTTCTGCATCCATCAGGTTCTGTGGTACCTCCCCGGAGAAACCCTTCATGTGATCTGCGATTACACCTCTGAGACCATGAACCGAGGTGTGAAACAGAATACCCTTCCCTTCTGTTGAGCAAGTGTGACTGACAGTTCTGCAAAATCCCTCCAACAGATGACACTACCGGGGATTTTCATTCTGTTACAACTAACGCAGGCTGTACGGCAGCAATTTGTGCAAAGCCTGCTCTCCATGACCTCCTCAGGCGASAGTGCTTTAGTGAAGATACACACCGCCCACAACCTTTTGTGAAAAAATGCTCTGTATCATTTGGAAGAGAAAACTTCAAGTCTGGTGGAATTGGATATTTCAAGTTTCATTTTCTTTAGAAAAACATTAAGCCCAAGCCATAAAAAAACCACAGGGTGAATAGCAGAACATATGACCTAACTTTGGTCTCTCTAGAAACAGATTCTGGTATAGTCTGCAGTGCCATCGTCTATGTTGCAAAATGACCAAGCCGTTTAGTACATTTTCATGTATTTTCCTTACGGAAGATTATTCCAGCAGAAATTTAGTGTTCAAATTTGCAGTATATTGACAAAACTAAGAAAACCAGAATATACTACCCTGTATTGCAGTTGACTAGGTAGCTAACTTTTATCAGCCCTGAATGAACTAAAAATATGGTTATATAAAATGTTCCTTCTTTTGAAGCTGACCTGGTTGTTTATAACCCAGTACCTAACCCATATTACAACTCTGAGATCTAGGAAGGTTTCCAGCTAATATGCTATGGATGTAACAGTGGCAATCATGTACCTGTACATTTGTTCCACTTCAAACAAGAAGCAGAATATAAAATGGGACAAAAGTTAAATAGTAAGCTAAATASTGGTTAACATATACATCCATCATTCTGCAAACACACATGAGTAATTATACTAACTTGAATAATCCTATGCAAATTAATCTATTTGCAAATAAAAACTAATAATATTAAATATTTGTGAAATAGAGGACAAAATGTTCATGCCAAACTCACAGTTGAATACAGTGCTTAAAATATTCTTTCGGTGTTTGCCTTCCATTTTTTGGCATATTAATTGAATTTTCTTTTGCACTGGCAGCATACAGGAATGATTTGATTAAGAACTCTTTAAATATTAACAATAAGCCAGAGGAGTCTCAGAGGAAAGAATCTTGCTAGTTGCAAGGTAAATGCAAACATATGCAATGTTTATTTCTGGCATACTACTACTGTGGTCTATCTTACAGGCCAAAAACATTATTACCCAGCATACTGTAATTAGATGTCTTTTCAATTAATAGAGAGACATGTCTTTTTAAAGCTGATTAGTCTTCATGTGAGGTATCAATGTATTTTTTTCTTAATATTTAAATTTTCTGTAAACCTGAAAATAACAATTAGCTATGTAAAATTTCAATAAAGGAGTACTTCTAACTACCTCTCCTCCCTTATAAACTTTAAGCATACAACTTCAGGCAAGAGTTGAAAAAGAAACTACACATCACTATATAGGCTTGCTCTTCAGCCAAAAAATGCCATGTACAGTGTTCTGCAAGACTGATCTCATTCTTTGCTAACATTATCATTCAATGCTGACAACTATTAGTAATTTTATATAATACAAATTATTCCAAGTAAAATATCTTTAAAATATAATCTGGAAACATTCTCTTTATTATCTACAAATCAGAAAATAAACATTCAGGATTTAACATATTAATTATAGGAACCTAACTGTTCTGGCAAGTCTTCACATCCCTCTTGTTTGTTCCTACACATGAAAGTTAGTCACTGCTTGCACAAGGAAATATTGGAATGAAGATCACTCCAGACTGGGTACACAAAAATAGGTATGTTTAAATAGGTCATAGCAAGACGCTGTTGGTAGAGACTGAGCAACCACTTACAAAAACTCTGACTTTGTACACACGTATTTTCCTAACAGCTCTTAGCTATGCTGAGCATCGTGTTCTCGAGCATAGTTTTCATCATTTATAACAAAGGTACTTCCATGCAGCTCCACTGCTGAAACCAGACCTTGGAATGAACATGAGTTATACTGCCAACTTCTTTAAGGTTCATTTACACTAATCTTCAGGTGTACTGGATGAAGTTGTAAGCCTATAAAAGAACATGTCACTGATGCCACTGTGAATTTCACAAGGGTTTGAGGTGTTATGACCATGCATGACAAACTGCAAAACACTGGAAGTTTTACAGATATTGCAATTTCTAAGAACTATGAAAATATGCTTGAACATCTAACATTTTAACAATTATCAATCTAAGAATGTACACTTACACTGTATTGCCATGAGGCAGAGATATTTGTGGTTTATGCATTACATTATCTTGAAAAATTCTGCTTGCCATATTCATGACAATGCAAACACATTCACACGTGTTCTTACTCATCCTCTTAATGAATATTCATTTATCCAACTGATTTGGAAGTACTGGTCTTCTAAGTTAATACTTCAGAGAATTTTGCATTCTGAAATGGAAATAGTCTTTTTCCCCTGGACAGCTGTCAGTGACCAGAATAAAGGTGAAACTTGCAACTTCATCCTTCATTCCAGACCACCATAATCTACGCATAAAAAGAATGAAATGAAATGTGAGCTCAGCATTCTCTTATTACTATACATTATTCATTTACGTATGTTATTCTATGTTTATGGAAGATTTTTTTTTTCAGTAGGGACTTATTGCTCAACTAATTTCTGTCCTGAATCCAGAATTATCCATAGAAGACAGATTCCTTCACTGGCTTAAGAGATATCAAAGGAACTCCTAGGTATTTACAGATAGGATGCAGACCAAAAATGATGATTCACAGTTTCTCACACACTGTTTGTTGCATTCCTCGCTGCCCATCTGTCCTCCTCCTAACCTTTGACGTAGCAACTTTCAAACAGCAGTGGTGCAATGCAACCATGAGGAACTCCATACGGCCTCCTGTGAATCAAATCTTGACACAGGGGAACATCCCCATTAGTAGGCGGCTAATAGGAATTGGCAGCTAGTATTTTGAAAGGCTGCTTTAAAATTCCCATTCCTTGCACAGCAAGGAAAAAACCCCACCTCTTAAAAGATATATATTGTTGGATTATGAGTACTTGTTCAGTGAAATGTGCTATTGCCTGTAATTTACTATGGCATCTCAATAGTTGGAATGTGCAATAAGAATGAATTTGCAATACAATAAGTCAGATGTAAAGTATAAGGGAAAAAAGAATTGCTTTCCGCCCTTTACCACTTCTGGAGATTACATTTAATGTGGTTTTGGGAAGGAATTCATTGAAAAAATTCTTTGTCTATGTAAAAGAAAAAGAAAAAAGATGAACGTGCTTCCTATCAAGTGAGGCAACAAAACATTTTTACTGCAGAACACTTATATCACTAAAATATTTGTATCATTGTTATGCGATTAGGCTAAAAATAAATCTATTCATCATCTTATAATACTGTAGAAAAACATGTTTGCATGCAAATTACTGCAACACCCACATCGACTTACGTTTTCACCCTACAGAAAAATGCCAGACTTCCATAAGCATATTTATAATGCCTATAACCAGGTTAATGTTTTATAAAAAAAACAAGGGCCAAATCAATACAAATACTCAGCGTACAAACTTCTGTGGTGTTTTTTTTTTTTTTCAGCATTTCAGTGAATTCCATGGATTAAAATCGAAGGGGCCAGCAGGCCCAAACCCTCTGTTTTACCATCTCATGCTGCAGCTTCAAGTTCTCCTCATTTTGGCCAAATTCATGTGAGGTCCAGAGAGCAACTCCTGCAAGCCCGTGCTGCCCTTCAGGTTTTATATTCAAAGCAGCAACACTCATGTCTGGTCTTTGGACACATCAAGCTCCTCTTTTTACTTTCTCCTACAAGTATAGTCACCAACAAGCTCCCTTTCCAAGAAGAGGGTAATTTCTTTCTATAAAAACCTAAGCACTCACACATAAATCAGAATTTAAATGCAGCAAAGTAGACAAGGGCAGGATTCACAGCTACCACAGAACCACCTATGGGTTGCCATCAGCACCAGCAGTGCCACAGGAAAAGATCTTGATACGTTATCAGCTGCAACTGAGGAATAAATAAAAAGGAAGCAGAACTGAACTGTGACCGATGATAACAGCAGGTTGCTGAATTTTTCAGTTACTTGCAGACTGCTTGTGGGAAGAGTTCGAGGCAATGTGCTCTCAGCTGCGCCTCATTTGCACAGTGGTGACATTCACGAAGCACTCCCGTATTTACAGAGGTAAAGACACATATTCAAGTTCAGGCTTCACATCATGTCATTTTTGTCAGGTCCCACAGCTATATATAGGTAGGTAATATGAGGGAATCTACATGATATTTAATATGGTATGAGCCAAATATGCAAATGTTTCTATAAACACGCATCCAAATCTCCAGATAAATTGACAAATTGTTAATTTGAATTTTTTCTAAAGCACTATCTAAAGACTGTTTCAAGTTCTTTATTGTGACAATATACATTAATAACATTTTTATGGTATTGCAAAGATGATCATCAGATTACACAGCCAAATTCCAGTTCCACACTGTCAACTTCAGCACACAGCAGGTTCCCACAGCGTTCAAAATCTTGCCAGAGCTGCCACTTTCCCTTCACTCCTTGTCTACACTCAAACGTGTCCTTACAAACTAAAATAAATTTGCAATATGGTGGCTTAAATGCAGCATTTTTCACAAAGGTGAAACCAATATGGCAGTGAGGAAGAAATATTTTTCTGCAAGAACTATTTGTTGCTCTTAGAAGAGAAATGAAAGTAAGTCCTCTGAAGTAAACTTAAAAATGACAAGTTCAGGAAAACTTTCAGATTTAAGCTCCATTTTTGTGAAAGGCACCTGTAAGCAGAGGGCTTGTTTTTCACTTCCCATTCATCCATTTATTGCCCTAGTCCTAGCAGTATCAAACCAGGCAAGCATTGAGCTGAGAGAACCATTGAACTTGAGGGAATTAGACATAGGTACAACTTGCCCTGGCTTGTACACAGCTAAAGAACTTACTTGGAAATACTGGCAAAAATGCAGTATGGAGTATAGCTGACTTGACTGAGTATGCCATCGTGTCAAACAGGTGCTACTAATACTCTATGCATCACAACGGTATTTTTTATATATGAGACTAGTGGCACCACTTATTACAAAGACTGCCAAATACCTTATAACACTTCCTTTCCAGTTGCTTATAACCTTAACACACCTCTGTACATATGGGCTGACATTTTCCATTATTGGGAGTTTTCCCTTGTTCTGAATATTCTTTGAAAATTTCAGCCAAAAGAATCCCACTATTTCTGCAAAAAAAGCTAGTGAAAATATGTTGTTTTGCTCATTTAAAAAAAATGTGGTGATGTCTGAAAATTATGTACGTCAACTCCTTTGTACTTTAAAACAAGGATATAAAATTTGCCCGACACTTCTTATCCATTCTTGTGAGTATTTGCCCAGACCGAAGACTTAAGAAACCATGGTGAGACTTAGGTTTCAACAACCACATTGCCACAGTTCCTCAACCCCAGGGCTTACTTACGTTTGCAGATGTAATGCAAATGTTTTGAACACACAAAGCTATGCAATTCTAGCTCTGAAAAATTATGTCTTGAACATATGGATGTGCTTTATACGTGGTAGAACTTTCTCACATACAAAACTTGTCTGATGCTATAACGTTTAAAAAATGGGCTATGTATACACATTAAAATGCATCTCAGGTAGACTATGCTGTATTACTAGGAGAAAGAATTATTTGGCTACCAGTTTCTTAAAAAGATGCCATATAAAGAACTTCAGAAAAGATGCATGATCCCTATTTTGACGTAGTCGAAGTGATTAGTATATTGCTGTGTAACAGCTGCTGGGAATTATTTGGAAGCCAGTCAGCCCTGATAATTCTGTAAATATTTCAATGAGTCCATTAAGCGTTAGCAATGTAAGGATAAAATGAAATGCCTATAATACAAGTGATGGAAATGCACTGAACAAGTGTGCTACCTACCACACTGCGGAGAGGGCAATGAGTAAATGTGATGGGTTAACCTTGGCTGACTGTCAGTCACCCACCAAGCTGCTCTCTCACTTCCCCTCCTCAACAGGACAGGACACTCACCAATTACCGTCACAGGCAAAACAGACCCAACTTGAGAAAATTAATTTAATTTATTGCCAATTAGTAATAGAGTAGGACAGTGAGAAATAAAAACAAAACTAAAAACACCTTCTCCCCACCTGCCTTCTTCCAAGGCTCAACTTCACTCCTTCAGTCCCAACTCTTCTACTTGCGCACCAGCAGCTCAGGGGGAAGGGGAATGGGGGTTGTGGTCAGTTTGTAAAAGTTTTCTGTGCCACTCCTTCCTTCTCACGCTCTTCCCCTGCTCCAGTGTGGGTCCTTCCCATGGACTGCAGTTCTACAAGAACTGCTCCAGCATGGGTCCCTTCCACGGGGTACAGTCCTTCAGGAACAGACTGCTCCAGAAAACCTGCTCCTGCGTGGGCTTCTCTCCATGGGCTGCAGCTCCTGCCAGGAGCCCGCTCCAGTGTGGGCTCTCCATGGGCTGCAGCTTCCCTCAGGGCATGTACACCTGCTGTGGCATGGGGTCCTCCACAGGCTGCAGTGTGGATATCTGCTCCACCGTGGTCCTCCATGGGCTGCAGAGGGCAATGTCCATCACCATGGTCTTTCACCATGAGCTTCAGGGGAATCTCTGCTCTGGCGCCTGGAGTACCTCCTCCCCCTCCTTCTTCACTGACCTTGGTGTCTGCAGGGCTGTTTCTCCCACATTTTTCTCACTTGTTACTACCAAAATGCTAACTTAATTTTTGGGGGGAATGGGAAGGGGAAGGGGAGTGTGCTTGTGCTTGATCTTCATCTTTCTTAGTCAATATGCTCTCAGCCATGGTGTACTCAAGAGGTGTTTCTAGAGGGCAATACAGTCCATTCTCTTACTGGATAACTTTGATCACTGATAGAAAGTGTACAAGCAAGATCTTGCCCTGGTTTCTCTCTAGCTTGCCCTCTCTTTATGCAGTTCATTAATTTAACCTTACATGTTTCCCAGAATGCAGCTTTCAACCCCACGAATATCCAGATACTCCCGTATTTGCCATTTTTTGAGACACAAAGACTAAATGAAATAATTAGGCAAACCCCTCCTGTGACACCACCTAATAAATTTTTCATGCTGTGTATTGAGAATCCCCCTCCCCAGTTTCTCAGTGTCTAACACAACAGTCCTTGCAGCCAGATTGTCTGATACATTGTGCAGATTCAATTGAGTTTGAGTTCGAATTCAGTTGTACTGGCAACTGTACCTAAACTGTGGAGTAATTCAGGTTACACCAGAAGCAGAACTTTATTGTATTCAACCTCTGTAACGTCCTGTGAAGAAGGAGGGTTTATACAGTACCTATAGATTTTCTGATTATATATCACAAGAACCTGAAATTATCTAATAGCAGAAGGATTTCAGTCTGCTCCTCCCCTCCTTTGCARTAGGACCATGTTTTTTTAACAAAAGCACCAATAACTGCCTGTCCTCTACTACAACGAAGACAGCTGTCCTGTGACCAAAAGGGCTGTGCAGTGCTCTCTTCCTTCATTTATATAACTGAATAGATGGTAAAGCTGATCAATTCACTAAAAAGGGAATTGAACTCCCCTTGCAATTGTTCTCTTTTTAATCCTGGCTTGTTTCTCAGCATTTCCCACATAATAACACCCTACGGTCTGTTAGAAATGTCGTTGTTCTCATTTCTTAGCCACTCCACTGAAGCACTGAGTTGAGAGATTGTTCTAATTACTAGTGGTGAAAATGTCCAAGTGGACTTGGATATATGCAATACATTTACACACTTATTTATTCCAGCTCATTCTAATAATGCTTAGATGCTTTAAGTTTTCACTCTTTGCACGCATTTAATTGATGGAATTTTCTTTCTTTTGTTAACAGTCACAAAACCAATGYAAGCGTGAATACTTCTAGAAAGCACATTTTCAGAATGTGAGCATATGGGAATATGCATTGAAATTGGTGTATTTTATTTAGTGTTTGAGGGACAGAAGCGCCTGAAACCTCAGCTTATTTTTACCTAAAGGCAACTGAAAGATATCACGTCTAAGAACTTGGCCCAAGCTTTCTTTTCTCTTTTCTTTAAAAGCCAAATGAAACACTCGATAACAATTCATCTCAGTGGTTGCTCTTGGCGTTCTCGCCATTTCATGCAAGCGAGTGGGCTGTAATGGGCTGTAAAATTTTCTTTGGGGATGCATGTTAATGGATATATTTAATAGAATTACACTGTTGGAACTGATCACTTCTAATTTGGCCAGGCACTGATAGTGCTAAACACATTATTGTGGTAGTCTTGGCATGGAGTGGGGTGGGGAGGAAAGAAGTAGAAATCAAAGAAGTATCAAAAGCTAAGTTACGACATTACAACCCAGTAATCTCCCTCTTTTCATGGAAGTTGGAAATACAATTTTTGTTTCTCATTTCCTAACGTACAGCACTGTTCCCACAGCCCCACACAGAGCATTGCTTTTTTTCCCCCACAACTGAACGAGCATTCCTCTTGCATTCAGACTTCTAACACAAATGGTCATAAAAAGCTAATATGAACTGGCAGAGAAACTCAGGGACAGGCACAGAACCTGAAAATAATTTACTTAATTTTTTTTCAAATTTACTAGATTTTACATGCCCTTTTATGTCCTTTATTTTGTTGCCAAAGCATTTCTGTAAGGCTACCACTGGGCAGTGTTGCTTTTTTGCACGATTTCCAAGTTAGTTCTTTGTTCTCAAAAAGAAATGCTGTTATTTCTTTCCTCTGGGGGAAAAAATCACAATATGAGGGGTGAGATGATAGGGATAATTAAACTAAATGTGGTATAGAACACAATGGGAAAAATATCTTTTATGAAGACCACCTGTCTACTCATTTTTGAAGCCTGAATGATGTTTTGTTTTGTTCAGGGAAACAAATTCACTTAATAAAATCCAAAACACAGATGGCAGCTGCTAGAAAAAAACAATACAAGATTTTGTTGCAAAGGGTATAGAAGTGATCTGAGCTCTGAATGGAAGAAAGAAAAATTTCCTCTCTCTGTGTCAATGGTGCTGTTTTCCAAGAGCTATCTCTCATGCAGTCTGGGATTTAGTTATAGCAGCAATTCTAATCCTGAATGTTAGAAATAAGGCTTTCTTTCATGTCACTCTAAGCTGTTTCTTATGTATATTCTTTTCATGCATCTTCATTATTTTATTGTAAACAATTTGAAAAATAATGTTTGAATCTACATGGTATTTATTCAGGTTAGCTTAAAATGGATCAGGAGAAAATTCTTAAGTTTCCATTCCTCTTACAGGTTCAAAAGCATATTTTAATGCAAAAATACATAATAATTTAAAAAAAGATACCAGATTCTCTTTTTTTAGACGTTACTGTCCTTTATTAGAATAAGTCTGTATCTCAGTTTAAATTCAAATCTACAGAAAATGTTGACATCCTCATGTGGCCAAAAATATACCATGAGCTATCTACAAATAATAGTAAAAGCAAGAGTTACTCAGAGAATTATTTAAGAAAAAAATAATTTTACATATTCACAGTCTCTCCTTGGAAAGTCCACAAAACCAGAAAAACAGATTTGTTATGAATTTAGCCTGGTTCTACTCAGGAGTTTCGGAAGACAGGTTTTTGACTGAGGACATTTCTAGATGGCAGGTCAGAAGCACATGAGGTATCTCAGTCTGATTTCAATCTGGCCTAAGTCCTTTAAACACATTTATCTAAATATGCAGCTTAACTGGGAGGATAAAACAAGGACTGTGAACAGCCAACGAATTTTATGGTTTGGATACCAAAACCATCTTCTCCTAAAGAGAATTATCTTTCAAGGAATGAAAATTTAAGTAATGTTGGGGGCCTACTTGATCATTTTCCCTTAGAAAGGGAACCTCTCCCATGGGAATTTTACCTGTCCTTAGAGAGGAGGGCAGATGCTTACAGCACCGCTATTCCTCCAGAAAAGCAGAACCCCACCCAGAGAGATCAAATAGCATAAAGACTAGTGCAGACATCTGGTATCACACAGTGAAGTTCTCCAGTAAAAAAATAACAGTATAACAGTCTCCGAATAGATTCCTTTTTTTGTAGCCAGTCTTTGGACAAGACCAGTGTCTGGCAGATGGATCCTGGTTGAGCATCAGAAGGGTCAGTGCTGATACAGCTTGTGGAAGTGGTTGGTCTAGAAGATTCAGCTGATTAGAAAATTTTCTATTTGCTCCCCTATCACATATATATGTGTTAAAAAAAAAAAAAAAAAAGTTTTCCTCTTACAAGATCTTTCCCAGGAAGATTTCCACAGAGTTTCTTACCACCTTAGCAAAATGAGAATATCATAACAAGTTGCAGATGTGTTAAGCTCTTGGTTAACTGATTCTGAGGCAATCATTATTCTAAGGGCTGGTCACAACAATAAAACATAAAATCATTTGGAACTGAAAAAAAAAGTGGAAACCACACAGGGAACATGACCGAATCTCGCCACTGAAATCATATAAACCACCAAAATTTTTCTCACAACTCAGGACAATTGGATTGTAAACCACTGCTTAACAGGAGTAAACCAGGGTGGGTAATAAGCAACTTTTAATTTAAAATAAATGGACATGCATCATACAAAGCTCAATTCCCATCTGCCTGAAAGCTTTTTTTATGCTACTCTGGCAGCAGATCCACTGTGGAAACATGAGAATGTAGCCTTAGTGAGTACAGACTTGCTGGATATCATTGCCAATGTATGCTCAGATCATTTATATGATGATCATATAAATGATGAACATATAAAAAAAATTTCACCATCATCAATGTATGATCAGATCTATTATATGCATTGAAGGCCTCATCAGTTTGTTTCTGGGAGAAGGAGAACAGGTTATAGAAATTGGTATTTCTTTGGGATAACTTATCTATAAGGAATTTCTAGCAGACACATGGTAAAATGTATTTTGTCTTGCTTTCATAAATGCCAAATCTCAACAATTTAAGCACAAATTTTGAAAATAACCTCCACTGAAACCTGAATGAAAGCTCAACAAAGTATTAAATGATGAATTTTTACCTCCTTCCAAATCATTTACTGAAAAGCAGGAATGGACTTTGACCAATTACTTGAGCTGTGAGCTTTTGTTGTAACTAGGAGAGCATTAATTTCGAAGCTTCTTTTGAAGCATTCATTTACAGCTTCTAGAGCATGTGAATTTCCAGTATCTAGAGCATCTACATTAGTATTATGCACTCTAAATCCTCCGCCAACCAAAGAATGGAGTTGAAAATAACTTCCCCGTTTGAGGCAATTTCCCCATAATATATACTGCTTACAAATCCTTTCAAGCTGCTACATTCCCTTGTGTTATTAAGACTGAGTTAAGACTAAGTCTATTAAATTAGGAGTGGCAGGTAGTATGTTAATGCTAGACCTCCTCCTCTCTTACATGCAAGGGCCGACGGAGTCAGTTCTCTCCAGCATCAGGGTTCTGAAGTTACAGCTTTTCTTCCTGTCAGCGCGCCGAAGATTGAAGAAAATCTGAACACACAACTGCTCTCATTAGCAGCATCTGTATGAGAAAATATTACCTCCTTTGAAGTAATAGCAGTAGGTATCTTCTTGTTTGACATCTTTGCTGAGAGATTTTTATTGCAGAGCATCTCCGATACCACAGCACGTTGGTCCCTTGTCTTGCACTTCATTCGTTGTCTTGCCAAACAAAAATACAAAGCTTTTGACTGGGCAAAATCTGAGGTTCCCAGTCAGAAAATGACTGACTTAATTTACTATATGTCTTTAAGAAGCAGACCGCTTGTGCTTCATACAAAATAATGTRATGGGCTGCATGCGTTTCATAAAATGAAAGCTCAGTTAGAATGGCACTGCACAGAAAATAACTTGGTTTGGCATTACTCTGTGCTTTAATAATGGATCCTTTTGTCCAATATGATGAATCCACTATAATCTGTCACAAAGACAGAAACATTTTTAGTAGCATGGCTGTTAATTAGGGCATCAATAAAACAAATAGACACATTTCAGAAAGATGATTTAGCTGTTTAAACTTATTGTAATCCAAACCTTTTTAAAAGGAAATTGTAACACCAGACTCCCAAAATGAAGGAAGCACAATGCTCCACATACCAATGGAGGAAAATTACTATATTAATACTTTTATGAAGAGTCTTTAAGGGAGTTTTAAGGTAATAATAACCTGGAATTTAACTATCTTCAGAATTTTCTTACTAGACTGACAATTTTTGTTGACAGAGATTATTCATGAGCCTATCACCTCTGCCAAAGAACCGTACTGATAACACAGTATTGATAAAACAGAACATGTATATAGGGACATATACTCTCCCTCTTTATATACATACATGTGTCTGCATGTACATACCTGTGTATATGTGTCATGGTTTAACTCTAGCCGGTGTCTGAGCACCACACAGCCGCTTGTTCACTCCCCTCCGGTGGGATGGGGGAGAGAATCAGAAGAGTAAAAGTGAGAAAACTTGTGGGTTGAGATAAGAACAGTTTAATAATTGAAATAAAATAAAACAAATTATTATTATTATTATTATTATTAATAATAATAATAGAATATACAAAGCAAGTGATGCACGATGCAATCGCTCACCACCTGCTGACTGATGCCCAGCCAGTCCCTGAGCAGCGGCCCCCCGGCCAGCTTTCCCCTAGTTTATATACTGAGCATGACGTCATATGGTATGGAATACCCCTTTGGCCAGTTTGGGTCAGCTGTCCTGGCTGCACCCCCTCACAGCTTCTCGCTGGCAGGGCATGAGAAGCTGAAAAGTCCCTGCACTGCTCAGCAACAACTAAAACATCAGTGTGTTATCAACATTACTCTCATACTAAATCCAAAACACAGCACTATACCAGCTGCTAGGAAGAAAATTAACTCTATCATCCCAGTCGAAACCAGGACAATATGCAGTGTCTCCAGCATGATGCCTCATGCACATGTTGTTATGGACAAGCAGGTAAGAAATGAACTGAACAGATGGACCACAAGATGGGTGGAAAACCAGTTAACCTCCTGGACTCAAAGGGTGGTGAGTAATGGCTTAAAGTTCAACTGGCAGCTGGTCATCACTGGAGTTCATCAGGGTGGATACTGGGTCCAATACTATTCAATATCTTTAGAAATGATCTGGGTGACAAGAGTGACTGCACCCTCACCAAGTTTGTGGGTGACACCAAAGTGGCAGGAGAGATAGATAAGCCAGAAAGAAGAGCTACCACACAGAAACACATCAAGCAGCTGGGAGATCAGGACAAGAAGGTTTGTACGAGGTTTAACAAAGATAAATGTGAACTCCTGCATCCTGAATAATTGCACACAGCCGTATGGGCTGGGGTCTGACTGTGGGGTGAGCAGCTCTGTGGAAAAGGCCCTGGGGGTCCTGGTGCACAGCAAGCTGAACATGAACCAGCAGGCAAATGTGTCCTAGGCTGCATCAACAGGAGCACAGCCAGCAGACGGAGGGATGTGGGATTGTCCCATCTGCCCTGCACTTGTTAGGCCAAACCTGAAACACTGTATCCTGTTCTGCTCTACCATGTTCTGGTCTCCCCAGTTCACGAGAGACATGGAAAATTGGAGGGAGTCCAGTGGAGAGCCACCAGAATGATCAGAGGATTGGAGAAGTTGACATAGGAAGAAAGGTTGCTGGAATTAGCTGTGTTCAGCCTAGAGAAGAGAAGGCTCAGGAGGATTTAACCACAGTCTTGCAATATCTAAAAGGTAGTCATAGAGCAGACGGAGGCACTCTCTTCACAAGGATCTCCAGTGATAAGACAAGGAGCAAAGGGCACGAGTTGCTTCAGGGTGAATTCCACCTGAACATAAGAAAAGAAATTCTTCACTGCGAGAACATTTAAACACTGGAAGAGGTTGCCCAGAGAAGTGGTGGAGTCTCCTTCACTGGAAACTTTCAAGACAGCTTGACTGGGCCTTGGATAGCCTAATCCAAGCCTTGCTCTGGATCCAACCCAGCAGGCTGGACCAGATGATTTCCAGAGGTTCCTTCCAACCTCGACTTTTCTGTGATTCTGTATGTGAAGGAAGTAATAGAGTGATACAAGGATTACAAACGCACAATGGTAATGGTGGGTTTTTCACTCTGTATGAAAAATTTACTTAAATTTACTCATGAATAACCAAGCCATGTCTGAGATATGCTATATATTCCAAACAAGTGTGGACAAAGTCTCCCAAATCATATCTCAAATGCACAAGTTTGGTGTCATATTTACTGTGAAAGGGGAAAAACTTTGAAATGTTTATGGCATTTTCTAACTTAAAAAATCTTCACTGGACTATTCCTCTATGCATATTTGTAGGCTCTGTATCTTGTAAACGTAATACTGGAGGTTGAGACAGAGAGTGAAGTAGGAATACATAATTTACAAAACAGTCTAAACCCATCATAATCTAAAGTGATATATCAGGTGCTTCTATGCAGTAATGCAAATGCTTCTGAGACTGTACTTATCAACTTTGTAGTAACAAAGAAGATCAATAAACTACGAGATACTGTCCATTGGACTGAGACTGAATACTGACCATTTTGGATCCCAGGTTGTAGCAAACTTAGGGAGCAAAATGAAGCAAAACCAGACCTCTAGGAACTGAAGATAAGAAACAGGTGCTACCTGACCGTGCTCAGAATCTTGGAAATATGTAAACAGCTGAAGTAAAGCTGCAATACAGGGCAACGCACTCTTTCCTTTTCATATTGTTGCAGCAGATATGTGTGTTATATGAAGGATAGGGCTTTCTATATTAAAATATCCTCACTTGAGCAATGTAATATTATGAGTCAAGTTAACTGAGGTACTYGACACTTCAGTTTGTCTTTTTCCAAAATAGTTTTTTTCCAGCAGACTTAACCAAGCATAGCTTTAGCCATAGCCTAGATTCTTCTCTGATGGCCAACCATACCTCCTTTCTGTCTGAGTAGCATAGTAAGCCCCTGTCCTATCAGGTCAATGGTACCAATCTATTTTTTCCTCTGAGGTTCAACACCCACTAACAGACTGAAATGATAATGCAATTCTGCCACACTGTTACAGATAGGCTACGCTGTGTTTTCAATTTTTAAAGGCCTATGAGAGAGAAGAAATTCCTTATGTTTCAAGTCACAAGACAGCACACACATCTTTCCACTACTATAGGGAAGGGAACAGGTAATTTCATCAAAACTCAAAAAGCATTTGCATATGTACTTTCCTAAAATGGTGCACAGCGGTTTTACTTATGCAAAACAAAATGAAAATCAAGCATTACGAATAAGTCAGTACCAATACATAGATGTTACTTGAAAACTGTTTAATGAAGTCTTATGTTCCATAAAACTTACTCTTCTGCTGAAGTAGTGCCGGCTGCTTCATATTTGAAAGAAGCATGCAGAGAGGCTGCTTGAAGCTATAGATAAATAATAGATGATGCTCTTCCCAATGGGAAAGCAGTAAGTGCTTTAAAAGCACAGCAAAATGAAGAAAATCTGTGCTAAGAAGTTGAATGGAGCTAGGATTTCACATGAAAAGAAAGTGCTATTCTGTTTAAATTTGTAAATGATCACTGGAATTCTGGGTCAGTGCCCATTCCTGAGATAGAATAATTTCTGACACATTTTAAAGTGTTACTCGCACTACTTCAAAGAGAATACGGGAAAAAGAAAGAGAGCTTTCAATGCAAAAAAACGTAATCACTTTCTCTAGTGTTACATTAAGCAAAAAGTCCCCGCACATTTGGAATTGTAAAAGATATGGTAACTTAATATTAACAGGTTAGACTTTACTCCATATACAGAGGAAAATATTTTATTTCCTGGTTAATTTTTAAATCAAGTCACAAAATGCAGTAACTATTCTCCTGAGTCCAGGCAAAGATTTCCTTTCCAAGCATGAGAGAAAGAAATCTGTATTGTATTCAGCCTAGCAAGGCCATAAATGAGGTCCTGAAACATATGGATTTAATGAAGAAGAGTAATTTTCTTTTTTTTTTTACTGCTTTCAAGCTTCATTTTCTTAAACGTATCTTTGCATTCAAGAGTGAAAAGCTAAGAAACATAGGCATTAGTCAAGCAAGGAATGACAAACAAAGGATTCCAGTTACTTAGCACCTCCTGGGGTATGAGCCAGAAAGTTGTTTTAGTTTCCATCATAGCACTGTTGTGAAAAGSCCAAGTCAGCACATTGCTGAAAAACCCCGTAAGTGGAAAGGGAACATTTTGTAAGAAATCCTCTCCTTTCACAGCAAAGGTGCTCTTTCTGAGAGCAGAGGATGCTCTCTCATCACCAGGAGTGATAACACTAAGCTGAGAGAGAACAGCACCACCCTGAAAGAGCAGTTTCCAAAAAGAGTCATGGGCAGATCTTTTCCAACTCCTCTTCAGACAATTTCCAAACAGGCAGCCTGCAGTCTGCTTCCAGAGGCTGTATCCATCATATCTCACAGTTTTCGAGAAGTTTTCTAAGCTTTTGAGAAGTTTTCTACACTTTTGAGAAGTTCTGTCCCAGTCTGAGATTTCACTTAGAAATTTTGTCCCATAAAGTCAGATTAGGGACATATCTAAGGGAGGCTTAGGGTAGACTAGTCAGATCCCCATGAGAAACTTCATGATTACACACACACACACACACTTTTTACGCTGATATGCTCCATGAGGATGTGTGGGCACAAGAAAACAGCAGGAATAAGAAGCAGTTTCCTGAGTCTTATTCTACACATATACAAACCCTGTTCCTATTCCTATCACACAGTGTTTGTTGTCTTTACCAGAAGGTACATAATTTAGTGGATTTGAATAGGCTTAACAGTTCAAGCATGTCAGAGTCCACCTGGACTGTTGCCACAATATGCTACAGCCATAATTCTCCATGAAGCAACACCACTGAATCTGTGCAGCACAACATATAGTTTAACTCCTGACAGTGCTCACCTGGGCCAGTATTTCTGTTCTTAGCATATGCTTGTTAATGTCACTTTTAACATTTAATTAACAGGTTTTATGATTCTCTTCAGAGACTATTTTGGCATCTAATGGTATTCAGATAACTGTCATTTAGATAATCAAACCTAAACTGTATTTAGAAGTATTCAAAGAGAATTCTTTCATTGTAACCACTGAAAAAAATCGGGACGCAAACCCCAGAACCTATATTCTCCCTTCTCAACAAATATCCCAGCTGGTCCCCCAAATTGCTTCTTTTCTGCTTCCTTCCTCAAAATTTGCATTCTTGACTGCACAGTGACCCTGTAAGCTCAACAGAGGGAATGGGAAGTGCTGGGCAGTTGGGGTACTCAACACACACAGTGGGGCTGAGGGAAGTCCAGAATCCAGGTACCTCCTAGGTGACTACCCTAATGAGGCTACTAGGCAAAAACTTGTATCATCACCCAAAATGTCATCATTACCTTCTTCTCCAGGCATATATTTTCTTTTTCAGCTTAGCCCAGCATATTCCAAGCATGCTCTGAGTCTACCTAGCAAATCAGGACCTTCAGGAGATGCTTAGTTTGTGGATCCCACTGTTGGTCCAGCCAAGACACTGACTTTGTAAAACCATACAGTAACACAGGTTTGGATGTGTGAAAAACTTTAAGTGGGAAACTCAGACACCTGTGGTGTTGCAGCATTTTACTGCTCAGGTGTGCTCTTGCTTTCTAGAGCTTGGACTGCTTTGCTTCAGTTGCATTTTAAGTGCCTGAGGACCATTTTGCATCTTGCATTTTGCCTAGAATTGTTCTTATAACACAAAATGAAGTAACTTTGAGTATCTGGTCTCCTCACTGACAGCAAATAATGGATTATAGAATACCAAGAAACTGTCCTATCATTAAACAAGTACTGAAATTTATGGACACTACTTATTTTCATCTCAGTACCACAGCTGTTGTCACATAAAAACTTTGTAATTCACTTTCATCTCACTACTGTTTTCACATGCAGCTGAATGCATGCATCATTGGAAACAGGTAGCATCAATTGAGGATATTAATTTATCAGAAAATGGAAAACATTTGTAAGTTTACCTACATATTGAAATGTATTCATTTAAAGACAAGGTTTCCAACAATTCATGTCACAGATATGCATTTTTCATTATGTAATTAGTAATAAAGGTGCAGTTATAATTCACAGTACACAGTACACAGGTAATGACACATAAACCTTAGATTTTATGCACTCTATTTTACATCAGATACCTACACTTTTACTTCTAACAAACTGGAAAATACGGTCTTGTGCCTGAACACTGAACTAAGAAGTGCAAACACATTACTAGGAAATTAGTCTTCTCCCCCTGGACAATTTCAATGGCAGCATCAAATTACTAACAGTTTCTAATAAAAATACAAACCTTTTAGTGAAAAAGTACTTTGGCCAAATCCTCAAATAACTTCATGCTGAAATACTGCTGCAACAGGACTCTGCATTGCAAAAGATATTCCTAAAAAAGTATGACAAGTTCTTATCCTCATCAGAGAATTAAATCATAATTAAATCTATGTGCAAGTGAATCAGATACATTTTAATGTGCAATCAGGAAAATAATCACAGTTGGAAAGACTAAAAATTGCTATTTCAGTGTGAAATCCCTATCTTGCTACCTGTCAGTGTTCTATTAGGGGAATTTTTAAAGCAGAAAGACTATTCTTAAAGATGCAGTAGAAGTGTAATTGTAATATTCCTCTTCCTCAGGCACTTGAAAAGCCATAGGGTGCAAAACTGCCTACTCAGAGACCAGATTACGTTGTCCACTAAATTGACAAAAAGTATTATTGCAGAGTTAAGATGGTGTGGAGTTGTTTTGGAGAATTTAGAAGGTTTTCACTTCTTCCAAAGGCTGATCTAACCCTCACCCTTGTACTGCTAGGATCTACTTGGAAGCTCACCTCACTAATGGCATTGTTTTGAATCTGGAAAAATGCACAGGACATAGAGAACAGATCTTTGAAGTACCAGAGCAACCACACCAAAAGAATACTGTAACCACAGAAGTTTTGGTATGCCTGCACCTCCTGGGCCAGGTATGTTACTGCTCCAGCATGTTTCAGTGCTGAAAAACTTCGTGCAGAGGGAAATCTGCTGTCATTTTCTAGTTTCCTATCAGGTGCTAAACTGTCTTAATCTCTTTAAATTAGAGACGTAACTGACCAAGCCATTCGCTTGAAAGCAAATGGCAAGTAAGTATATATTCACTGTCCAGAACATACAATTAGTACTTTTGGCTCAATSCTTGCAGTTGAATTAGTCCTCAAACAAGCTTTTGCTGTACTCTAATAAGATCTATAAAGGAAAATACTGCAATCTGTTAAGGATTAGAAATTAAAGCACTGGTATAGYGGAGAACCTTGAGCGACATTATTTTTGTCACAATGATGTGAGCAATGACTTAAGAGTTTGGAACTCCATTGAGACAGTGCCTGCTGCAAGCGGGATGAGCCTTCAGCTGAACTGTCTTCATGCTGCAAGGAAGCAAACAGCTCCAAAATGAGCTGCTTCACCATTTCCATTAAAGCCATAGCTGTAAAAGTGGCCTGATCCATTTTGCTACTTTTGCAATCCCAGCAAGGCCACCTATCCACTGTATAGCTTTCTCTATGACCTCCTCTCCAGTTCCCACTACAGATGTGCTCAAAGGAAGACTCTTGTCTTCAAAAGACGAGTATTATTTCAAGTTTTGCAAGAAAGGGGCCCTTTGCTTGCATCTGGAATAAAATATACTCAGGTAAAAAACCTTGCATTGCTGGTATGAACCCTCAGTATTCCTCTGTATTGCTACTTTTTGCAACTATTCATTGTACTCCTGCAAGGTCTGCAGTTTTGATAAGACAGGTGAAAAATGCTAATCAAGAAGTATCCCGAGAAGTCAGTTGCTGTTATGAACCCAACAGATGTTAGTATTCTATACTCCCTGAGGCTAAAGAAATTATTTACTTATAGAATTTAAGACTTAAATTGACAAGTATCTCAATTTGAGACTTTGAAAAATCCCAGATCTTGTTTTACCTCTGTATGTACTGCACTAAGAAAAGGGCAAACCTGTTTAGACTGAAATGCAGGTGGAAATGTCACTTTTCATTTGACACTAGCCCTTCCTGATGGTGCATGAAAAGAATCAAAATCTGGCCTTATGGTCAGCTCCAAGTAAGCCTGAGAAGTTTCCAGCTGAACCAGTCATCATAACAGGAGAAATGAGACAGCTTGGATCCACACTATTTTGCTGATGTAACTCAAGTTATACTTGAAAACCCATCAGATTCATTCTGCTGTTTTGTCTCCTGAAGTCAGAGGACATTTTGCTGGCAACTTCAATGGGGTCAGACACTCTATCAAAGTGTTTAGCTTGATAATATATTGCATGATTAAAATGGGTTTTGAAAAACTTTTGAGTGGAGTTGGAGAGAGTCACCCATTAACACTTAAGAGATGCAAAACAACTTAAGGAATAACAAAACAATGCTGTGTTGATTCCAAAAGTGCAATTTTCTTGTCTTGGCAAAAGAGATTTCATAAATAATTTAAGCAAAAATATGTGCAAGAAGGTAAACATCTCATAATCTAAATTCATATTTCTTTGCATAACAAGTGACCACTTAAAAAAATACCACACATGAGTTTGAGTAATGCTTTTAACACTGTTCAGTGCATTCAAAAAGCAAAAAGAAAGGCATCCTTCGCATATTTGGAATTTTTGTTAAGGATTCAGGAAAAGTCAAGATGCTTGGGCTAAAGTGTTTAATCTCTCTCTGCTTTATAAATGGTAGATTTGTATCAAAGATGCATTTTATTTGGAAACAATCTATTTTCTTTCTTGGCATGAACTTCTGAGCATATCATCTGGAGTTTTGTGCAAAGCCAGAAAGTGATATAAAGCCTAGTTGTCTTCCCCAAGATAGATGGTTGATTGGAATCACACATTTAGAAACATTGTAAAATTAAATTTCAGTGGAGAATGACAATTTTTTTTTTTTTTTTGCAAACTGTTTTTTAGGCCAGACACAAGGAATAAAGTTAAAGTCCTTTTTAAAGCCAGGCTGTGCCCAGTCCATTATGAATAGCAAAATTGGACGTTAGAGTCTTTCCTATGCTTTTGTACGTAATACAATAATGCATAAGAATAAATGGAGACTGGGTCTCATTACATTTTTGTAATACTTTCTGTGGCACCCTGGGCCATGAGTTTCATGGATATATGTATTTATAAGCTAACTGTACCATCAGCTGTGGTTTGAAACTATGTATTTGCCCCCTGTGACCTACATGGTAGATACATGCACAAAGGTAAGGCTCAATACAGGTAAGATTAACTTAGAAATGGTTACCTATGAAGTACCTTTAGAAGAGATGCCTGGAATAAAATGAAGAAAATGAACCCTTCTCAGTAATAATTTTAACAAATTTAAGAGGTGGCAGATAAGGAATTAGACCAAAAGTATCCACCAAATCTTTCTTTAAGAGGTGCCTGAGCTGACCCCAGGGAAGCTCTATAGGTCTGTTCTAGAGAAGGGTGAGCTGGTAGGAAGGAATGAGAAATATCCAAAAAATTCACAAAAATGTAAGAGATAAATTTGAAAGTTCAAAATACTTGGCTTTCTTCCCTGTTTTTGAACAGAATAATACATAACAATTCTAAAAATAGGTATCTGTTATTTGAGCAAGATAAAAAAATATCCATTGGAAGAATTTAGAAGGGCAAAATATGCTCACACAATCTGAATTTACCAGGTCACCAGAGCTATTATTAATACTCTTTCCAAATTCTGTAAGAACACAGAATCATACAATCACAGAATGGTTTGGGTCAGAARGTACTTTCAAAGGTCATCTTGTTCCAACCCCTCTACCATGGTCAAGGGACATCTTCCACTAGATCAGATTGCTCAAAGCCCCACCTAACCTGACCTTGAACACATCCAGGGATGGGGCATCTACCACCTCTCTGGGCAACCTGTCCCAGAGTCTCACCACCCTCATTGTGAAAAATTTCTTCCTTGTATYCAATCTAAATCTACCCTCTTTCAGTTTAAAACCATTGCCCCTTGTCCTGTCACTACAGGCCTTGGTAAAAAGTCTCTCTCCATCTTTCTTATAAGCCCCCTTTAAGTACCTGCAAGGCCGCAATAAGGTCTCCCTGGAACCTTCTCTGTTCCAGGCTGAACAACCCCAACTCTCTCAGCCTGTCTTCATAGGATAGGTGTTCCATCCCTCTGATCATCTTGCTGGTCCTTCTCTGGACCTGCTCTAACAGGTCCATGACTGTCTCATGCTGGGGGCCCCAGAACTGGATGCAGTACTCCAGGTGGGGTCTCAAGAGAGCAGAGTAGAGGAGGAGAATCACCTCCCTTGACCTGCTGGCCACACTTCTTTTGATGCAGCCCAGGATACAGTTGGGTTTCTGAGCTTCAAGCGCACATTGCTGGCTCATATCTAACTTTTCATCTACCAATGTTAGTGGATGTTACAGCAGGACCCCTCTCAATTATCTACCAAAGGTCTTGGGAGTCTGGGGAGGTCCCTGCTGACTGGAAGCTAGCCAATGTTATTCCAGTTTATAAGAAGGTCATGAGGGAAGATTGAGGAACCTACAGAACCTGTTGGTTCCAGTTCCTGGAAAAATTACGGAGAAGATCATACTGGGTACTACTGAAAGGCATTTAAAGGACAATGCAATCATCAGGCACAGTCAACATGAGTTCACAAAGGGAAAGTACTCTGTAACTCATTTGATATCCTTCTATGATAAGGTCACCTGCCCAGTGGATGAAGGGAAGGCAGTGGGTGTAGTTTTTCTGGATTTTTAGTACGGCTTTTGATACTGTCCCTCACAGTATCCTTCTGGACAAGTTCTCCAACTGTGGGATAAGTGGGTTCACGGTGTGCGGGTGAAGAACTGGCTGAACAGCAGAGCTCAAAGGGTTGTGGTGAATGGGGCAACATCTGGCTGGTGACCGGTCACTAGTGGTGCTCCTCAGGGCTCAATTCTAGGGCCAGTTCCGTTCAGTATTTTTATCAATGATCTGGATGCAGGAGTTGAATGCACCATTAGTAAGTTTGCTGATGATACTAAACTGAGAGGTGCTGTTGACTCTCTTGAGGGACAAGAGGCCTTGCAGAGGGATCTAGATAGATTGGAGCATTGGGCAATGATTAATGGGATGAAATTTAACAAGAACAAATGCCGGATTCTGCACCTGGGATGGAGTAATGCCAGACAGAAGTATAAATTGGGAGAGGAGTGGCTGGAGAGCAGCCCTGCAGAAAGGGATCTGGGGGTGCTGGTCAGCAGCAGGCTCAACAGGAGTCAGCAGTGTGCCCTGGCAGCCAAGAGGGCAAACCGCATCCTGGGGTGCATGAAACACGGCATAACCAGCTGGTCAAAAGAGGTGATCATCCTGCTGTATTCAGCGTTGCTGTGGCCTCCCCTTGAGTATTGTGTGCAGTTCTGGGCCCCACAATTTAAGAAGGATGTGAAGGTCCTTGAATGTGTCCAGAGGAGGGCAGCAAAGCTGGTGAAAGGGCTGAAAGGCATGTCCTATGAGGAGCAGCCAAGGACACTGTCATCAAAACATGCCATTTTGATCTTAACTGCTCTGGCTTAAAGAAACATACAGAACTGTTTACAGAAAAAAGTCTCTTGAAGAAACTAATACCTACTTTGAATTTGACACCAGTTAATTTACTAAGACATAAACAGCAGCAAAAATTAAATACATATTACCTGTGCAAATGAACAAACCTCTATACAGAAAGAAGCACCACAAGAAAAGATAACCACAGCAAAACTGGCCAGAGTTCATTTTAAAAGGCCAAATGATTATCCATGCATTGGACTGTTCTGCAGCTACCTGAAAGAAACTTGGCTTGCTGAAGAGACATGGAGTACAGCACTGAGGAAGACAAATTATGTCATGGCCAGACTGAGGTAACAGAGCTGGCTTCTGCTGGCTTCTCTGTGACGTGCCCATGTTTTAATGAGCTGATGGTTGTCCCCTTCCACCAAAAATGGGGTTAAAAGTTCCTTCTGGGTATAGGGCATAAGAAAGAACAGACACCAGTATTTGTGTTTATTCCATCAAGACTAAGTTTTATTCTATCGAGATTTAGCATTTTCACTGATGTAGGACTATTTACATGCTGCCCAATCTACCAGCTGTGTTTCAGGGACTAGGAAAAAATTTTATTCTTTGCCAAAATTGTGGCCTCATAGGTGTGAATTTTAACCTTATGAAGAAGACACAACTAGATTGGGTTGGGGAGAATTTATCTGCTTTCTTTTCCTGCCTTTCTCAGACTCGTAAGGACTTTTCTGGATTTAAAGTGATTATACTGTGCTTGACTAGGATTTGCACTCAACTTGCTCTTTTGAGTTGAGAATATGGGGCGTCACCTCACAGTACCTCTTAAACTCTGCTTGCATTATGGATTCATATAAATTGTGTTTCGCTCCAGTTGTGTAAGCTGTGTTTTACCTTCAGTAGCGCTTGGGCTATTTTTAGTATTCACTCCTATGAGAGTTCTGACTAAAATGAACTTTCTGCTACTTTCACATGGAAAAAACCCCCTTTTTCCTAAAAGGAAAACAGAAATTCTCAGGTAATACTAATGTTACTGTGGAAAAACAAGTGGATGTTAAAAAAGATTTACCAGCCACCATGTTCTAGACCACTGAGCATCCCAGCTATTTGGGAAGTTGACATTGTCCCTTTAGAAACAACTGTTAACCTTTCTGATATATATTAAATGTTGACATATGGTGACAAAAGTATAGCCAGCAAGAGCAGTACCTGAATAATTCAACAAACAGCCAAAAAAGCTGAAACAACTCATATTTAAAGTAGACTTTAAGGATGTGCTCTTGGAGTTTTTCCTACAGTGATGTCACCTGACACTATGCCACTTGCTTTCTGCCAGCGTAAATAAAAATGAACAAGGTACACTACTGCTTTGATTTTAGTGATAAATAAGGTTACTTCTCTGCTGATTTCTTCTGAAGTGAGTTTGTGACTTTATCCAATACTTCTGGTGAGACTGATTGGGCAAAACRCCTCCCAGAGGTAATGGTTGCTAATTTGACAAGATTGAATTTCTGATGGAGGACACAATTTTTGATTGTTAGTTTGTCTATTAATTCAGATTTTCTGAGAAAAATATGGGGATATTTGAATGTTTGCAGTATGTGTCTCCAGCATTTCACAAATGATCAGTACAGTGAGAAAACTAACTTTTTAAAGTTAAAATGAAATATGATGGTTGAATAAGTGCACAAATTGTTTTTCTATAAATATCTAAATTCTCAACAAATTAGGGATTCTCTGCATGCCATGTGGAGTTAGGCATGTCCTAAGTTAATCTGAAGCTTGTTTTAACAATGTTCACTATATTAAAAAATAATATTTAAGACGACATCTCTGTTTTAAAAGGCCTGGCTTAAAAAGTTGAACTCAGTGATGAGTTTTCTGATTGATTTTGAAATATGTTGTATTAGCTGCTTGAATATTCCTCTTTCGGAGGCTAAAAGACAGCATTTCAAAATTCAGTTAGAAAATTACCAACAGGCTCATTTGGCCCAAAAGCAAACTCAAATGGGATTTGTTCTCATTTCTGTTGGGTAACATGCTACACAAGAACAAGGTCGTGTTATGTGCTATACAAGCAGATACTGCTTAAGAAGGAGTAAAAGCAATGTGTTTTGTTACACATGCATGGGACTTGGTACCTTCAGAAATGCTTCCAACTATTGCCAAATGGACAAAATGTGCATATATATATATATATAGATGCTGTACACACACAAAACACATTGTAACCATATTAGATGTTATCCATGTAGAGTCCCAGTCAGTATGCGATTGATATCTAAAAACTCATYTTCTGTCTGTGGAAACCAAACCTTCCGGGAATGGCTTTTTTTGTGAAGGTGCAGGGACTAGTGCAGCTCTTGACTTCCCTGCTGTGTCTCGGAAGGATGCTTCCAAATGACAAACATAATTAGGCACTTACCTTGCACTGGAATAAATGTTTTTTTAAATGTTTTTTTTTTTTTTCCTAAGGGAATTTAATTTCTAAAATAGAGACTTAGCAGAAATAAAAACTTTGAGGATCTCAGCTTAAGCCTACAACTATAAATTTGGAACAATTAAAACAGATTGCAGTCACAAAATTCTGGAGGACCTGAATGCCCATAACAAAACAGCCTCTTGGCCTGTAGCATGATGTCCTAAATGCATCCACTTATTGCTTTTAGAGTGAACTGGCAGTTTAGCCATCAAAAAAACCACTTTCCTGTATACAGCCTTTGCATGACACACGAATACTTACACATAGGCTTATACTCCCTCCAACATAAAGTATATTTTTCTTTTTGCAAAGCAGTACTGGTAACCATTAAACATATAATGTGACAGAATGTGACAAACACAGAATCCAAGTGTAGCCATGTCCTAAGGTCCCTGTTTAGCTGAAAATACTAGTGACCTTTTAGGCTGATAGCTCCTGGCCCAGTGTGATTCCAGCCTATTCAGCAGAAAGGTCAGCAACTCATTTCTCACCCTCCCCAAAGCCTGGGTTCAAGACTCTTTTAGTCCTCGTTTCCCACTGTTTGCTCTTGAACAAAAAGGAATTACTCACTTCATAAGGTCTAATGCTTGTTGAAACAATTCTCCTCTACAGTCCTATATGCGTGACTGGGAGAGGTATCGCCTGATGCTGACAGTCTGCAAAATAATTCATTTTCTCAGGCTGACACTTCAATTACTGTAGATGTACAAAGGGAAAAAAGATAAATTATTTAAAACTAGATAAAACTGAGGTTTATTCGGCAAGAGATTGCAAAACTGTGACTATTTATTTTAAAAGGAGGAAAACAGGTTTATTCATAGAATCATAGAATCATTTAGGTTGGAACAGACCTGCAGAAGCACACAATGAACACCTACAGCTAAGTTTCACAGAACTCACCTGCTTTTCCTATCAATCACAAATGTAAAGAAGGATGGTATGGAAAACACCGGAAGCCAATTTTTTATTTGAAGAACATGGAGCAGAGTCAAAGAGGAAAAAATAATCCACTCAGTTACCATTTGAGCCATGGGGATGAGAACACATGTATCCCTGCACCACTTTAACAACTCACCAAAAATACGTTTATGGAGATTTACCAAGTAAAACTATCACTCATGTACTTAGGCTAAAGTAAATCATGCAGTTTTGCTGGAACTTTGGGCAATAGCTTGAAATTGTGTTAAATAATTTATTCCCTAGAATTACTTTGTAGGTCCCTCAGGGAAAAGCAAATGAAACTCTTCCTATCATGYGTTTCCCTCAATTTCTCCAAGCAGACAGTAAGAGGCAATATTGCCACTTCTCCTGAAGCTTTCCTGGGGGAAGAGCCATTTCAGGTTATCGCAGACTTTCCAAGTAGCCACATGTGGCAGAGGTACCGAAAGGAAGCACTGAGTGGCAGCCCCAGCCCCACTGGTTTCTGGCAATACAGCAGTTTCTCTGCAGTGTTTAGCCGGTGGCTCTCCAGAGTCTCTCTCTTTCAGCGAAGTGGAACTGCACCTGCTTTCCATTGCAAATAACCACAAGAGCAAAGCCTCTCCATTGCCAAACCCTTAAACCTGTGTATGTGTTCTCTAGTTAAGTGTAGCACTAATGGTCTATATAACAGGAGCAACTCCTGTTGGTAATTAGCACCGTTCAAGTTGGTTTTTAGAAAACTCTCTTTTCCTATGAGAAATCCTGCAACCTATGAGCAGAAACTTGAAACRTCTCCTCCACAGACTGCCTTGAGGTGTTACAGCTCTACCTAGAATTTGGACAGGAGTGGTACCTGCCTGTCAGCAGCCTTCTCGCTGTTTCGAGGTGGCCTGATGTAGATTGGATGCATATGCATTAAGAAAAACTTTCAGTTCATTATATTGGGAATCATGTTCAAGGATATCTGTGTACTGAAATAACGCCCTGTGGTTTGTATATTGTTGCTGATCCTTTATTACTTTGGACAGCAGATATGTAAAAATGGTTGCCTTCTGCCTGCCTTATACCAGCAATGGTATATGTAGCAAACCTAGTGTACCAACAACTACTCAAGTGATTAATATTTAATTAATCTTAGCCTGTAAATAAATAAATAAACCCCTCAGTGTCACTGCACCTAGAAGAGCTACTCCTCTAATCTAGTGGTGGAAGACCGTGTTTCTTGAAAGGAAGGATATTATGTTTGGTCTGACAGGAAGCCACTCAACTTTCACTGTACTGCTGCTTGATTAAGCAATTTCACTGGAAATTGGTAAATTCATGGAATTTTTCTACAAAGGATGAGAGTTATGAAATTGCAGATTTAAAAAATAGATTTAGGATTCGGCTTTTGTTTAGTTTTTATAAGAACTACTGAAGCCTGACAAAGAAGAAAGCAAGCTAGTAGGCTTCTCACATGATCTCTGTATATTCAGTCTGGTCATTGTCTCCTTTTTACTTTGGATCCTCTTCAGGTTTTAGGTGCTATTTCTTTACCTCAGATATATTCGAATCCTGAATACCAGAACTCTTTTCTTCTCCTCCATCTCATTCTCATCATCTCTGCATGCATAAAACATCAGAATCTATGTCTTTTGTTTGTGTTTGGATGTCAATATGCTTAAATAATTTTCTTTCAAAAAATTCTAGGTTTACTTGCTGAGTAGATGCTTTCAGTTTGCCTCTTCAATACATGAGCAATTTAATTCTCATTCTATTTTTCCTCTTCCAACCTACTATATTTGCAGTTTTCTACTCTTGCACGTCATGTTTTGCACATGATCTGCCTGGATTCAAATCCACTTTGACAAATGGCAGTGATTTATTTCAAAGGACTTGTGAGCTTAAATTCACCATCTCAAATGTACCTTATATATTGTCCAGGGGCTTTTTATTTTGCTTGGATAAGCAAGAATATACCTTCTAGTAAAAAAAAGCAGCAATGAAGCCAGCTGCAGAGTTGATCACTAATCATTATATCTGCCACTGAAAGCCAAATACATTTTTTGGTGCTAAACAAACTGCTACCTTGATATTATTAGATATATACTAATGGATCAACAGGTGTCAACAGCTGAAAGTGCACTCCTTCCAAAACTCAATCTAGTGTCATTAATAATGCAAGTTTATCTGAGAAAGCTGTTCCCAAACACTCTATATGCTGCCTGCTCACTGAATGCATGCATGCCTGGACTGCATAAAGGCAGTAAATTTCAAGTAAGATGGAAAAAACATTCCTTCCTTTCTGAAAGTTTTATCATTTATCCCTCTAACAAAAAGATGAACACATACCCTTTATTAGAAATTGGTAAGCAAAGATTATACCTTTGTGTTCCAATGGAGATATGGTATTCCATATTAAATCTTAGAGATTTAATATTTTTCTATTAACAAATACACAGAAGTGATGTCAGCAGAATTCACTGGTGAATATGACAGGAGTTTGCTGTTACTCCTGTTACAGATTGGTCACTACTACAAAGATACTGAGGGACTGGGTCACAACATTTACAACATTAAATATCAGAAAAAGAATATAAATTGGGATGAGCTATTAACTACTCATCTAATGTGCATATATAGAGGTTTACATGAGCATATATTACCACTGTGGAGATGCTTTGTTATTTACACTACAGTTCCGGTACTAGCATGAAGTCTTTTCTATCCTCCATTTAAATCACTACTGTCTAGATACATTTTTCACACAAGTTTTGAATACTCTGTCATTCTGGACAGCATTATAGACTAGCCATCTAGCAGAACATTCTTCTATCTGCTAAGGATTAAAAAAAATATGGTTGGYTATGGTAACTCACCTAACCATATTTCTAATAGAATTTATTTTGTATTTTTCAGTTCAACTACTGTTCAATTTGTGGCAATCTTCCAAGTCAATTAACATTCAGAGGAATAAGAAAGCAACTATATACTAAACAAGTTCAATCTTGCATTTTACAAGAGGCTTTCATGGTTTTAAACTGATCTTTTTTTATTATCTTTTTTAAGGTTGCTGAAACCTTGCTCTATATAGAACACATCTTATATTTCAAATATATCGCAGAATAACCATTACAACAGCTGTAAAGTCTCACTTAGGGAATTGTTCCAAAGCTGTTGAGAGGTGAAGAGTGCTGAAAAGTGAAATCTTAAAATACTGTCAAGCTGGGGAGGTTGTTCTGCTTCTGAAGACTGGTAGTTTAGCTCAAGGTTTTATCTTGACAATAACATGTGCTTCTCCAATCTTTTGCTGTCTTTTTCCTTTTTATTTAGGAAATTAGGATAGTCATTTTATATGCCAAGGTAATTAAATGTAACACAGTGAGCTATGATTGTGATTTTTTAAAATAGGTAATAAAACGGGTGATAAAAGAGTAACAAACCTCCAATTCTGTTGCATAAGTCTAGGCTTTACATGCTTTCCCACTCCATCTTGGTACACCTCCTATTTCCAAACTGTACTGAAATATATTTTTCCAGATTAGTCACAGAGAGTACAATGACAAAGCATGGTAAAGCAGTTCCAATTGATATTGGGTTGGACAGACTGGTTACAATTCCTTGATGGTTACTACTGACTATCCAATCAGCAGCAAATCTAGCTTAAAATAATTTTTGTTGAATAAAATAAACTACAGATGAATCCTGCTGTCCATTAATCCATAGTCACAAAACACTGATCCACCTCAGCTTCCTCTTTAAAGATGTAATCATTATTTAAGAGAATACCTATCCTACAACGACTCTGTTCTCCTTCTTAAAGAGTATTGCTAAGATTTTAAACTGCATTCTGGTTACATAAAGAAAATGTCCTTTCTCTTTGTCCCAGTGAAAACAACAAAAAGACCTAAAAACAGATTTTGTGGTAGAGTGTACGTATGCCACTTTTAGAGCACCAGATTCCCCTCATTTATATGAGGAAGAAGACTAAGTCCTTTCAAAATAACCAAAACCTGTGTATTTTAACCAACAGCTTTTATAAAACAGTCTCAGAAGAATTCAAAAGCAGGGTGCAGGAGTACAACAAAGGAAGAAAGAAAAGAAACTACCCACCTGCCTAATCCACCCAGCAATGCTACAGAACTTCGTACTCAGAACTCGGTACGGTCTCAGAAATCTTAAATTAGCAGCTGGCACTACACAGTTTTAAAAGAGAAAGAGAGTGGGGGAGAACACAAAAAAATGTTCTCTTTTATATTTTCTCTTTGTTCAGAACAGATTTTATACTGTACCTGAGCCACGGTTAAGTGACCTGAGCACCTAGAAGAGCATGCACTAAAGCAGGCAGAGGAGAGACGAGAGGAACTGTGGAAGAGTACTCAACAGCAGGAGAGACACAGTGGATGAATGCCAGGCAAATTAAAGGGGAGGGAAGAGGGCAGGAAAACCCAACCCATTCCCAAAACATCAAGATGATGTCTTCAGTTCTGAGATAACCAGCTCATGGGGAGAAGCCTGGGCACCAGGTAGTCTTCATGAGGAATGCCCTAAGCATTCAATTCCAAATGCTAAAGTCTATAATATTATAAACTCCCAAAGCAGACCAAAGGAAACACTGTAGGTATTTTGCTGTGGTAATGCTATTTTAAAATGGAATCTGTATGATGTTTATGGGGATTGATATTTTCCGATTTGTAGCTGAACTATTTTATACATAATTGTTTGGTAATATAAAGCAAAAAAAGCAAATAGGCTTTAGCCAAATTGCAAATTCCTGTACTTTAAGTGTTAATTGAGCCTCTGCATATCATAAACTTTGAGGCCTCTTCAGTTTGAGGTCTCATCATTCATTTTACATATTCAGCTCACACAAAGACTAGAAATAAAGTATTTTGGATATTTTCTTTACAGTGCTATCATCTCATTAATTTTGAAAGATATTAGTTAAAAGCTGGGGTTACCAGTTTATGACTAAGTTTTGAGAAAAATGTCATGAAACAAAAGCAGCAGTCGGTTTTCACAGCATTTTTCATGGATGTAGAAGCATAAACATCTGCTTTTGTCTTTTTTTTTCGAGTTTCTCCAGGCTTGAAAAATAGTTATGCACCATAAATATCACTCTATGAGTCATTTACTTAAGTGAACAGCTGCCTGCTAATTAGCCAAATGCTCTCCATTTTAAATCATACAGTTAAATGAACACACTGCAACAGGCACAAGAATGAAGTGCAGGAACTTTACTAAAATGATGAAATGGCAGAAACTTGTTATTTCCGTGGCAGCAAACAACAGAGGTCATTTCCTTACTCTGTATCTATGGACTGAGACACATAATGATCATTTGCAGTAGACTGTGGATCTGAATATAGAAAACCAGGCAAACACCACAGTGTCTTGGTTAAATATATGAAATGATACAGAAAACACCACTGTTTTCTACTAATTTAATAATGCTAGCTTTGTTTTTTCTCACAGAACTGCTGAACAGTGCTAACATCTGAAGAGCCAGATTAATAGCATTAGCAAGGATGGCTGTTCATGTTTACTGGAAAACTCTTCTGTTCTACAGTGATTTAGACAGCTAATCAAATCTAGACAAAAGACAAAGTAGGCATGCCTTCCTGGAAGATTCCAAACCAAACCAAACCAAACCAAAACAAAATAAAACACCTTTTTCTCATGACCATTCTCGTCCATCACTCAAATCTTGTTGGTTTTTTTTTTTATTAGTATAATTGTTGGCAATAGAAAAGAACTGTACGAGTCAGGACTTCCCTTTGAGCCTCATATCCTGTCTTCCTAAACAGAAATTCTTTTCATCTTAAATACAATAAAAAGCCAACATAGATCCACAGTTCTCAAACAAAACGCAAGTGGCTGAAATGACTCCATGTGCATAATGAGAACAAAGCATCTGATCTATCCGACTGTAACTAATGCTATGCAGGTCCACCTTTGAAGGTCACTAGGCTTTGGGCATGCTTTTGCAAAGTTACTTCAGGACAGGATTTAAAGAGTTTTTCATCATCTATTTGAATCTTTAAGCAAACAAGAAAAATCAGTTGACATAGGAGCTAAGAAAGTCAGAGCCATAGGATCCAAGAAACCCATATTTGAAATCCCTGCTTGAAGTACATTTTTCCTTAAATTCTCAATTCAGATTAAACCTGACGTAAAAAAATACCCAACAACCAACAAAACAAACAGAGAAACCAAGGAAAAAATACTCAGGTAATTATTTTTTCCTGAGAAACTCAGTTTTTCACAGAAAACTGACACAGCTTAGAGAGAGGGCTATTGTGCGTGGTTCATAGAATCATAGAATCATAGAATCATTAAGGTTGGAAAAGACCTCTAAGATCATCAAGTCCAACCATCAACCCAACACCACCATGCCCACTAAACCATGTCCCTAAG